>JARHVA010003239.1:0-600000 GCA_037957365.1 Torreya grandis
CTTTGTTGATAATGATTGATCTACCTCTAGTGTAAAGTTATTACTCAAGGCATATTTTTTAGGATGTAAATTAGGTTTGATTCAAGAATTTAATGGTTTTTAATACCTTTTGATATGTTGGTTAACATTATAGTGATTGCCTTATTCTAGGGTTACAAAAAGGCAATGTGTTCTTATTTCTATAATTATGAAAATTATTTATTATTAAGGAATCTTTGTACTAAGTTTGTTGCACTTAATTAACTACACTTGTTGTTTTATGTGAAGTTAATGATGTAGGAAATATGATATGAAGTATCTTATTTCTCTATAATATGTTGTAAGTATACTTGTAAATGGACCATGTTATACATGCTAGATTAATTTAGTATGATTTGTTACCCTCATTAATTAAGCTAAGATGAAGACATAAATTTACTTGTGCAAGTATCTTTCATGTATATTGACCTTTATAAGTTGAATAAAATAATGTCTATGGTGTATAAGATTTTTACTAAAGTTTTTTCTATGAGATTACAACCTCTTCTTCCTTCCATGATTTCTAAACATCAAGGGAGATTTATTGTTAGTAAAAAAAATTAAATATGGACTTATTTTAATCCATGAAATGATACATTATATGGGGAAATGTAGTAAATAAGGGATGATATTAAATCGTGACATGAATAAGCTTATGATAGAGTTTCATGGATTTTATTGACAAAATTTTGGCTCAACTTGGCCTTGATGTTGCTTTCTAAAGGTTGGTTTCTACTTGTGTTTCTACAACAATGTTATCTATCCTTATTAATGGATCTCTTATAGGTTCATTTACAAATGCTCAATGGATCAATCAAGGGGACCCCTTATCCCCTTTTCTCTTTATAATATTTGTTGAAGATTTTTGTAGATTTTTGTCCTCTATTGTAACTAAAGGAAGATTTAAGGTTATAAAACCAATGTCTAATGTTGATCATGCCACTCATTAACATTCATTGATGATATGATTATCTTGGCCTAGGACTATGTTAAATAATCCAATGTTTTGAATAATTTACTTAAGGAATATGAAAATTCTTCAGGTCAAAAAATTAATATGGAAAAAAGTGAGTTATTTTTTGTAAATACTATTTTTATCAGGTAACATAGAATTAATAACATTCTAGGTTGAAAACTAAATAAATTCCTACCTCTTATCTTGGTATGCCTTTATTTGTGGATAAAATGCCTATTAGAATGTGGAATTGTTTATTAGATAGATTTCAAAGGAAATTGCCTAGCTAGAATGGAAAGTTACTATCTCAAGTTGGATACTTATTGTTGATAAAAAACACCCTTCATAATTTGACAATCTATCTTATGCCTATTTTTAGACTTATAAAATCTATTATAGATCAAGTGGAGATATTCATAAAAGGTTTAATTGGTTAGGATTAGAATATAGACACATATTTACTCTAGTTTCTTGGGATAAAGTATGTTTCCCATTTAATCAAGGAGGTTTGGAGATACATAAGGTGAGGCAAATGAACAAAGCATTGACTTCAAAACTAGGTTAGAGGCTCTTTAAGGAAACAAATTTATGGACATGAATATTGAAAGGGATAATGTTGCTTGGATTCAATTTGATAATCTCCCACAAAGCTCTTCCTTTTGAAATTGGCTAATAAGATGTAAACATGTTATTTTGAGGGGCTCTAAGTGGAAAATTAGAAGAGGAGATAGAGTTTAGTTTTGGGAGGATAAATGCATTGTTAACCTTCTATTTTTTTGGTTTATCCTTGGAATGAAATTTGTGTTCAGATTAAAATGAATTATGTTAACACAGTGGAAGACTACACATTTAATTCTGGAATTAGTATAGATTAACAAAGGCTTTAGTTGGATTTTCTACTCTTAATCAAGCCAAAATCATTTTTAATCTTAATGTTATGATAAAAATCCATTTTATTGGGAAACATTTGAGGGAAGATGAGTTATTTTAGACAGATACTATGGATGGTCAATTCTCAGTTAAATCATGATATAATGTAGCTATTGAAGCTATCCTTGATGGGTTTTTTTTGGAAAAAATATGAAATAGAAAGCTAATTCCAAAAGTGATTTTTTTATTCTATTTGGATATCTAAAATAAAATAATTACTATTGACAATATCCAAAAAAAAAAAATATTGTCAATCCCCAACTATTGTGTTCTATGTGAGAATGATGTCGAAACTACTTCTCATATAATGTTGGACTGTCCCTTTACCTTTCATGTCTTTGATAAGATTCTTCTTAAGTTTGGGTTATACTAGGTCTTACCAACTTCACTTTGTGATCTCTATAACCAATGGAACTCTCCTTTCATAAGTAAAAATATGAAAATGCTTTCATCTATAACTCTCAGTCATATTTTTTGGGGAGTTTGGAAAGAAGTAAACTCCAAGATTTTTAAATGGGTTGAGTAAAGTTGATGTTATTTCTCTTAAATTGATTAATTTTTTAAGAAGAACTTAATTATTTTCAAGCAATAATAAATCCTTAAATCCTAGTTATGAATAAAAATTAGCTACTAGTTATAATATTAACTTGAATATGAATCATTATTTATATCAAAGAAGACAAGCTAGGAGTATGACAAGGTGGATTTTACCCTCTCTTGGGTGGGTACAATTGAAATTTGATGGATTTTCAAAAGGAAATCCATGATTGGAAAGTGGTTTAGTATTCTAAGGGACAATAATGGTAATATAATTATTGCCTTTGCTAAAAACACTGGTGTCCAAACTAGTCACTCATCGAAAGATTTGTAAATGCTATGGGGTGTCAGATTGGCTATGGAGGTGAGATCCAAAAACATGTGCATTAAAGGTGATTCTCATAATATAATAAATTGTATTCTCAAGAAGAATTATCCAAGATGGACAATTAGCAACATTGTCTTTGAGGTTCATGATATTATGGAAGGTTTCAAGCAAGCTTCAGTTACACATACTCTGAGGGAGGGTAACAATGTTACAATCTAGTTTGTAAATATGGGAGTTCAAATTCAAGACAATTTTAAGTGGTTTAAGGAATTATATTTACCTATCCAAGTTTTCAAACTCATTAAGGATGGTAGTTATAGTTTTTTATTTCAAATTTTTGGAGGGAATTTAAACCCTCACTTTAGGAATGCTTTATTGCATATGGCCCTTTATATTTAAAAGAGTGCCAAATTTAGTAACTATATATTCATGGTTAGTATTTATCTTGCTAACTATAGTTTCATGATTACTAGCTCTTATTTCAATTATTTGGAGTTTTTGACTCATCATTTCAAAATTATAAATATTTATATCAATGGTAATGTGAATTATTACTAATGCATGGGAATTGATGGAAAATATGGCATCAAATCTTAAATCTTAGTGTTAATATTATAAATAATAGTATCAATGTAAGTGAGATTAAAAGAACCATTATAGATCCTAATCAATCATTTCTACCCTGTTTATTGTCTATTGGCATGAGAGTGGGAAAAAGGACTACAATCCTATCTATCTTCACAGGCTTATCAACATAATAGGAGGAGACCTTTTTGAATTAAACCAACTTTGATGGGACCAATGAAGAAGAACATGGATGTTTTGAGGATCTTAGAATATGGGAGTTTTAACCAATTACATGGAAAAAAATTATGGTACTGACACTCACATTTCATTAGAATTTGCTCATGGGTGGAATGCTTAGATGAAAATGATAGGGTGTTACATCCTGATTTCACCCTATGTTTTACAACCTTAGAATCCATGGATTAATATGGTTAACAACTAATTTTTATTGCTTTTATTTAATCTTTATGACATATACTATTATGGGATAGTGATATACTGATTATATTACATGATGTGACTATTTTATTTTCTTATTATATATTATGGATGTGTATTTATTAGTTTTGCATCATTGGTTGATATATATGATGACTCAGACTAACTACCTACTTGTTGGGAGGTGGATGTAGGATTGATCCTACCCTCAAATCATGATGAGGGAGAGAATCATCAAAGAGGATAGAATAGATGGGGTTATTAGGGGGATGTCAGAGGAATTTATAGTGACCTAACACACACATCACAACATAATAACTTGTTTAACTCTCTATTTGATCTAGATAGTTAGTTTGTTTTAGTGTGCTTATATATTCTACTATGATTGTATTATGGTTGATGCTTATGTTGATATAATTGAGTGATTTCATCATGATAATTCCTTTATATATATTTGTATGATGATTTATTTATGGTTGTTTTGTTAACTATGTCTGGGTGAGTTTATGCTTAAATAGTCATAATTATATTCTTTAAGCTATCTTGCAACTGGATATAAACTAATGGTAAAATCTTCAAAAACCCAGTACCTCTAGTTGGAATTAATACAAGATTATTAGAGTATTGAAAGACAATATGATTAATTTATATATGTTTATCATACTTGACATAAATTACGGTAACAACTTAATATCATGAGTTGTGGTCTAAATATTGTAGTAAAAATTCTACCATTGGAAAGATGAAATAATTTAATACATTCTCTTTATAGTTATTAAAATGTACCTTTTTATTATTGTTTTTTGGGTATATTAAAATCTTAATTTATACTATGGATGACTTTAATTAATGTTTTTTCATTAAAATTAAGGCCTAATCTAAAGAGGACTTTAGTTATAAATTTAACTTGGCCTTAAACTTAAATTTTTAAACATGCACGAATTATAAAAATAAGAAGATCAAAACTAATTCAAGGATATGAAATTGGAAATGAAAGTAACTCAAGATAAATCAATTTTTAATCTCATTGGAAAAAGGTATTGAAATTATATAAATAAACATGCATGATTTTTTAAGTGAATTAAAACTGTAGAGAAGAGTTTGAAAACAAGGAAAAGATGTTGCTTATTTGGGAGGAGAATTAAACTGAATGAGAAGTGGAAGTAATTACATGTAAGGATTAAGATCATTATAAGATAATAAATTATGCATGGAAAAGGGAGGGTGGTGATGGAGATATAGAAGATATATGGCCCATGGTTATATATTACGAAGATGGGAGTTATGTCCTCAATCATTCACTCTTTAAATCATTGGGCATAACTCTTTTAATTCATAGGGGGATTGCATATATGATGCTACCACATTTAGCTAAGAGGTTCCATGGAGGTCACGAAGGGGGATTAAATCCACTTAGACATGGATTCTACACTAGGGCAATATAGTTATTCGAACCAAGATTTATTGACTTCCCCATGATACAGGTAATGTAGAATAAGATAAAAGAGCAATTGAATGTTGAAGAAGTTATTTTCAAAGATGCTTATGGGCATGATCATCATGTGAGGTATGGTTATTGCTTCCTCAAATTGGTTTAGAGAAAAATTCATCTAATTTTGTATTCTTATCTTTCAAATTTAATAAATAATTAGTTTATTTAGATTTTTTTTAGATTGTCTGTCAATAGCCCATCAATTTACCAATATATTGTGACCCTTATATATATTATGCAATAAATTAACTAAATAGAAATAAAACTAGTGCACATTATAAACTATTATAGTCCACTAGATTTACTTATAAATACAAATAAAAATTGATTATATTATGAAATAAAGTGCTAAGGTAGAGAGGCAATCTGGTTGGGATAGTCCTCTTCCCATAATATTACGATGAGCTATATAACAAATATACACAGTAAATAAACCATGTTCAAGTAATATGAATTTTATAGATTAAATGTAGTTACTCAATAGGATAATGCAAAAATATGTAGAGATTCACTTAGAAAAATCAATGACTTGCTAAATAGGTTAAGTGACATGTATAGTTAAGTACAATGATTTATTAGTTCCTATTGTGTATGGTGAGTTTTTATGTTGAATCATTGAGATTAGATATTTTTATAATAAATAGGAATGGTCCATATATTTTGGTTCAAAAATAAATAGTAAATGCATGTAGAAAACTATGTTTCCTCATTAATGCAAGATCAAATGTTTAGTTTAACTTTATTTTTGCCTCATATTTTCATGTCATGGTTATGCTAAGTTACAATTGCTAGTTGTGTTGTGTTATTAGGTTGAGTTGCACTACCATCCCGAGTTGTATTTCAAGAATGAGTGTAATTATCATGGGATCCTTATAAAAAATTGTTATTCTAACAAAAGTATTATAAATTACTCTCATAATGCCCTTGATCCAAAATTAATGTTGGAATTTTCAATGTACTTGGTTTAAAAAGAAATAGTAATTTTTTTGTGATAACATTCAATGACTCAGATATATATATATATATATACAAATGATATATCTATTTATTTGAGGAAAATAAATAATGGGTTATAATAAGGTTTTATCTATATTTGTATGTAGATAAAAACCAAAGCTGAAATTAGGTTCAAATAGACAAGTATACATACTTTAACCATTTAATAGAAGTAGAGAAAAGGTGAATACTTTAATATTTGGGAGTCCCATAATATATGTTATGTGGGTGCATAAATTTATAAAGTATGCTTACACTTGTAGTTTATAGACAATACAATCTATTTTCTAGATTTGTTAATATTGGACTCTTACTTATGAATGCCTATTGCATAGTTTTGTCTAGTATGTTATCATGGATTGAGAGGTATTTTTATATCTATGTACTTGATGAACTATCATGTTTCATAAAAATAAATTAGTAAAGTGTTGTCTACTCATATGCAAAATAGATATAAAAGACTATGATGAATTGGAAACTTGTGAAAAGTTATGTATGTTTTGATTATGGGAATTTGTCTAGTTAGGGATAAGAGATATAAAGTAGTATTACATTAGAAAATCCCTTTTTTTTAATAAATATCATCAATATATTTTTTGAAATGGAAAGTATAACGATTGAGTTCTTGATTTATGAGTTATCTTACTCTTTAAGAATAGCATAATTGAACTATTAAATTTATATTTACATATTGTAATGAAAACACGTGTGAAGTACTTATTATGAGTAAATTATATTCAAGTGTCTTGAATTTTATGTCATAAAATAGTGCACCAAGATGTGTGCTTAAATATTATGTTTTCTTTTGATTGATAATATGCACTATTATCTAGGGTATAGTTGGGTGATATAATCTCATGCTTACATGATTAATAATTATAAGAGTAAGATTGTTGATTTGTATTTGAGGAGGTTGCTTATACATAATTATCTATGATATTATAAGATGTAATGAATTTATATAGTATTAAAGTATGATATACCTAGATGATACATATTGTAATTGTTATGTCTATACCCACACCTACATAAATGTAGGCATGTTGGTTTTTACCTTGAACAATATGTTTAATGACAGTTAGTAGGACATAATGTTTGTATTCATACCACCTTGAGAGTGTAATTAATGCATGGTAAGACTTTTATGTGTTTGTGTAAACTATGACTTTCTTTGATATATTTAGTTGCTTGAGAAGAAGCTTATGGTTCCATGTATTTAAGACTAGTTTATATGACTGATAGTAGAAAACTAGTAGTTATGTCTTAAAACACTAGACTATGATAATATGGGTTATCATGGGGTTTAGTTTGTTTGGAACTTATTTTTGTAGTTGAAATCTATAGTTAAAATGTGTATTTTACCTAGGTAGTATAAACTGTAGTCATTAATTCTAGTATGAGTTAGATAATAATGTAAGATTCATTCATATGTTGATGGAAAAAATGTATACTTTGTTTACTCCTATGTTAAACATGTGATGTGATATGATTTTTAGTAGGATGTAAATTTTATGATTCTTGTGGTTAGATAATGTATAGTGAGACATTATCTTTTGGTGTGTATATTTGCATGTTAGTGTAATATCTTGCAATAGAACAGGTTTTCTATGATAGACTGCATGTTTAGTTTTAGAAATCATATGGCACTTGGGTACTTGCTTATTATCTAGATTATTTCACTATTTATATCTACTCATCGATGAAGGGAGGGCCTTTCCTTGATGAGATTAGTGTGGGGGATCATTGGTTTATGGTTGGTGTGGAAAATTTCTCAAATGATGCTCTTCTTCCCCAGAATAGTATTGCATTTGAGATTACTCTTGAGATTGCCATAGATACTGGAGAGTCTAGGGAACTCATTCTTTAGAGAGCCTTGTATCTTATTTTAGTACTTTGTATCAGTATTTATTGATTATTGGAAACATTATCATGTAAAAATTGAAATTGCCTATCTTCTTTAGATTGATAGCAGTGACTGAGTATTGTACTAGCAGTGAATGGATATTTGTATTTACTACTATGAATGTATTATGATGCATTTATTATATTTATAGTGATTAATGACTATTGATTTCATGTAATTAATTATAGTTATCACTCTTGGAGTAATTTGATATGATTTGCTTAGATTCCTATGGTGTAATCTATTTATAGTTTATGTGTTGTTAAAAAAATACTTTCACATATTTTCTAGTTGGAACCTAGTGGGATTGTTACATAGGGGATGCTATCATAGTAGTTAATTAGGAGGTAATTTTATAGGTCATAGGTATGAGCACTCATAAATGCAAGTATTATAAGAATAAAAAAGAGAAAGATGATGAAATGCAATAATTTCATAAGCCTGTTTAGGTTCCTATGTTATATCAAGGTGGTTAGTTTTAGGAAGCACTACCTATTCCCTATCCAAAATTTTCCCAAAAAATTATAAAGTAAATCACTTTGTATGGAAGGTATGGAGTAGTGTTTTTGTACCTTTTTAATCTTTTAAATCACTTCAAAAAAAAATTCATGTTTCCATTCATTTTTAATTGCTAATGTATTTGGAGCATTCTATGATTGAAATGTTTTTAGGCAATGCCCCTCTTCCTCATCACTAAGCCCCCAATTTATTTTGTAAAATCATGCCAAAGCACATGTTATTGGTCCCTCCTCAAATATTAAGTTGGTTGGACCTTCTAGTATGATCAAATCCATTTTTAAAGGAAAGGGGGAAACTCCATGCCACAAGACCATTTCTATAAGATATTTGCTAAACCCCATAATTCCACTCCCTATAAATCCCATATTAATAATACCAAAGATTTTTTTTGTATTATGATGATGAAAATGACAAGGAGACATATTTTGAGGATGAAGAAGAGGAATTGGAGATGTTTGGTCATAGCCCAAAGGATGATATTAAACCTATTGCTACTACTACTAAATTGAAGGAGGATGTTTGGAAATGCATATGGTGGGTAAAATAAATTTGAGGGAAGATTATGATGTCTCTACTGATGATATCCATGAAAACTGAGATCTATGATGTTAGATGTTTCACTACAAAAATTTTTGCTAGCATGGATTTTCAGGGATAGAAAGAAAAAAAGATGATGGTGGTGCTACTAGTTCTTAGAAGTAGAAAGTTTTTGATGAATGGGAGGGTATGATAATCCAAAACTTGTAAATTTAATTAGGAAGGATGTAAAATAATAATAATATTCTAGAAAATAACATACAATAATTATTATAGATGAGAAAGATGACCATAATAAATTATATCTATAATATTCATGTGCTCAAATAATTTATCAAACCTTAAAAAGAACAAAAATTTGGCATCCATGTGAATAAAATGACTAGAGAAGATGATAAAGTAAGGAAGTAAACATTAATAACAAGATGATGCAGGATATGGAGTCAGTCCTCAATAATCTAGTCAAGGAATGGAACCATGCCATTAATAATATAAATATGTAATCTATTTTTTCTTGTGTTATTTTTGGGTTAATTTTTTGTTGTCTTTGTTTTCTGTTCGCAATCATTTTTTTGTGTTACTATTAAGTCATGTTTTGTTTCTATTTCTAGCCTAGGGCCTAATTTTTGTAATGGGTAAAGACCTAGTTAAAACCCATATTTTTACCCTTTTCTTAAAAAAAGGTTTATATTGTGACAAAATTATATTGACTTAGGGCATAATAATATTGTATTAGAATGGAAATTTCATTTGATGAATGGTATATTTTGGTTTTTTTAGGTATAGTTTGTAACTATGATTCTTACTAGGGAATGATAACTAAAATTTAAGGTCTAATTTACTACACCCATGATTATCTATAATTGTACTAGTGTTAGTTAAAGTGACATGCGACCAAAATAATAATGTTTAATTTATAAAGCAATATAGATATATCATGAATTTATTCTAACTATCATTGGAAATAAGTTTGGAATCTCTAGGTTAATTGAGGTACTATTATGTTATTATAAACATTGATTCAATATTGCTAATATAAAAACTTAAAATCTAAGGGAATTATCTTAAGACCTTATTTTCATAATATTTCTTGAGTAAGGATTTTCAACATGTTCCCTAGTTGAACCTATGTGTAATTTCATAACCTTAGTTATAAAAATATTGATAAATATACTCTAAACACCTTTTGTTATTGATGGAAATTATAGTGATTTTATTTATTTCACTCTAATTAGTACATGGTATAACCCTATCTCGTGTTGGTATCCCATGTCATGTTTCTATCTCAAAACCTTATGATACATTTAAAACCCTAATGTGGTCTTGGTTGAACATTTATTAGTTGTGGTGGAACTAACCATCTTTTAGAATTATTCTATTTTCCTACTTAATGATGTTATGTTATTCTATGACATGTTAGTAATGTTAAGTTGTGTGTTTGGTATCATGAAGGTATGATGATATAAGTAAGTACAAATTTTGTGGATAATAAAATGTTAAACAAAGACCTTTATATAATTTATTATTAATAAAAATTATAGTTTGAATTTTTTAGGACATGACAACATGGAAAAATAATTCCCTGCCATAAAACCTCAAAATAGGATCCCTCTCATCTTCTCTAACATTCAAATATAAATGTTATATGTTTCTTTGAATCTCAACTATATAGGCACCTAAATTTTGTATTGGACACTTTGGAAACATAAAATGTGGCACACTTTGACATACTTAGACTTTGTGTACACATTTCACTCTTATATAAAATTCCTCTATTTTTCTACCCACCTATTGTCTTGGTGAACCCAATTTACTAGATACACATTATCAATATCACCCTACTATATGTAAAAACCTTCCAAAAGAATAAGCACACTATCTATATATCTCATATCATTTATTTTCACTCCTAGTATAGTACTAGTAATAATATGACATTTTTAATTTACCGCAGGCATCTGCCTATATCGATGACATCTAAAAACACTCGATAAATTTTTAATTTTGGTAATTATCGATTAGGTGGGCCTAAAAATGTTTCATTGTTCAGTCATAGTCATAAATATCAAATATTTATCTATAAAGACAAATCAATCCTAATATCATACTCACTTGGCAACTTAGCCATTACCTTCATAAGTCCTAAAAAACTTTAAAAATAAATTTGCACTCTATTAATATATTATCACAAAAGCAAATATATCTTAATATCCCTAAAAATATTCATCTTAGATTTGAATCTTAATATAAAATATAGGTCAAATATGCATGGTTCCAAGAGTCAAAATCCAAAAATTAGTTTAGATTCTAGAATGATCATGCTGGTGTAAACACACACCTAGATGGGAAAGTTATGTGTGGTTTGATCCCTCTTTGAAGTATTGAGAACCTAGGAAACTCTAAGACACTAAAAAGGGAGTGGATTGGAATGCCCAACCCAATATTATATCCATTTTTTTAGGGTCATCTTATGTTAAAAGTCTTATTATGGTTTTAAAGGAATGATAATGAAAACATATAACAGTGCACAAGCCAATGGTAAACACACATATAAAAGGAATATACAGGAGTAGATGAAGTAACTTGAGGTGCCACATGCCTAAAATTTGAATAGGGACACTAACAATAGGTCTCATAAAATACAAGTCCTCTCAAGAGTTTTAATTTTTTTATTATCATCTATGTAAGATTTAAGATTCTATTTCCTAATCTTAGTGGTTATAGAGTATACACAACATTCTCAAATATTGACAAACATAGTGTGATCATAGGAATCCAAGAAGGGAGGTTAAATCAAGTGTTAGTTTAAGTAATAAAACTCAAATAAAACACACTAACACTAATACTTACAAGCCTAGATCTTAGGGTGAGTTTAGTTAACAAAAGACAAATGGAATCACAACTAAAATGTAAAATGCATCAAATCTCTTACCTTCCTTGAGAGCTCCATATGCATTATTAGGTGGATTGATATGTTTGTGCTCAAAGAGTATTTGGAAATGGAGGTGTGTATCTCCTTCTCTCCTTTGCACTATTAGCTTGTGTTGGCTTGGTGTGGCTTGGCTTAATATCTAGGCATTGTAACATTATTAATATGAATCTCATGAAACAAAACCTGCACTATAACTCTATAATTTATAAGCTTATTTATTCAATAGGCAATGGCTTGTATTTATAGTGAATGGATTTAATTCCAACCTCAGGAGAGTTAAGGTGGAGTTTAAACATGGAATGCGTTCAAACCTAACTAAGGTGAGTCAAATTTAAACCCCAGTAGAGTTAATAGTTGTCAAGTAATAATGATTTGCAATGAATAGGAATGGGTCTCATTTTAGGATATTTTGTAAAAGGCTTGACAACTTGTAAAAGGTAATCATGAAAAGGTAGGATATTTCATATTATTCAATTTTATTTTTTATTTATTCATTAATTTAACATGGATAATTTAACTAGGCATTTAATTTGGTTTAGAATTTTAATTAATTTTGATTAAGATTTTAGCTCTTGCAAGATTTGATTTAAGTATGAAAATGCCCCACTTAATAGGTCCATAGGCCAAATTGACTATTGTGATGTCGCATGGTACTTAGGGATGAATAAATGAGAGGTTATGATGCATACATTAGGATACTCCAATTGGGGATGCATCAACATGATTTTGAGCTTTAATGAATGATGCACAAGCAATTTTGGGACATTTAGTGATTATTAGGCTTAATTTGCAATGGTTAGTATGAATAAGTTTGATGTCTGATCATAATCCAGTTGTGGTTAGTTTTAGGTGTCTATACTTTACCCCTATTTGGGAAGGTATTTCAAGATATAGGCATAGTAACATCTTCTCAAAGAATGAAAAGGTCCTGTATGCTTATAAATTCAACAAAAATTAATGAACTGTAGGTGCCCCTCAAGGGAAAAGTTGGCAAGAAGTTGGAAATCAGTCCCTTAAAAGGAGGAAACAATTGGAACAAAAATATGAAATGGGGTGGAAAAGGTTGATTTACCCATAGGTAGTTATAATCAGTGGCATATGGAGTTACCCTGGCTAGGCATACAAAGAGGATGATTTTCTCATAAGTGGTTATAATCATTAGCATAAGTGGGAAAAAAAAGTAATGATTTTCCCAAAGGTGGTTAGAATCATTGAAAAAGGATTAGGGTAATAAGATAATGATTTTCCTAAAAGTGGTTATAATAATCAAAAGGGAAAACAATGATTTGCCCATAGGCAGTTATAATCATTGGTAAGATTAAAACATGCCCTAGTTGGGTAGATAGAGATAATGGTTTACCCAAAGGTAGTTATAAGGATTATCAAAATGAAAACATACCTTAGTTGGGTAGAATATAGATAATGATTTACTTGTGGTTATAATAATTAACCTTCAAATGGATAGAAATATAATGATTTACCCAAAGGTGGTTAGAATCATTGGCAATTCAAGTGGGATGGTATATAAGCATTTATCCAAGGGTGGTTAAAAGCATTGTGCCTAGATAGTGGAAAACATGATATGTAAATTGACACAGAGGAGAACTATGAATTTTGGTAACCTGTGAGTAGGGAGATGGTCATCTAAACTAGCAAGGAGGAAAATTATTTTATTGTTTAATTACTCTATGTAGGATATGATTTGGATTAGATTGGGAATGTTGATAGTGCCAAGGAGATATATCATTGCCTTATTTCTATGTAGACTCCTAGAGATGATTTTTGTTATAGCACATAATAGTAGGAATCATGATAGAATGCCACGATAATGTGGCTAAAATATGCATATAGCTTGAGACACGATCCAATATTTAATTGAAAAAAATACACCAATGATATAAATTATGATGATAATGTTGACATATAAATATTGATGGATTCAAGAATAATACACAAGGAATCACCTAATGAACACATAGACTGAATTAAGGCACAATAAGAAAGCAAAAAAATAAATAAAACATCAACTAAAATGAAGAGTAAAACAAAACAAAGATAAAGAAAAAGAAACAAACAAACAATGGTTAATCAAAATGTTAGCACAAATAAAGAACACACAAGATGATGAAAATTACCTCTAGCATATAGGAGGCAACAAAAAATAAAATAAAATGAGGGAATAAAAGAAAAGGAAGGGGTGGTTGAGTTGGCTCTAGATGCACTAGACAAGTGGACATTACCTACATAGTTCCATGGAAGTGATATCCAACAAAAAATTAGGCCAAATGGATTTCTCATAGGAAAAGGGATCGAAGAAAATGATTGAAAAATAAAAAATGATAAGTGTTATATAATAATGTGGGAATGGACTCATAAAATGGAAATAGCATGGGATACTAGGCTAGTAAGGATAGGGAAACTAAATGACAAGTGGTTTCTTGTGAAGTAGTTAGGGATCTCAGAATCCTTAAGGAAAAGAAGTAGTTAATGTTTAGGATTTTTTATATCATTTTAAAAATGTTTTTGGGAGTTTATAATTATCTCAACTCAATTGAGAATGAAAAGATACTAAATGGTCCAGGCTCATAAAATGATAAGAGCATTCAAACTTAATCTACTTGTAAAACAATAAAGCATGACTTAGGTTGCTTGAAAAATGGCAAGGGCATGGCTAAGGGTGACTAATCTAACCTCAAATTGAATCAATAATTGCCTACATAGTCCCAAGTTGGGACCTCAAGTCACTGTAGTTCCACCTTACAGTGGAGGAATCTGACTAGGTAGCAACCAATTCAAATAAAATAAGCAAAGTTGGCAAATGGCACAATATGCCATAGGAATGACAAGGTGGTAATTCAAGGCATGATAAATAATTATTGCACCTAATTTTACCATAGGTAGTTATAACTAGGAAACAACAACATAAGTCAATGATACTAATTTGCCCATAGGTGGTTATAATTAGTAGCATGACATGAGACACTGACTTGCCCAAAGACAATTATAATCAAGCTCATGTGGTATATAATGAACAAGAAATGAAAGATAAAACTACCAAATGACTATCATATTGCTCCAAAATATGACCTTTGTCTAGAAAACATAATCCACTATTGAATCTTGATTTGAATCTTCATACTTAAATTAGCCATAAAACCAATAGAATGGAACCAATGTCAAAAGGGTGGGTAGGGAGGGTGAAAACAACTTGGTTGATAGGAAAGAAATGGTAGAATGCTACATGGTAGAATGGTATGGTACAAAGAATAATGTCGATATTATGGTACAAATGAAATGGGCCTCATAGACAATTCACTGGGTCTTTCAAGCAAATTAATACTTGAGGTGTATAATGTTCATTGGCTCATCAAGTTCATCCCCTTCGATGTAGTGATCCTGTATGATCCAACACCATAGTTTACAAAAATGATGAATGGGATGATCTAGATAGGTTTAAACCTGCCTTTATGTTTCTTCTTGGCCATGGTATTATATTGGTTTTATTTAAGAATAAGATTACCAAGATCAAATTCTCTATGTTTAACTCTCTTATTGTAGTGGCCACAGAGTTGGTTCTAACATGCTTCTAAGTTGTTGACTGTGGTCATGCATTTATCATCAAGTAAATCTAGCTCTTACAGGCAAGCTACTGAATAATATTCATCATCTAATACATTTTTCAAAGAGATGAATAAAGAAGGTAACTCCACCTCAATGGGAAGAATGGACTCAATGCCATAAACAAGTGAATATAGAGTGGCTCCTATTAGAGTATAGTGATTAGTGCAGTATGCCCAGAGGGTATAGAATATTTGAAGGTGTCAATCAAAGCCAACATCATTAATAATATTTTTAAGGATGTTGACAATGGTTTTTTTAGGTGCTTTAGCTTGGTTGTACCTTGAGGGTAATATCCCATGGAAAAATGTTGAGTGATTTTATACTCACAACATAATGATTTGACATCCTTGTTCTTAAATGATCCACCATTATCAGATATAATATTAGAGGGGATACCATAGTGATAAATGATATGGTTAAATATGAATTTGGAAATTTTATTTCTAGTCACGTAAGTGTGGGGTATAGCTTCAACCCACTTAGTGAAGTTTTCGATGGAAGTAAGGATATGTTTATGACCATCAGATGAGGTGGGGTTTATCTTCCCAATGAGATCAAGGAATCATGTATCAAATGACCATGGTGTAAGCATTGGTTTCAAAGTCTTGGTCAGGGCATGAATCAAATTAGCATGCCTTTAACATTTATCACACTTTTTAACATACATAGTTGCATCTACATCCATCATTGGACAATAATACCTGATACATAGGAGATTTTTTTCTACGATGGCCCTGCTTGTATGGGATCCACATAATCCTTCATTAACTTATCATAACTCATATTTAGATTCTATTGAATTTAAATAATGAAGCAGAGTTCCATCAAAACTGCAATGGTATAGGGTTAAACTGAGTAAATTATAATGTGTGACATGATAAATAAATGCCTTGGATTGTTTATGGGATAGGTTTAGTGGAATTATTTTGTCATGAAGATAATTTTAAAGGTTTAAATACCATATAGATCTAGGACCAGCAATATCATAGATCATTGTGACATTGAATGTCATGAGCTAGTGCTAGCAAAATTTCAATGAAGAATTGGTATTATTTGGCCATGTCTTTATGTTGAATCAAAGATCCAATGATGGCCATGACATATAATATTTTTTTACTAGCCCTTGATATATGGCCAAACTAGATATCAATAATCTGTTGCTTGAGAGTGTCGATCATGGTCTTGTATGGGACCAGCTTGTCATCCTTTATCTAAAAATGGTATGTACACTAATTAATGATTAACTAATAATCACCATAAACTTTAAGATGATGTATGTTCCATTTTAATACCTATTAAATCCCTTCAAAGAGTGATTCATATTTTTCCATGTTGTTGGTACAAGGAAAATTGATTTGAAATGATTTAGGGATTAGATCCCCTTGTAGTGTAATAAACATAAGTCATGTCCCCGATCCATGTGTTGTGAATGATCCATCAAAATATAATTTCCAGTGCTAATCTTCAAGAGGTGTTTTAGTGATGGTCATAATGGCTTCAACATTATGACCATCATATCTACAAGGGGTACTTCAATAATCTGATCTGCAAGAACTTGCCTCTTAATGGCTTTTTGATTGATGTATTCTATATCAAACTCACTAAGGAGCATGAAACATTTGGCCATGTGGACTTGTAAAGCTCTTTTGGATGGTAGATACTTGAAAAGATCTAATTTTGAAATAACCATGGTCTTATTTTTTAACATGTAATGTTGTAGTTTTTGAGTTACAAAGACAATAACTAATTGAACTTTTTTAATGGGTGCATCATACATGACCAATGTATAGATTAAATAGTACATAGCATGTTCCTTTCCATTATAATCATGTTGAGATATAAGTGCCCCCAGGTCTTTATTAGTAGCTGATAGATATAGTAAGAATGACTTTCCTAACATAAGAGGCAATAAACATGCAAATTTCCTAGATAGTCCTTCAATTATTGGAAAGCTTTCTAGAATTTGTCATCCCAATGAAATGTGACACCCTTCTTTAATAAATGTGTAAAAATATGGCACTTGTTGACTAATTGAGATATGAAGTGTCTGATAGACTAGATCTTGCCATACAAATTGCAAAGCTATTTCAAATTAGTTGGTGGTGGCATCTGAGTTATGGCTTGTACTTTGGCTAGATCAGCTTTAATGCCTTGGTGAGACACAATGAAACCAAGCAATTTTCTTGAAGCAACTCCAAAAACACACTTCTTAGGATTGATCCTAACTTTGTATTCATGTAGTATTTCAAATATCCATCATAGTGATGTTGGATGATCAACCCTAGGCTTGGATTTTCCCAGTATGTCATCAATGTAGTCTTCAAAAATGTCATGCATCATATCATGAAATATCATGGTCATGGCTCTTAGGTAAGTGGCCCCAACATTTTTTATACCAAATGGTATAAATTGAAAACAAAACATTCCACACAATGTGGTGAATGCTATTTTGTATTGGTCTTCTAGTATAATTTAGATGTGGTTGTACCCTAAAAATATGTCCATCAATAAAAGCATTTCATAACCCACTATGGATTCAACAATCATGTTAATGTTTAGAAAAGTAAAGTCATCCTTGGGGCAAGCCTTATTTATGTCTCTAAAATTAGTATATATTTTGATTCCTTTTGGCTTCTTACTGATTGGTATAACATTTGAGATCCACTCTGAGTAGTCAATTGATCAAATACATCCTACTTCCAAGAGTTTTTCCAACTCTTTCTTCATTAATATAATAATGTGAGGATGCATCTTGTGCAATTTTTGTTTTACATGTATGGCATTAGGATGTACCACAAGGTGGTGAAAAACCAAGGTGGGGTCCAAACCTGGCATGTTGGAGTATGACCATGCAAATATATCAAAAAATTCCATTAAAAGGGATGTAAAGTCTTCCTATTCATCCTCAATAAGGGGTATGCCTAATTTGATCCATTTTATATTGTATTGAGTCCGCTTATGTAATATCCTTCACAAGAAGTGTTAAAACATCTTCTAAAATGGTCTACAAAGATTTAAACTAGCTGACAATGTTAGAGTCCTTTGTTAGGACTGGCTCTTCAAGATATCCTAGCCATGATGAATCAAAATCCCCAAATGATAGGGATGGCCATGTGACAAATACTATCAAAAACTCTTGGATGATTCAATCAAAAGCCTAATGTTCTTCAAAACTGAACTTGGATCCATAGGCAAGTTCATTATTGGAGGTCTCTTGAGCTATTTTGATGAAGGTTGAACACCCCCATCTAATGGTGCTTGAAATAGATTTACACCACTAGGCAAGCCTTTCTTTTTACTATTTCCATGGTCCAAAAGCACCTTGAAAATGTTTTCACTTTGGGACCTCAATGTTTTATTTAATTTTTTATGGTTAATGGTGTTCAATTATTTTCCAAAATAGTCTACAGGATCCAACTTGATTAAGAATCCTTATTTGTGGTCTACCAAAAGAAAATTGTCCCTTAGGCCTATAAAATTGTAAAAGGCCTCATCATTCTAAAACTCAGCAATTGGCACTGTGTATTTTTGTTGGTCTTAGTCTATAAGTTGAGGATAATATAAAGGAAGTGGATTGTGGCAAATAACTGGTCTAAGTGTACAAATGACATTAGTGTTAAATAAATTGGTATTGGCTAGGTCATCAAAAGGGATATGATTAGACTCTACTTCATTATTAGCATCATCATTAGTTTTTAGTTTTGGAATATAAATAAGGTACATGGAGTCACCCCCAGGTGGTTTAAATCCAAGACCATATGTTCCTTTGTCCTGAGTGATAGAAATTGGTTTAAGTAGACCCTTTTGATTTAGCCCAAGGCCTCCTACTTCATAGGCATGATTCTCCATGATTTTATTTGAAATGGGATACTTGGTATTAAGGTAATAGTCAGCCAAGTTGTCATTATACAACCAAGATTCATCATTTTAAAGTAGGTCTTATTCTTGGCCAATGGCCAATATGAAAATGATAGGTGATGGACTATGTAATTGGCCTTTGCCTTTCTTTTCCATTCCATGAAAAGTGTTTTGGCTTTTGGTATTCCAAAGACTTGGGGTTATATAGAAGCTTAGTAATGTGGAATGTATTCTGGGTTAAATATTCTCCTAGGATATTAGCTGAGATAGTATAATGATTAGATATTTTAGGAGGTGGCATGTGGGAATGTGAATCAAGGGTTTATGGGTTAATATAATTAGCCTCTAGTGAATCATCAAGTATTTCTTTCCCCTTGTCCTTCTTAAGAATTGACTCAATCCAAAATGATAGTTATAAATTTGGTACTCAGTCTCTAAATGCTTGTGATGTTTATATGGCTACAAGTCTCTATGAATACTAACCTCCATACCTAAATGGGAGAACTTGATACACTTGTGAAATGTTCATGATATTTCCCAAATTGCATATATCCAAGGTCTACCCAAAAGCATATTATATGACAAATCAAGGTCTAACACATGGTATAAGGTATCATGTGTCAAAGGATTAATGATAATTGGCAAGTTGATGGTGCCCTATGATTCTTGCTCTTCATTGTCATAGGCCTTAAAGGATATGATTTCTAGTTGGGGATCAGTTGTAGTGTACCCAAGAAGATTGATGAGCTATACAGACATAGTATTTAGACTCGACCCATTATTTATGAGGAAATGTTTCACTTTGTGCCATTTTATGACAACTTTTATGTATAATGGATTTTTATGTAAAGGGTTAAGGGATAACATGTCACTTTGGTCATCAAAGGTTAATTTTTGGCCTGAGGCTAAGTGTCTGACCAAAGTTTGGAATTTATCTAGAGATATGGCATTAGAGACTTGGGATTGGATAAGGAACTCTGTCAAGATGTTCTTGTGGATGGTGGATGTATGCAAAAAATCTAAAATGGAGATTTGTGTGGGCATCTTCTATAATTATTCCATAATATCGAATGCCCTTTCTTACACAATGGTAAATGGATTATTCCTAGCTAGAATGGTGGGTTGTATGGCTAAAGTGGTAGATGGTTATGGACCTGGTATGATAATATTTGACTATTGATTTGTGATTACATTATTAAGATTAGATATAGGACCATTGTTGCTAGTAAGTGATGATGGTCAGGGAACATATAGGATAAGTCTCAGTTGTCAGTATACTTGTGTGTGGTCATAGGGAAAGAACAAGTTATCTATATGTGGTCCAAAATTAGTAATACCTATTTAATGGTATCCCTGTATGCAGTCTTAGGTCAAGAAAGGATCATTCTTATGAGTTGGTTAGTTAGAATTGATTAGCAATAATCTTGTGTGATTAGTATTTGGTCTCATATTGATGTAGATGGTTGAAATGAAATCTCATACAATATGGCCTACAACCTTTTTGTAGTCATGTGCAACTACATGGTAGGTCTATTGATTATTGACATCATTTTGGCCTTGGTTATGTCCATTTGACTAATGTTGGTTTGGATACTATTAGTTTTGTTGGTTCTACCTTGGCTATTGATAGTATTATTATTATTATTATTGTGATGGTTGTTGTTGCTACTATTGTTGAAAGGGGTTTTGATAAATTCCTAGATTTTAATTGGATGTGCAAGATCTATTATCCAATTTTTTTCTCTATTTTTCAAAATATTCTTGATCAACTGTTTAGTTTTCATAGAACATCATATATTATATCCATTAACATGATGACACACGTATAATTCATTTTATCAATACCAATCTGGATAAGGAATGCATTCAAGATAGCATTTTAGAATAGGCCAACTAATCAGATTAGCAGTGATGATCTTAAAAAACATAGTTTTAATAGGTTCTCAAAGTTCACTAAAGACATGATGAGTAAGCATAGTTCTCCTTAGAGGAGGTTTTTTTAAAGGCAAAAGATACTACATTTGTTGCACTAGTCTAGGCTACTGTACTTGATATGCTTACTAAAGAGGTTGTGGGTTATGAATAATTTGCATATGTAGCATAGACTAAGCAGATGGTGTTTACCCCATCTAGATACATCATGACTTAGTTACTCCATTTTCAATAACATTATTATTGTGATTGAATGGCTTGGAATTATTGGCCTATGTTGGTTATGATACTTGTGATTGGACTTGTTTTAATTTTGGTTGTTGATTTGATGAGGTAAGCTTGATAATACCTTTGTTAATAATATCTATTTAGATTAATGAACCTTTTTCAATGATTTCATTAAAAGTGTGTGCACACTACAATTCCATATGGTAAGATATCTCAGTGTGTAAATTCTTGGTAAACATAACAACTAGTTACTTGTCTAGTGAACTATGGGTGAATCTATTAGCAAGTGCTCTCCATCACTACAAATAACTTTCAAATATTTCACTAACCTTATTTTTTGATTGCATTAAATATACCAATGAAATCTCATGCTCAATATCGTAGGAGAATTGTTGCACAAACTTGTCTAAAATATCATTAAAATTAGAAAGCAAATTCTTGGATAATTTTAGAAACCATTCCAAAGCTTGTCCTATTGGACTCCTTGGGAACAATAGTAGGAGGTATATGTCTCTATAGGCCACTTGTTGTAAATAAATAAATAATTCCATTAAGTGGGCCTTGGGGTATCCTTTACCCTTTTATTTTCTGAATTTTGGTGGTTTGTACCTTGGAGGAAATGGTATTTGTAAATACTCCATGTTGAAAGGGTAGGAACACACGTCATCCAACTTAAAAATTTTGGTCTATTTCCAAGCTTGGATGGTGGTAATTACATCTTTCATTTATTTTAGTTCTTGGGATAGGAAATTGAAGGGGACATTGGTCTAAGTTGAAGGCATGGTTTGTTATGGAATGTTGGTTTGGTTTAGGAATTGACCAAGAATATGCATGTGCAGATTAGGATGCGATTATTGGAATTGCACACATTGTTACACTATATTATGGTTAGTGTTGGGTATGTAAGCTTGGTTTTGGGGAAATTATGGTTGAGATGGAAGGATATGGCTAGGAGTGAAGTATTGTTCCTATTGAGGTTGATTAGGGACTTGCTGCGAACTAGTCAAACCTTGTTGATGAAGAGGAACTTATGAACTAAGGCCTTATCCATGAGTTTATGGCATGTTAGGAATAAAAGGTAATTATTTATTAACTGGTACTTGGGGAGTATTATAACCTCTTTACTACATGAATCTTTGTTGGGAAGTAGATGTGTTAAAGGTTCAAAAAAAATTACTAATCACTACTCATACAATATTGATTAGACATCATTTGTGATTATAATTGTATGTTGGTCTATGAGTAAAGAGGTGTGTTCATTATTACCTAGCATGGTGGAACATTGGGTTCCCCTTATTGAGGTAGTAGAATTTTTTCCTCTACTACGTGGGTATGTTAGATTGTGCCTTTGGTTGTGGAATATTAGTTGTCACCTATTATGGTGGAGTAATATTCATCATGTTTTGTTAACACACAATATTGGTCATTACTTGACTACTTAATCCTTACAGCTATGTGATAGAAGAAGTAGATGGTTGAGGATTAGAGGTAGTTGTTTGTATTTTGGAGATAGAATTTATTACCCCCTACATTTTTGACACTCATGGTGTTAATTAAAGGCACATTCTATTGTGGACTAGTTGTTTGTGTGTTTACACACTTTAGTCTAGATTGGATGTCACTTGCATATTATCCACAATGTTTGGCTCACTATTATGTATTGAAGTAGAAGACACTTCTTCAATAGATAGGGTGTTGAACATGTTTCCCATTGAAGTTCTATGTGAAAATGGGTCTATACCCTAATTTTATTGGCTTGTCAATTTGATTAGGACTCCTATTGAAGGAGTTAGCTCAATAAGAGGATCATTTGACATGGTCATGCTGTTAAGATTATGTGCTAAGTTTAAATTGGTTTGGTATACTGTATTCATTTGTATGAAGTGGTCCTCCATGAGGTATTTTCCCATGACAAGCATACAAGGGTCCTGTTATGACATTGACACTATGGTTTGAGGATTTCTAGAAGAGGCCTATTCAATTTTTTGATTATAAGGCATGATGTAAGACCCTCTTACTAAACTTAGAAAATTTTCATTGGGAAAGTTTGTTGGAAACTTAGATCCTACCTTTATGGCTCTGATTAAGACTTTATCCTTATTCATAATCAAGTGATGATCAAACAAATAATGGTCATAGGCCAATGGAATCATAACATAATATGGTTTCTATTGGACTTATTCTACAATCAAATGTATGTTATCTAGGCATTATACTATTTATTCTTAGTCCTACTCTGAGTAGGAAGCCTATTGACCAAATAGTGAACCAAAGGATCTTGGCCTTGTTTCCCCATTTGAGTGCTATAAGGTGGATAAGGATTCATCTCATAAATGGCATCATCTCCATAGGGGCCTTAAATAAAGTTTTCTTGTGCGACCACATTACTATACCCTAGATTATACATGATGCCACTACAAGTATATTGAGACATGTTCGAATAAATGGTGAATGCTTCATGATAAAAGGAGTTAGTGTTATTCAAAATATGAAAAAATAATGTTGAAAAAGATAAATAGTTTGAACTTGATCTAAACTAGTCAAAGGATGGAGCTATATCTCCAAAAAGGTTTTATGTTAAAACTTGTTATAAAATAGACTAACATCAAATTTATAACACTAAATGTCTCACACAAAAAGGTCAAGTGGATGAAATAAAATAATTATAAACTCTTAGTTCAAATTATCCCAAATAGGTCCAATCTAGGAAAACAAAGGTTGTTAGGTCTTTTGGCCAAATGAGGCATCAAAATATAGGCTTAAACAAAGGCATGTGCTAGGACTTTTGGCCAAAAGTGGTGTCAAAATATAGGCTTAAAAACAAAGTGAGATATATAATCTGACAAATCTGAAACACTTTGGCATAAACTAGGCATTCGACTTTAGACATAAACTTTATCAATTGGTATAAAGCATTCAACAAAAAGTATTTGGAGATAGGCTATTTTCTCCAAAATAAAGGTATGAACAATAGTTTTCAAATTTAGGTAAATAATTAACCTATGTTACACAACCCAAAAGATAAAGATAGATGTTTAAAGAAAAATTAGATAAGGCATAAATAGAAATCAATCAATGTTTTTATTTGAACTTGTCAAAGTTAATTAAAAACTCAACTTAGGAAACTATGTTTCTTTAAACAAACAAGATAGACAAAATTGAATGGCATAACGGTATTAGACAAAGACCCAAAAAGTACATGTGGCTTGGTTTTGAAACTTAGAATATATGCAAATTAAGTCTATGAAATGAATTTAGAAGTGTAATGGCATTATCACTCTCTAAAGGTATGATCAATGGTTTATTTCAAGACTCTAAAGGAATAAAACTTGAAATGATTTGGGTAGAATAACATTACCCATTTCAATCAAGTGACACACACAATGTTTTTGTCAAACATTTCAAGGAAAAAGTATGGTGTCAAATGGATGGCATACCTTCTCAAAAAAAAATGTTATGTGGACACAAAACTTATTTTGACATGGGAGGACAAACAAGTAGATTTAGACTCAAAAGCCAAGCAAGAAAATAAGTAAGACCAAATACAACTAAGTATAACATCTAAAGCCCTAAATTTGATAAGGTTGCATCATATTGTTGAATTACATATATATACATACTCTTGGGAGGATTTTAAGTGTTAATACAAAAATAAAAGGCATGAATTAATATGGTTTTTACACCCTCCTTATTCCAAGAGATTGTATGATAACATGGAACTTCAGGCTAGTCACCCTGCATCAATAATATGTCAATGGCAAGTGGGTTATTTTAAAACTTAATTTTTTGACCATCTAGATGATCCCAAGTGTGGTTAACACTAGAAATGCATCACATCAATTAAGTTCATACCAATTAACTTACTATGCAAGGGTCTATTCTTTTGCATAATAATTCCAACTATGTACTTCTTAGTATAATCCCCTAGTTAACTAGATCTGACTTAGGTTTTCACTGTGATTGGAGAGGTTAGCCACTCAACCCTATAAAAATCATAGTATATGTACCCTAATTTATATACCCCACCATGGAGTGGGTTTAAAAAAATGTTGTGGATGAAACCCTATGTCAAATCTTCCCTAAAGAACTCGTGAGGAGGATATGAAGTCTTGCTTACAAGCCAAGTTGCATAAAATAAATAACTAAGTGAAAAGACTTTAAAGGTTGTGTTTAGATCACCCAAACCATATAGGTTTTGGGGAGAGACTTAAAAACATTATTTTCACATCTTGGATAAAGGCATAAATTGTAAGGAAGAAGTGCTTTTGGTCACTCAAGTTCCCTACACATATCCCTCATTTGTGAAAATAAACAAGTATAAAATGATCTAGCATAAAATAAAACACTTCAAAAATTTTGAAATTTAAGTGAATTTTTATTTTATACACTAAATTGAGATGTTTGTGAAGTTTTTTTGGCCCCTTAGCCTTAGTGTTAGGCGTTGAAAACTTTCACAAAATAGTCTAAGTATAAACCATCTAAATTCATTTTAAGCACCAAATGGAAGTTATCAAGATTTAAACATGTTCAAATTTGGCACTTTTCCATGCATGACCTACAATTTTTAGAGGGTTTCCTTTTACTTTGAAGCATAATTATCAATGAAACAAGAAAAATTTGAAAACTTTCTCTCAAGTTTCTTTATTTTTATTACACAGAGACTGACATCATTCAATAGTGACTAATGCCGAGTTATAAGAGAATCGATGTCAGTTGGAAAAGAACCGATGTTGATCAATAGAGACCGAATTCTAGTTACCTATGAACCCTTAGGCAATTTTTTTTACAAAACACTTGTTAGCCCCAAGTTAGCATAAAATGTTTAGAAAACCTGTAATAAAATGTTCAAATAGAGAGTATGCAAGCTTTAAAATCACAAATGGCAACTTGTAACTTTCAAGGAAACTTGAAAACTCAATTTTTCCATCATGGTCTACCCTGTACAATAATTGATAATGGTTTATATAGGACTAATATTGGTTAGGCAAAACTAATGATGATTATTCAAAAATGATGTCAGTCTCAGTGTAAATCTGGGTAACACTAAAAATAGAATATGAAAAATCAAATCAAAAACTCAAATTTTTAAGATGATCAAGCATTCATTTAAAAAACTAAGAGCTACACTTTGGTATCCTTAGTAAGTGAGATGATTTAGGTCCCATCGGGCATGCCATTTTTGCTCATAGGAATCCAAGAAGGGAGGTTAGATTAAGTGTTAGTTTAAGCAACAAAACTCAAATAAAACATACTAACACTAACACTTACAAGCCCAAATGTTAGGGGTGAGCTTAGTTAACTAAAGACAAATGGAATCATAACTAAAATACAAAAAGGCATCAAATCTCTTACCTTCTTTGAGAGCTCCAAATACATTTTTGAGTGGCTTGTTTGGTTTGTGATTCAAAGAGTCTTTGACAATGGAGGTTTGTTAGCTCCTTCTCTCCTTGTCATCATGGTTTATATTGGCTTGATGTAGCTTGGCTCAATATTTTGGAATTATAAAACTACTTGTTAGGCATTTTTGCATTGTAAAATTACTCTTCTCAAATCTTTGAAGTCATTTGTGCATGATAAATTTTCACTAAAATAGATTGAATTTTAATAGGAAAGGCATTATATTTATATCAAATTGATTTAAATCCAACCCTAGGAGAGTTAAGGCGGAGTTTAAACATGGAATGGGTTTAAACCTAACCTAGGTGAGTCAAATGTAACCCCAATAGAGTTAATAGTTGTTAAATAATAATGATGTGTAATGAATAGGCATGGGTCTTATTTTACGATATTTTTTGAAAGGCTTGACAACTTAAAAAAGGTAATCATGAAAAGCTAGGATATTTCATATTTTTGAATTTCCTATTTTATTTATCCATTAATTTCACATGGATAGTTCAACTAGGCATTTAATTTGGTTTAGATTTTTAATTAATTTTGATTAGGATTTTATCTCTTTCAATATTTGATTTAAGTGTGCAATTACCCCATTTAATAGGTCCATAGACCAAATTAATTGTTGTGATGCTGCAAGGTACTTAGGGATGAATCCACAAGAGGTTATGATGCATAAGGTAGGATACCCCAATTAAGTATACCTCAACATTATTATGAGATTTAAACAAATGATGCACAAGTAAATTTGGAACGTTTAGTGATTCTTAAGCTTAATTTTTAATGCTTGGTAGGAATAAATTTGAAGTCTGATTGAAATCTAGTTGTGGATATTATGTAAGTAAAATAATATCATAATAATATAATTACCTCTCTTGTGTTGTAATTTTTCAGTTATCTAAGTACAAAACTAGTCTACCCTTTTACATTCAAATTTGTATGATTATTTACCTATTTTACATTATCTAATTATCTATAGCTTTACATTATTTGAGGACCCCCAAATCCAAAATAAATTAATTTTTTTGATGAACTCATTTACTGGAGCATGCATAACTCTAAGTCTCTTATACCTCATGGTTTCCAAATTTCTTAGGATTTCATATTTATTGTTGATTAGCCTTTAAATTTCAGATGTGATTTGCCCTAAGTTATATAAGCTAAACCATAACATGAATACAATAGATTATAATAGTGTTTATTTTATGATCCAAGCTATTATTGTCATGGTTGCATGTTTATTTCATAAAATATAAAATATGCTTATAATTTATATAATGAAATATGTTAAATTTATTAGGGAGTTGTCAATGATGTCATGGAGGTGTCTAGGTGAGTGGATGAAGTGTCTTGATAATCTAAGTGTCAATGACAAAGTGAGTAGTGTGCTTGAAGTAGGCTTGATTGATATTTAGTTTTAGTATGATTAAGGATGGGTCTAAAGTATTAATCATGTTTAATAGGTACTATCAGAGGTTAAGGATGATTGGAGAGCTTATGGAAGTGCATGATGTTCATCTGGTTCTTCATTATGTTCATATAGGCATAGTTGGTTCTATGGTAGAAAAATCTAAGTAGGTAGTTTGTTGACATCACCATTACCATGTATGGATGAATCAAGGAGAGTTGGTCATATGGGTGTGATCACATTATTCCCAAGTTGATATGGTCTAAAATTTAAGTCATGAAATTAAGTAAAACAAATGTTATTAAGGTTCAAAGTTGGCCTTCTAGGTAGATTGCAGTAGCTTCTATACTTAGCCAGACTGTCATTACACGTCATGTAGATATGTATAAACTAGTATGTTTGTGCATTTATTTAAGGTATGTATAAAGTCATTATTGATCAAAGGTTTACATGGAGATGTTTTATATAGTTTCAATAAGTTACCTTGAAAATTTGGAGTCTTGAAGTGATTTTTAGCTCAAGTTACAAAGCTTCAAAGTTGTTCTAGCAGACTGTGATGGGTCAAAGATAGTCAATTTTAACCACGTCGAAGACTAAGGTCATTATATTAAAATATCTAATGGTGCATGTTAATTCATGATCTTAATATAATAGTGTGTGTAAGATTAAACATGTTAAATTTTGTATATATAGGTGACAAATTTCATAAGCTCACTAGTCTGACAAAAGATCAACAGTGAATGGTGATTCGTACCAACAAAGATAAATGGTGTAAGACAAGTCAAAGAGTCAAAAATGAACATGATAATGCCAAGTGGAGCAAGTATAAGGGAACATCAATAAAGTTTTTATAATCTACATGAGGGTGATAAGTGTCATAATCTTGAGAGTTCTGAGCAAGATCTAATTGTGAGTGTTGTAAGATAAAGACATGACTGATCCGTAGAGATCAATGATATGTGTTTAGTCAATATTATAAGGGTACAAAAGAGGAGGTCAACATGTTCAATGTTTAATAGTAAATGATAGTTAAATATAATAAGATATTTATGGTGTATTTTTAATCTAATATGTGAGGACATGAGATGATGGTAAATTGTTTAAAATTTAATAGTTGCTTAGTGACCATTGGAATTCAAATATTTGAATTTGTGAGGGAAGACCAATTTGTAGTATTTTGATCATATATTTTGATCCAAGATGAATTTATTGATGTAATAAAAATAAAATTTGTATATGAATTCAATTTTCATCCATAAATGTTGATTAGAATATTTGGATGTTTGTACAATTACAAATATGGAGCTCTAAAGTTAACTATGTTTTGACCATGTTCTATAAGTGACTCGAGAAGGATAATTAGGTTTACTATAATGATATTTGGATGTTTTATGGTGAATTAGATATTAAATAGTGTTTTATACTCCATGAGTATGATATATATGGATTTTTGAGGTTTGACTAATCCATCTTCAGTATGAAAAAATTCTTAGAAGGATACTAAGTGTTCATTCATGGTGGTTGTGTGCACAAAATGTTGTTTCAACAAATTGAGATTTACCATAAGGGTGATGTGATGGTTGTTATCAATTAAGGATGACCTATAGAGTGTGTGGTATGGTTATATGTATTTTAAAGTGTTCTTATGTTCTAATTTTTCTTGAAGAAGTATCAAAAAGGTGAATGGGTCTTTATTGGACCTAAAAGGTGACTTAGGCCTATTTGAAAGAAGATTATGCTTAAAGGTGACCAATGTTAGATGCCTTAAGGGTGAAGGCATGTGTTGTGGCTAAAAATTAAGGTTGTGAACATGATAATAATCATGATGGATCTATAAAATCTGAAATCAAATATGGTGATTTCTAGACTTGTGAGATTGGAGAGAAGATGATTGTGTGAGTTGTGGAGCGAAGGAAAGGGTGTTTGCCCAGTGGATCGGTTGAAGAGTATAATAAGTTGATGATGATGTGAATGAACCATAGGTTATATTTATGATGTAAAATATATCACTATGGTATTTTTGAATATTGAAGGTGATCAAAAGGACTTGATCATCTTAGGGGTAGGTGCTCCTTATGAAATAGGTGTTTCACTAAAGTCAGTCAGAAGGACTTGACCAATAAGTGGTCAAAATGAATTGATCATATTAGGTGTAGGTATTCCTTTTGAAATAGGTGTTTTATCAAATTTGATTATAAGGAATTGACCAGTAGGTGGTTATTAGGACTTGACTAGTAGGTGGTTATAAGGACTTGATCATATTAGGGGTAGGTGTTCCTTGTGAAATAAGTGTTTCACTAAATTCTAGTTAAAAAGAATTGACCAGTCTCATGTTTGTCATTATCTTATAGGATAAGTATTCCATATGTTTGTAAGATTGAGAGTGGATTTTATTCCCTAAGAGGGTTTCCCATATAGATCTTGTGTTGTGTGTGTGATCTTGTATTATCTCCATTGTTCATTGCTATAAACATCTTGTATGCTTCATGAATGGTTGGATTGAAAGCTTAAGTGTTTGAAGGATTGGAATTGAAGTTGAAATATATTTCATCAATGATTCACCCCCCCTCTCAGCGATTTTACCTTTGAAAATTGATATCAGAGTAAGATCTTTGGTAAAATCTTGTCAATTCGAAGGAGATCCAAGGTACAATATGGGTATCCATTAAATACAAAGAGGTTTTTCCACTAAGAAAGCACCAATGTTCAATGGATATAATTATGATTTTTGGAGTATGAGACCTACATCATGTCCCTAGGGTTTGAAACTTGGAAATATATTGTGGATGGCTATTATGCACATACTATTCCTCAATCTAGTGCTGCAAATAAAAATTTGTTTAATAAAAATTCTAATTCAATGAATGTTATCACTTGTGGTTTTTCAGAGACTAATTTCACCAAGGTAATCCTTTGCATATATATCAAGGAAATGTGGGATAAATTGAAGACTATTTATGAAGGAGATTCAAAGGTTAGGCTAGCAAAGTTGTAGACTAACAAAAGACAATTTGAGAGTCTTAAGATGAAGGAAGAAGATTATGTGGCATCCATTCTGCAGAGAGTTGATGAGATTGTGAACATCATCAGAGGCTTTGGAGAGAATCTTGAAAAAGCTACTGTAGTTCAAAAGTTTTTAATGTATTTCTCTCTCAAGTTTGATTCTAAAGTATTTATTATAGGAGAAAGTCATGATCTTACTTGATTGAAGATGAATGAATTACATGGCATTATTATTGCCTATGAGATGAGAGTCAATGATGATAAACCACCAAATAAGGAAGTAACATTCAAGATAGAAGTGAATCCAAAGAAGAATTTATAAGGTAATAAACTCATGGAAGATGACACATCTAATATGGATGAAGATGAACTAAATATTTTGTATACAAGGAAATTAAAAATAGGGTCAACCAAGTATAAGGGTAAACTACGCTTCAAATGCTTCAATTGTGGAGAGATAGGACATTTTGTTAATAAGTGCCCTCATAAGCATAATAAAAATGATGATGAAGAGCATGATGATAGCCAAGATGAAGTCAAGAAGGTGTACAATTTTGATAACAAGAAGAAAGGATTCAGAAGGTTTGACAACAAGATGAAGTACTTCAAGGACAAGATGAGTCTCTACACTAAAGAATATTGTAGCTCATCAGATGAGAGTGAAAATAGTGACTCAGAGTATGATCACAAAGATGATGGTCCTATTGAAGATAGATTCCTCTCATGGCTGAAGAAGGAAGTTGCTCATATCAAAATGAGTATACTTGGAGTTATTTAGATGATGATAAAGATGAGGTAGACTATGAGATTGAATTCATGAATGCTCTTGAAGAACTAAAGTTTGAGAGGAAGATTAACAAGAAGATAAAGTATCAAATCAAGGACTATGAAGAGAAATAAAATGTTTTGAAGTTAGAATGAATAAAGACACCAAGAAACATGAAGATATAGTCAAGCATCTTAGCTGTTAATTGAAAATCTTATCTACAAGCCTGAAAGCTAAAGAAGATGAATGTTCAAGGTATGTAATTAAAAATGAGTCATTAAAAGCTAAGTTAGAGAAGACATCTAGTCATATACAGTCATTTATGAGATTTGAAAAGATCTCAAGTGATCTAGACAATATTCTAAATGGTCAAAAGCATGTAAGTGATAGAACTGGTCTTGGATACAAACAAGAACTAAAAAATGCATCTCAAAATAAGATGAAGACTAATGTAAATCAAACCTTGAAGGTCAACAATTAGTCAAGGAATGAATATTCTTGTGAAGTGAAGATATATCAGATCAGACAACCAAATTCCATGAGGTATGTAAGTTTCAATGGTTATTGTTACACACATAATCAGTTTAGGCATAGATGTAGAGAATATAAGAGGCATGTTAAAAATGAGTTTGCATGGAACTATGATGGGGTCATCAGTCAAAAGGTGAGTCCTCTTCAAAAGGAATAATTTTTTTTAATTATCAAAATAATGGACATATTTCAAGATATTTTTCTAATCATGAAAGGTAGGATAAGATTCTTTAAAAAGGTATAATATGCTTTAATTGTCAATAGAGAGGTCACATTGTGATATTCTGCAAGCAAAGGCCTACACGATATAATAGGTTTAATTAGGATCCTAGAGTGCAAGAAAAAAGACAAGTTAACTCATAGAAACCAAAGGTGGTAAGCTATAACTCATGATGAGTTTGTAGGTCTATGTAATTTATTTTCTATGGTGGAGAATGCTATAGAAGTTAGAGAGTGCCAAGAGCTCTCATTATCTACTCATGTTATGAATGAAGAGACCAAGCTCAAGGAGAAGACCAAGGTTCTAGTTAAGGCTAGTTTTGAGGTATTTTTGGATGCTAATGAGAAATATAATGTGTGTGAGAAAGTTTCAATCTTTATTCCTATGTTGACAAGGTCTGAAGATGATATTCTATAATGCAAATAAAATTCTTCAACTGAAAAGGTATGTCATGAATCTATGTTACCCCCATATGTTGTCAATACAATCTTAAAAGAGGAGATGATTGTAGTAGACAAGAAAGTTGTTTATCTTAAGCCTAAGAATAAGAAGAAGATGAACTATCAGTATTAGATGACCAAGGAGGAGAAATAATATGAGGAGTTGTGGGAAACTCCTAGTTTCACATTGTTTTAAGGAACTATGTGAAGTAGGAGCTCTATGTCTATACTTCTTAAGAGACTCCTTTTAGTGGAGAAGAAAATGTTGCTATGGTGTTTTTTAAGAGGTCCTAGAAATAAATAGATGAGTGTTTCTAGTTGGATTTGGTGTGTCAAGATGGGAGAAGTGCTTTGATGAGGTCAGAGTGATGTCATAAGGTGTTTTTGTTGTGTATGTAGTGTTTACAAGATTAGAATGGGTGTTTTTAGGTGGAATAATGAGATTGATGGAGTGTCAAGAATATTTTAGTGCTCATAAAGGTCTGTGCACTTATTTATGATGTGTTACAGATAGTTTTATGTCTTGATGATTCTGTTTGTGCCTTTTGGAAGTTTTTTTGTGCTCCCAGGTTTATCTTTCTTATTGTAGACCAAAGCCATGGTATATGAAGTCAAGGTTCCAAAATTTTTGAAGGCTCAAATTTTGGTCTAGAAGTATGTGATGGTTATCTCTAGGTGTGAAATAAGTTTTATAGGTGGGCATTGACCAGAAGGAGGTTTGTTGACCTTGTTTGTTTTGAGTTTCTAGAATTTTAGGCTATGTTAGAAAAGTGGTTTTCCTTATGAGTTAATTTTAGAGACTTATAAATATGTTTAATGGTTTAAATATGTCTTCAAACTAATCTTCACAAAGATGTTAAGGTTTGTGGTTTTCAAATTATTCATGTTTTTGTCAAGATGGAGGCCTAATTGGCTAGTAGGTTTGTGAAGGAAGTATGTTATAGAGGATGATCTAGGTGATGAAAATTTGTGTGACTAAGGGGGAATATGAGAGTGATATGTATATTGATTTTTAGGTCTTGAAAGCATGTATAATAAAATCTGTGGGCTCTACAAGTTCCAAGTAGGGCTACAAGGAGTCTAAATAGGCTTAGTGTGAAGATTTGATGTTTGTTATCAGTTTATACAAAATATCAAGGCATGAGTTTTTTATGGTGAGTTATAAGGATGTTTTAGATCATGTTTCATATTTGATGAGTGGCATGAAGTTCTGTTGGTGGTCCTTGAGGTGGCTTGAGAGAGAAGGCTAGTAAGCCTGTATGGTGGTTCTTTATGGTGTGTGAAGATTTAAAGATGATCAAGAGGTGTAATGGCTTAGATATATTAGGGGGAGTCCCTCTTAGATGTTTCTTGGTGAGTTCCATTATATTATAGTGCTTTTATGTGTTCTTTCTTCATTGGTTGTAGTGCTTGGTTGAAGAGAGTGTTGGCATATAGCAAGAGGAAGTGTCAAGGTAAAGAAGAGGTAGGTTCAAGGTAAGGTGGAGTTTTTATCATATTTATAAGGTGGTCCTCTCCTATTGGTGGTATTTTTATGTCTTTGGGATCAGTTGGTGCCCACTTTAGCATTGTGTCAAAGGGGGAGAAGGTTCCTATTATGAGAGTGCTTGAAGAGAGAGAAGGAAGGTGAGCTATATGATGGGTGTTGACATCAATGACAAAGGGGTAGATTTTGGAGAGGTTTTAGTGATGTCATGGAGGTTTATAGGTGAGTGGATGAAGTTTCTTGATAATCTAAGTGTCAATGACAAATTGAACAGTGTACTTGTCCTAGTATGCTTGAAGTAGGCTTGGTTGATCTTTAGTTTTGTAATTATTAGGGATGGGTTTAAAGTATTAATCATGTGTAAGGGGTCTTATCATAGGTAAATAACTATTGGAGAGCTTGTGTAAGTGCATGGTTTTCAGTTCGGTTCTTCATTATGTTCATCTAGGCATAGTTGGTTCTATGGCAAAAAAATACGAGTAGGTAGTTTGTTGATGTCATCATTGCCATGTATGGATGAGTCAAGGGGAGTTAGTCATATGGGAGTCATAAAATTAGTCCAAAGTTTATATGTTATAAAATTTAGGTCATGTGATTAAGCACAAGAAAATTTATGAAGGTTAAAAGTTGGCCTTCCAAGTAGATTGCATAGCTTCTATACTTAGCTAGACCGTCACTGCATGTCATGCAAATATATATTAACTAGTATGTTTGTGAATTTATTTAAAGTATGTAGAAAGTAATTTTTTATTAAAGGTTTACATGGATATGTTATATATAGTTTCAAAAAGATACCCTAAAAATTTAGAGTATTAAAGTGATTTCTATCTCAAGTTATAAAGCTTCAAAGTTGCTCTAGTAGACTGTGATGGGTCGAAGACCATCAAGTTTAACCATATCAAAGACTGAGTCCATTTATTAGAAGATCTCATGGTGAATGTTAATTAAATATCTTGATCTAATATTTCATGTAATATTCAACATGTTAAAGGTTAAAAACACACAAGTGACAAGTGTCACAAGATCACTAGTCTGACAAAAGATCAATGATGAGCGACGGTTCGTACTGACAAAGATAAATGGTGTGGGATAATTCAAAGAGTCAAAAATGCATGTGAGAACTCCAAGTGGCATAAGCACAAGGTAATATCAATAAATTAATCCAAAAATCATGTAAGGGTGCCAAGTGTCATAATTTTGAGAGTTTTGAGCAAGATCTAATGGTGAGCATTGCAAGATAAAGACCTGACTAATTTTTAGAGATCGATGGTGCATATTTAGTAAATATTACAAGGGTGCATGAGATGAGGTCAACATGTTTGATGTTTAATAGTAAACCATAGTTAAAAATTATAATAGATTGATAGTGTATGTTTAATATAATATGCAAGGATATGAGATGATGGAAAATTGTTTGAAGTTTAACAGTTGCTTAGTGACTATTAGAATTAAAATATTTGAATTTACAAGGGAAGACTAGTCTACAGTATTTTTCTCATATCTTTTGATTAAAGATGAATTTATTGATGAATTAAAAATAAAATTTGTATAAGAATTCAAGAAACATCCATAAATGTTAATTAGAATATTTGGATGATTTTATAATTTTAGATATTGAGCTCTAAAGTTGACTATGTGTTTTGACCATGTTTTGTAAGTGACCCAAGAAGGATAATTAAGTTTTTTCTAATGGTATTTTGATGTTTCAAGGTGACTTAGATATTGGAGAGTGTTTTAGACTCTATTAGGATGATATTTATTGATTTTTAAGGTTTAACCAATCCATCTTCAATATGAAAAAATTATTATAAGTTGACTGTGTGTTCATTCATGGTGGTTGTGTGCACATAATGTTGTTTGAGTGAATTAAGATTTAGAAAAAGGTTGTTGTGATGGTTGTTATCACTTAAAGAGTACCTATAGATTATGTGTCACGGGTACATGTATTTTAAAGTGTTCTTATGTTCTAAGTTTTCTTGGATAAGTATTAAAAAGGTGAATGGGTCTTCATAGGACCTAAAAGGTGACTTAGGCCTATTTGAAAGAGGATTGTGCTTTAGGTGACCCATGTTAGATGCCTTAAGGGTGAAGGCATGTGTTTTGGTCAAAAAGAATTTTTTTTAACATGATAATAATCACGAAGTATTTATAAAATTTGAAATCAAATATGGTGATTTCTATACTTTTGATATTGGAGAGAAGAGGAGTGTGTGAGTTGTAGAGAAAAGGAAAGGGTGTGTGCCCAGTGGATGGGTTGAAGAGCAAATCAGGTTGATGACTATGTGTATTACCTATAGGTTATATTTTTGATTTTAAAGATATCTCTCTTTTAGGTTTGAATATTGAAGGTGGTCAGAAAGACTTGATCATCTTAGGGGTAGGTGTTCCTTATGAAATAGGTGTTTCACCTAGTCAGAAGGACTTGACCAATAGGTGGTCAAATGGACTTGATCATCTTAGGGTCAGGTACTATTTATAAAATAGGTTTTTCACTAAATCTAGTTAGAAATACTTGACCAATAGATGGTTAGAAGGACTTGATCATCTTAGGGGTAGGTTCTCTTTGTGAAATAGGTGTTTCACTAAATTTTGGTCAGAAGGACTTGACCAATCTCATGTTTGTGATCATATTATAAGACAAGTAGTCCATGTGTTTGTATGATTGAGAGTGGGTTTTATTCCCTAAGAGGGTTTACCACATATATCTTGTGTTGTGTGTGTGATCTTGCATTATCTCCATTGTTTATTGCTATAAACATCTTGTATGCTTCATGAATGGTTGTATTAAATGCTTAAGTGTTTAAAGGATTCGAATTAATGTTGAACTATCTAGCATCATTGATTCACCCCCAATTATTGTACCTCTAAAAAAATTCATCTATAATAAAACTAAGAATTATATTACATAATGATCTTAGCTCTCTTTAATAAGACATATATCCTAAATGTAAAATCTAGTAGGCTTCTAGTAACTATTTGAAGGGATATGACATGTATGACCCATTTCCTTCTTCCTCATTCTATACTTTTTGGTAGTGATATCCAACATCCATCCCTTATTATTCACCCTAGTATTATATTAGCTATGAAGGTTTATGTTATCACAAAATAAAGAGGTAGACAAAGCAATGAACTAAATGTAATGAAACTAGGGATGTTTTTATACATTAATAATTCTTAACTTCCCTTACTAACACTCATATGAATATTGAATATGAAATGCATGGGATTTTTTTATTATAAAGCCACATCTTCCCAACCCATAATAATTATTGTAATTAGTGTTGTCCTTAGTGATAAGACTCAACCATTGAATTAACCTATTCATATGTGGCACCATTCATACACATCATATGTTTTTTATGGTGAATTCAATAAATAATTTAAAAAATCAAGTCCAAACTTATCCTTATAGCTAAATTCACTTGAATATAATCTTGCACATGACCAAAATATTGAACATGTTATTATTGATTACATATCTAGCTCCCCATTCAAAATATATGTCTCAAAAGATTTCATCTTAAACACAGGTTTAGAAAGAAAAAATGTATGAATAATGAATCATGAAAATTGTCATAAGCTTAACAATTATCTAAGTGAAACTCTCAAAAACATGTTTCAAAACATATTTATTGCATTTCATCTTTTGCATCATATGCAAAGATTCAAGTATTGTTATGCTTATCATAGAGCTCATAGACATCCAACATATAGGTTTCATGCATTTAAATGTAGAATATAAGATTTTATTGATAGTGGCAACCTTAAATTAGAGACATTCATTGAAACACCACCAAGCTCAAGTACACCCTCTAATATTGAGTAGCCAATTCCAATTATGCTTTCATTTCTTGAGATCAAATTACCAAAAAAAGTGTTCCTTAAAGAAGACTTACCTTAAAAAGAGGTGACTAAGAAGGAATTCCATAATGAATATGTACCTAAGAAGACTAATGTTATAAGTTTGGTCTCTAAGGTGGAACACAAAAATCATCATTCATTCATAGAACCTTTGATTACTAGTCGTCACATATATTTTAAGAAATGCATTCATGTCATGGTTGACAAATATTTTGAAATTAATGTATGTATAATGACACTTATAAAGTATCTTATCTATGAAATTGAACACTTGAAGAAGACTAATTTATCCACACCACTCACAATGGGATCCATTGAGTCTCCCATATCTCCTAGTCTCAAGTCATGTTTTTCTATCTTTCACATTGATCTTAATTTTACCCAATACAATTTTATACCAGGAAACTCATGGATAAGATCAATGATGTAACACTTGAAAATAATCATGATTAGATTAAATGTGATCTCAAAGGCAAGGATATTTCCATTTTAAAAGATGGAACATCTCCAAATCAAGAAGAGCAAGTGGAAATCATTTATTCAACTAGTGCCTAAGCAATGATATCTAATTCTTATCCACATATGCACTTCAAAAGGACCTCAGAGAAGGCACTTGATACTAATACTAGTGAATATATTGAATAGAAAAAAAGATTCAATAAACAAATTCCAAAATATGGTATGGTTAATTATACATACCTTACTACAATTATTGAAGATGAATAGAATGACATGTCTCAATTAGTGCATGAATATGGCTATCTTGGTGACAATTACAACATATATGATGTAGGACCTACATATGAGTATTAAATTCAGGGGATCATTGGTTATCTCAAACATAATCTAATGTACATATATTATTGATGTTTTCCTTATTTATCACCCTATCTTGAGTTTATTGAATGTTTAATCTACTCTTATAACCTAAAATATGTTTTTATATTAACCATATATCCCTTGGCTTTTTTTAGGTTATGATGTTTTCATTGCTCACTACCTTTTCATTATTTATTGTGATTTGAAAATTCATGATAGCTATATTAAAATGACACATCATTTATAGTGGTATGATATTAGTGCACATTATTTATCACATTTTAAACCTTTATGTGGCATACTATTGGCCTACCCCTCCATAATGCCAATCTAAACTTTATTTTATCATGGCATCCATTGAGCTTACATGATCACATATATTCTATGCCTAAATATCTCAAAACATTTTCATACAAACTAATTATTTCACATTATGGGCACACAATTTCATATATCCATATACTTCTTTGGGACGTGAATTTGGCATTCATCTATATAGCAAAAGCATATTATTTTCCTTCACTTCTCCAAGACTGCTTTGATATTACACTTATTACACAATATGTGTTGACATATGCCATTGATTATTTGGATTCATTTTATTCTTCTATTTAAAAAATATTTCCTATTATCATTTATTGATTATATTAAAATATTTAAAATTCAAATTCACAAAAAAATACAATCTATACATGACATGATTTTTGATGTTATTTGTCATTTACATGGTGAATTACATATTTATATATTACACACATTATTTTCACTATATAAAAGAGTGGGCTGCAAGACATATAGGTTACATATGATATATGAAAATACATGTGTGACATTATTTACAGCCAAGGGAAACCTTTTTATGTTGGGGGAACGTCTACAATGGGGGCATCTTTTCATACTTATCAGGTTGTATCTTTCTATACAAGTCCATTAATCATAATAGACTATTAAATATGAATTTTTATTTCTTATACTTTCTACAATGTTATTTCCTATGGATATTGTGTTTTAATATAGTGGATGATGACATTGATTTATTGTGTATATTAACATTGATTTGTTTGTGTGTGATTGGTGTTAAGGATTATTAAATTTTAGGATCATTGATGTGTGTTATATTGTGTATTATATGAGTGAATTGATTTTGTTCTATCACATCATGTGTTAGTCATAGGATAATCTATTTAAATTCATGGCCACTTTGTGTTGGTTTTGGGTCATATTTAAGTATGAATCATGATCATGATATTATGTGCATGTGCGCAGTTACATATATGACTATTACTAATCTTGGTGCCATGATTTTTGTCACTCATGCTTCTAATGTGCATGATGTCATGATTTCTATTATGCATATATGTCAATGATTATTATTGTGTATAATTTATATATATACTTGACATGAAAAATTCATTCCCATTGTCTTGGAGTACATTATTTTGAGGATAAAAACGTTCTATAATGACTTATCTTATCATGTTTATATGCATACTTTATGTGATTACATTTACTATATAACATATGGTGCACATAACTCTTTCTTTTGAGATGATTTATTTTCAATCCCCATCCCTCACATCAAATGGGGGGCATATATTGGGCTTATCTCAAATATTTGAGCCATAAAATTCAGATAGATCACAATTTAGTCAGGTTATATGATTTAGATGGGATATATTGGACAAACTAAGACATATGTAATAAATATGATGAACTTTTGTGACCTTCTATGACATTATAAGATGGATTATATGGATTATAATGAGTATATTTATCATATTAATAAGTTGAAATAAATTAAAAGTTGCTATGATAGAAATGTTATGACATTAGGATCATATTTGGGGCATGAATGTTATCCATGCATATCTTTTAGATTTTTATATTTTTTATTAATGAGTAATAATGGTACTATGTAATCACTTTGTATTTATAATTCAATTTAAAAATGGTTGATGCTTTACATAATAACTTATTTATGGGTTCCAATTTTACTTACAAACATGTTTTTGTGTTCTATTTTTACATACGAACCTATTTTGGGGTTCCACCTTTACATATAAACCTAGTATTGGGGTTCCAAAAATAAGTATGATGACATTTAGAGTAGTGAAATTGAGGTTTTTATGGAACTCAAATACTATAACTCCTTCTTAAATGTTTTTTAAGGAATTAATTCTCTTCACCTTGTTATTTTAGTCATTACATCTCCTTGGGGAATTATCAAACCATGTCATTCTCCAAATGAGTTCAAAAAATAAAAACTTGGTTCGCATACCCTTAGGTGTATTCATTCATTGAATTTTTAATTTCAAATAATTTAATAATCTATATTAATTAATATTTTAAATCATGAATGGGCATTGATATATGCATGATTCTTTGTAGGTCTTACACAGATAAAATTGGGGCATACTTATCAAAACCAAGTGTGGTTAATCACAATATCAAATTTATTATTTTATCCTTATAATTTATTAGTTTCAATACTAGACTAAAAGGATGGAATTTTAAGACACTAAAATTTAGTATTAGACCCTTTGACATACTTGGACTTTGTGTACACATTTTACTCTTGTACACACTTTCCCTAATTTTTCTACCCACACATTATCTTGGCCATATCAATTCACTAGATACACATATTCAAAATCATTCTATTTTATACAGTAACCTTAAAAAATTCTAATAATATTCTATCCATACCTCATATCACTAATTTTCATCCCCAAGATAGTATCGACAATAGTTAGATAGTTGTTTACCATAGGTGTCCACCTCTGTCAGAAGTGTATAAGAACACTCAAAAAATATTTTTAAAATTTATAAGTATACATTAGATCAACCTTGACACATTTCATGAATTAGTCATAGAGGAGAATATAAATTATTTAGATATAAATTATTTAGATATAAATACAAATCAATCCTAAGGTCATAATCACTTGGTAACTTGTCTACTACCTTGAGAAGTCCTAACAAACTTAAGGAATAAATTAATAAATCTCTTGATATATTATCAAATAGACATACATATATCAATATCCATCAAAATAACATTCCTAAATCCAAGTCTAAATATAAAATTTGGGTTAAATTTTCATGGTGTAGTCATATAAAATGCAAAATTTAGTAACTTGAGTATGACTAATGACACCCAATCCATAGGTCCATTTTGCTTTCTCTCTTGACCCTCTTAGGCATGTTTTCATAGTTTTATAGTTATCTATAGCCTTCCAAACTAAACCCTTGTTGGCACAACCTGATCTTTCCATGATAAAACTATCCCCCCAGGTCTCTTACTCCCTGGATAGCAATGCCCAAACTTGAACTATAGTGTTGAGAATTAGGGTGTCCTATTTTTGGTGTTGTTGTCCAAGCGTATTTTGGATTTTAATGGTCATTTTATCTTGTATCCTTATCCTAATTCATGTCAGCCTAATGCAAATTCATTTAACCCATAATTATTAAATCCCTTATAAAATACCATTCAAAGTCCATTTAGAAGGGTTGGCACTTATTTACAAGAGAGAAGCAAGAATATAAGAAAGAATACTCAAGCACTCGTCCCTATTCTCTGCATACATCCATCTAATAGTATCTCAAGGTTATTCAAACCTTTATACTAGTCCCTGGTCATTCCAAGTATACCCACTTTTGTATTTACTTGCATTTTCATCACACTATTACACTAAGCACTTTAATGGGAGAACTATATATATCTTGATCCCTCCTCAGAGTATAGGTATGTAGGTAGTTTTCCCATACACGGGGTGTGAAGTGCATCCAATGTATCCTTTACACACTAACCTCTTTTCTCTATTTTCCAAAGTTCTAATTAATTACATAGAAGACACAAGAACATAAAGAATCAATCCTATAAGGAGTTTCATTAAAAGTGAGGATCTAAAATTTGGTACATAGACTCACATAGATGCTATGAATAAACTTATAAAAATTATATCTCTATGAGTAGTTTGGAAAATAGCAGTAAGACCATGACTATAGTGCCATATAATAGGGTGTCTTATTTTTAATGGTCTTATTCAATCAAGAAATTAACTCTAGATCTTAGTTTGTAACAATGTCCCAATCTTGTACCTCCAGTATCAGACTTTGTCTCAGTCATAACAACCTATAATAAGATAAGTCATTTTCTCTCGCTCATTACTATTTTTAGAAAAGGCAAAAATACAACTTATTTAAATAAATTAGTGGCTTAATTATTGAATATTATTTTACTAATTTTATCTAATTATACCCATTTATTATTTAGGAATTAAACATCTAATTTCCCAAAAATAATAAATCATTTGGTGAACCTGACTTACTTTGAATGTCACATAAAAACCCTAGAAACCCTAGGGTAAATTCCTAACTAATTTTTCTCATAAATTTTTGATTTTTTCTTGAATATTAAAATAATAGATCCCTTTCAAATTTTAAAATTTTATAGTAAATTTTAAAAAAGTCTTTTATTTCAAACCCTAGTTGCATCAACTAGCTCCCACTAATTTTCTAGTAATTTCCAATCATTTTCTAAATTTTTAGTTGCATATTAAAATGAAAAAATCACTTCAAATTTTAAAAATTCATAGTAATTTTCAAAAAAAAAAAATCTCAAATCCCTAGTTTCATCTACTAGGTGCCATTAAATTACTAATTTTCCCATAAATTTCTAAATTTTATCTTGCATACTTAGCTCAAAAATTCAATTTCAAATTTCAAAATTTCATAATATTCTGAAAAAATATCTAGTTGCATATACTATATCCTATTTTGCTCCTTGAGGTATCACCTTACATGTTTGGAAGCTCCGTATCCTTTTTATGCATATTCTAGTTTCTTATTTAGATTATATCAATTTAATATTTTATACTATTGTCCAAGTTGTTTTCCTTATGCCACCTAAGTTCCTTGCATCTATTCCTTCAAGACAAAGTGTAAGACTTAGTGGAAATCCTCCTAAATTCACCTATATTCCTTCAACTCAACCATATACTATGGATAAACAACCAGTTCAGAATTCAACTATAGATTCTACACATCTAAATTACACCAATTTTAATAAAAATGATTTAAACAATGAGCAATATAAAAATACCAATGATGATGTATACATCGATGCTCATGTTCCACCACATTGGACTTCTGATCCATTTCCACCCATTATTGATAATGAAGTTATACTCAACAAATATTTTATCTTCCTAAGTTTCAAAGAAAGACTCAAGGAACAACCTCAAGATCATATTCTTATATTACAATCTCTTATGGAAATCAAAAAGGCTAAACACATTGAGTTTTCCATTCCTATAGAGAAACTAGTTGAAAATGACACTATGGGGGTAACTATGTCTCAACAACCCCCTATAGTAGCCCAACCTACCTTTATGCCATAAGTTATAGCTAGTATATCCCTATCTCTTGATGTGGTAGCCCTTGTGCAAGAGATAAGATCTCTTCAATCCAAGGTGTTACATCTTGAGCAAGGTGCCACTAGACCTATGTAGGATTTAGATTCTTTTTCTCTTTTGTATATACCATTAACATGTCACATTGCTTCTACACCCTTGCCACAATTTTTTTTTCAACCTATGCTTACTATTTATGATGGCAAGGTTGATCTAGAGACACATTTGAGAAATTTTCATGTAGCATGCTTGGATTATGTACCAAATGACTAGCTATTACCAAGCTATTTCCATAGAGTCTAAATGATTATACTTTAAAATGGTTATATAGTTTATCAAATTAGTCATTTAATACATTCAATCCATTAGCTAATGTGTTCTTATCACATTTAAGTATTAACATTGGTGATAAAGTCTTTTATGCATAAATTTCACAACAAAAATAGAAATCAAATGAGCATCTCATAGACTATGTGCTTCGATATAATACCATCTTAGTTAAGATGACTAGCCCCATGGTAGATCAAGAGTTACAAGATCTCTTCAAAAATAGCCTTCTACCAGTATTACATGAATCTATTATATTCAAAAGATTCTTTTCCTTTACTAAATTGTGTCATACACTAAAGGAAAGAGAAGTAAAACTCATTTCAATGGGAAAACTCAAGTAAACAAGCATCCTGAACACAACAAACAAGAGTAATAGTAAATTATTATACAAAGGTCAAAGTTAATGATAATAATAATTAGAATCAACCAACCATCAATGTGGCTTTAGATCCCCCTTAGCATGTGGTTTTATTAACACCTCCATGGCATGCATTTACCAATCTACTAGTTTCTCTAACCAGAGTTTTACTACAGTTATTGGAATGTAACATCATCACTCTCCCTCCTATTAAAGAAGTTGAACCAAAAAAGACTCTTCCATATGGATATGATCAACAGGAATTTTGTGATTTTCATAGGGCATTATGCCACACTACAAATAGATGCATCAGTTTGAGACATAAGATACAAGACTTGATAGATGACAACCTACTTGATATTGACACTTCAATTGAGCCTCCATAGGCTAAGAAAACATAGGATAAAGATTACAAAATATTCTCAAATCCATTTCCATAACATTCTAAGCAAGATAAAAGAGACACATCAATGGTTTAACACACATACCATGCACATCCTCCACTAGTTACATACTAAGCACCTTTAATTAAATCACATCCTTTGAGTGGTATGATAAGTGTGTGAGTCTAGGGATATAACTAGACCTTTGATATCCTTCTCAGATTAGGATATTATTTAGGATAATTTAGATTAAAATGCACTCTTTATCAGAGCACATATTCATAATCATCCCATTCACAATGTTCTCATCGATAATGGTTCCAATGTCAACATGTGCACCATTACATTATTATAACATTTGGGATATTTAGATTAGGATATCACTCCAAAAAATATAGTTATCAGTGGATTCAGTGGGCACACACATATTTGATTAGGTGATATTTTACTTTTTTTATAGACTAGGCCAACACATGTGACCACACATTTCACCATAGTTCCCAGTGCATGAGTTTTTGATATGTTTCTTGGTCACCCATGGATTTTAAAAAAATTAAGTAGTACCATCTATAGTTCATAGATGCATGAAATTCATTCATGCTAATTAGGTTGTTATAGTTTGTGGAGTTCCATATGAGTTACCACCTCCCAATTCAGAGCCATCTCCTTTATAATCACCAGTTCTAGCTTTTCCATCAGTTTTAGTTTCCCCACTAGTTATAGTTCTTCCTCTAGTATAAATTTAGACATGGTTGAGGCATCCATCACTAGTACAAAAGGTTCATACACCTCCACCACTTTAGGACTATAGATAGCTTCTAGCTACAATATTCATACCCAAAGTAATGTCATTGAGATCTCATGCATCTACACATAAAGCACATGTTCAATGAGCTTCTCTTACTTCTAGATGGGTCCCTAAGATCCCTAAAGTTGCATCCACTTCTCATAGTTACAGAGGGACCCCATAGTTAATTTCTAATTTAGATATTTTAGAACATTTACAATGCACATAACTTTTAGAATCATAGTTTCAACCTTTCTATCATGCTTCATGATCATGAACGATACCTTTGTTTGATATAGGACACCATGATATGGAGTCTCATTTGAGACTCATAAGTTAGTATCATTTTTTATAAGTCTTACCTATACATATATTATTTAAAAAAAATACAAAAAGAATATAATATTTCAAAAATACCAAAAACATTCAAATATATACAAAACATAAAATAATTTTGATTGTATGCATCATCTATGCTTTACATTACTACTACTATGCTAGGAATTACATTTTCTATTTCATGATATTTTTTTGTTGATTTATCTACATTACCATTCTTCACTTGATCTTTTTTTTGTGTGTGTAGTGACATCTAGATCCTTGACTGCTTCACTCTACCTATTGAAGGGTCATCCTAATTCTACATTTGAGAACACACATTGATATACATACCCATTATGGGAATCTTCTACATGACCACACCATCTAGGTTATGTCATTCTTACACTATACACTCCAAGTTATCATGTTGATGTAAATTACTTACTATATTACATAGATTACTATATCAACATTTCACTAGTATCTAGCAATTGTGTATCTCTTTAGCATATACCTAGTCTTATACTAAACATGTCTTGCATACTTTCACTCTAGATTTTATTAGTTAGATGTGATTATATCTTTCCATTTATTATTTTCTTTCTCTTCTTTCTTAGCGTAGCTTGTTGGATTACATTTCTAGTTCCTGCTTATCTCCTATGTGTGCCTTAAGACATTCGCCAATGTCCTTTTCTTATATTCATGTGTGTGTAACTTTGGACATTTGATAATGTCCCTTGCTTGTACTCTTCTATGTGCCTATGGAACTCATGCAAATCTTGCTTATTCTATGGTATGTGTATGTAACATTTGAACATGCTTTGTATGTTTACTTTCTAGTATGAGTGATATGTGCATGTGTCCCTTATTTGCTTAGCCCCTTGGCCACCCTTTTATGCTTCTTTATTTTTGATTGTATACTTTTTACTTGATTTTTTATCCATGTTTACAAATTCCATGATCCATATCATGCATTTCCTTACTATCATATGCCATGATGGACATCATGCTCCATCCCTCCTTGATAACAACTAACCCTTTTGATTCTAGTTCAGTATATTACACATGATTTTACATTATTATATCTATCTAGGCATGACCTTGTTGATCTAAAAATTTATCAATATAAATAGCACTATATCTTGAGATATCTTGTCAATTATCATTGCTATATCATGTATTTATGTAACATAACACACTTACAGGGCTATCTATTCTAAGAAATTCATTACAGGGTCTTTATTCTTACCCTAAAAAGAGGGGGAAACAAACAAGGGTTTTATCATAGAGATCATAGCTCTTAGTGGTCGAAACATAAATTTTTAGAATACTCAAAATAGAATCCAGACATCAGACTAGACATAACAGACCAAGTAGATAATAGAGAATCCAGAACCATCATCAGATTTGGCCCTAGATAATAATGCCAAATTTGGACTATAACATCAAATAGTAGGGTGTCTTATTTTTGACACTCCTATCTAGATAGTATAAAAATTTGTTTATCTAGAAACATACAAAAAGGTGAGTTCATTCATAAGTTTTTGAGTACAACATAGTCTAGATTTAGCATATTTTAGTACAATTTTTGCTCAAAGAATCTAGATATAGGGGAATCATGTGTGACATGATGGCTCTCACTTATAGTTTTAGATTAGGTAGTTAATATAAATTTCATATCACAATCCATGTTCCAGACACTAGTTATTAGGAACAACGTGCATGACACCTAGTCTTCCTCTCCTTTTGAGTTCAATTTATTTTTTCCTTAGCATTCTCAATAGTTGCACGACTTACTCCATCTGTAGGTACTTGGCATCATTTTTTAGTTTGGATTTCATACAAACTTAACTAATTGAGTACCTGAGTTCTTGACTTGGCTTCCACATAAGCCTATTACACTAGTTTCAGAGTGGCTTTCATACAAGCCTAGTCTCCATCTTTTGAAATGGCCAAGAGTGGCCTAGTTTCTAGCATACATTTAGATATCCATACCAACATTATCAGATTATAGTACATTCATGGGCTTTAAGAGCCATCTCATATGAAATCTATTCCATACCAGTATCACTTCATAGCTTCACTTCATAGGGAAATGATGGAGCCAAAGGACTAGCTAACCTTTGTATTCTTAAGCCACCTATTCAGAGGGATTAGACACACAGTCCCAAAATATATTAACACATGCATGATTTGTTAGCTTCACTTAGTAGGTGAAAATGGAGACAAAGGGCCTACCTTTGCATTCTTGAGCCACTTCTAGGAAATTGAGCACTCAGCTTTGTTCATGATATTAATTTTGATAAAACACACACCCAACACAATCCAACATCACAACAGGTTTTGTATTGGTTCACATACCTAGTGAGGTGTATTCATTCCTTTCTCTTCCTCTCTCTCTTACCCAACTTTTATAAATTCTTATTTTAGATATAGTGTATCTATTAAGGATTGATCTACTCTATGTTTTTCATTGTAGATTCACACTTCACACCATGTTCTCTCTATGCACATTCGACATCACATAGCTTCATGATCTTCACCTTTACAAGTAAGTTTGGGTATGATTTATATTTTTACTTTATCTTAGTATTTCACTTTGTTTTATCACTAGAATAAAGGTGTGGGGGGGGAATGTAGTCATATAAAATGCAAAATTTGGTAACTTGAGTATGACTAATGACACCCAATCTATAAGTCCATTTTGCTTACACTCTTGACCCTCTTAGGCATGTTTTCATAGTTTCTTAGTTGTCTATAGCCTTCTAAAATAAACCCTTGTTGACCTAGGTTGATATTTCAATGACAAAACCATCCTCTAAGGTCTCTTGCTCCCTAGACAATAGCACCCAAACTTAGACTATAACGCTGAGACTCAGGGTGTCTTATTTTTGGTGTTATTGTTCAAGTGTATTTTGGATTCTAATGATCATTTTATCCTAGATCATTATCTTAATTCATGTCAGCCTAACACAAATTCATTTAACCCATAATCATTAAATCCTATATAAAAGGCCATTTAAAGTCCATTTAAAGGGTTGACACTTATTTACACGAGATAATCAAGAATACAATTAAGACTACTAAAAAACTCTTCCCTATTCTTTGCATACATCTATCCAATAGTATCTCAAGCTTATTCAAACCTTTACACTAGTCCTTAGTCCTTCCAAGTACATCTAGTTTCTCATTTACTTGCATTTTCATCACATTATTTCACCAATCACTTCAATGGGAGAACTACATATAGCTTGGTCCCTCTTTAGAGTATTGGTATGTAGCTAGTATGCCCATACATGGGATGTGAAGTGCATATAACGTATCCTTTACACACTAACCCCTTTTCCCTATTTTCTTAGGTTCCATTTAATTGCATAAAAAACATAATCACATGAAAAATCAACTCTATAGGGAGTTCTATTGATAGTGAGTATCTAAAATTTGGTACATAGACTCACATTGATGCTATGAATAAAACCCAAAAAAATCACATCTCTATGAATAATTTGGAAAATAACAACAAGACCAAGACTAAAACACTAGACAATAGGGTATTCTATTTTCAACAGTCCTATCCAATCAAGAAACAAACTCCATATCTCAGTTTGTAATAGTGTCCCAATCCTGTAGTTCCAATATTAGACTTTGTCTTAGTCATAACAACCCAGAATAAGCTAAGTCATATTTTCTCTCACTCATTACTATTTTAGAAAAGGTAAAAATATAACTTGTTTAAATAAATCATTGGCTTAATTGTTACATATTATTTTACTAATTTTATCTACTCATACCCATTTATTATTTAGGAATTAAACATCTAATTTCCCCAAAATAATAAATCACATGGTGCCAAGTGTCAAAATTTAAATATTGCATTACATTATAGATTGATCATGATGTTGTACATACACACCCAGGTGGGAGAATTACATGTAGTTTGAGCCCTTTTTAGAGTATTGGAACATAAGAAATAATTATTCACTCACTAGGTATTGGTTGGGGTTATCTAACCCAATATAATAACCCTTTTTTCAAGGGTCATATTGTGTCAAAAGTACAATCAAGGTTTCAAAGGATGGAGAAGGAAAATAGAGATATATGCACAAGACCAAATGTGAGTGCTCACAAAAGGAATATAAAAGTGAAGGTGTAGTGATATTATGTTTTATAGACTTAAATATTCAATAGGGATAGTACCAATAGGTCCTAGATAGTATTGATCACCATAAGGTCTTAATTTCACTAGTAGTGTCCATGTAAGGTTTGAACTCCTACTTCCTAACATGAGTAGTTATAGAGTGGAAACAAAACATTTTTAGAGATGTGAAAAACACAATGACCAATAGATTATAAAAATAATCTAAATGCCTTTCTTGTATAGTGATTTTTAAATTGTAAACTATCTAAATGCAATATCAATATACCTTTTTACATTCAAATTTGTATGATTATTTCCTTATTTTACATAATCTGATTAGTTATAGTTTTACTCTATTTTAGTACCCCTTGATATAAAATAATTAAGACAATTTGTATGGGATTTTTTAGGATGGTCTTAGGAATTTATGGAATTTTTGGCTCATTTGGGTATATGTATTGATAAAATTTTCTCTTTTTGTCTTGTTTATATTCTGAAGATGACACTATTTTTTAAAAAATAACTTAACAAGGGCCAATTAATTTTTTATTACCAATGAATTATAAAGATCATGGTGTTGAATATCAACTAAGACTTTTCCCATTCATCTATAGCTTACACTAGATTATTTGATGTACTTCAAACTTTACCCATATATTTCAATGTTCTTACATTATGGTACAAATTTCAAATGGAAATGGAAACTTATACTTATTGTATATATTTTGAGACCTTTATTATGGTGAAATTAATGAATTGTGATTAACATATCCTTACTTGATATAAATTTTCCTCATTTCCTTTTGTCATATGTTTCATCTTTGATATGTGATATTATACTTGGTATTAGCGAATGTCTTAATTGATCAAAACACCTCTATTTTTTGGTTTACCTCCACATAATATCAAAAAATTGAGTTTTATTAGAATTACCAAATTATACCACAATTTTACTATTTGGTTATGTGAAATTGGATGGCCTTCGAGTCAAATCATGTGCACCAAATCTATCTTTAATTAGACACCTACATAATTGTGAACATTTAATACTCTCAATCAATGTTTTTTCACAATGAGTGTTATCATAATTCTTAACATTAAACATTAATTTTAACTTCACATTGATACATATTACTATGAACTAAATTCATTGCTATTTCATAATGCACATATTGTCATATACAGATAAATTTAGTGACAAGGTTGAACAATACTCCACTTATGAGTAAGAATTATACACTATTGTGTAAACAATAAATAAATGGAAGAACTAAATTATAGGTAAGGAGATAGTTTTTAATTTTAATCATAAGCCACTTTAGTTCTTATATACATAAATAAAGCTAAAATATTCATGCCACATCAAATGGAGGATTATTTGTAGTAGTTTTATATTATGATAAAGCACAAAAAGGGAAAGGATAATAAAACAATAGATTACTTCAATCAACAACCAATTCACATGTTAGTCATAGTAAAGTATAGATGTGGCTAAAAAAACATATATTATGTATCACTTTACTCATATAATAAGAAATTCATAGAGACCTACACCATACTCACAACTAGCAAACAAGTTCAAGAGTTTTATATTCATGACAAGCTTATCTACAAGATTGGTCAACTTTATGTACTTTAATGTGAACCTCACTAGAGACTCATTTTTAATGCACACTATTATAATAAATTAGAACACTTTGACATTATGAATACTCTATTTTTAGTAGAGTCACATTTATTCTAGTCTCACATGTGCACAAACATGGAACATCACATTAATTATTGCATTCCTTTTGCATTGCAAACACTGCCAATAAGAAGATATGGCTTTGCACACATTTTACAGTTCCATATAGACCATGGTAATCCATTTGGCAAGGATTTTATTACAATACTGCCTATGATAAATCACCAACATGATGCAATATTTTTTTAGTGGATAGGTTTTTGAAGATGATTTTCATGATTTCTTGTAAGAAGGAAATTGATGTAACTAGTAGTATGAAATATTTATTTAGCCACTTATGGGTATAATTTTTCCTTATAACATATATCATATCCAATTATGATCCTCATTTTTTGAGTCATTTATGATAATCATTGTGGGATCTAACGGGCATGCATTTTGATCAGTCGATGAATTTTTATCCATGGATGAATGGATAAATAAAAGTTGTTAATCACACACTTATTCATATTATATACATGTGCAATTTTAGACACATAAATTAAATTTTATTATTAAAATAGTGTACTTGTGACCAATCTTTTTAGACACTTATATCATCCTCTAAATCCATAGCTCTAAGTTATTATTCCTCTACTTCTACATGGATGGCCTTATCCTTTAGAAACTCTGATATATACAAATTTTATTTATCATCTCAAATAGCCTAATCTCATCCCTATATTTATCCACACATAAAACTTAGTTTCGTTTGTTTCTCAAATGAGGTCATTCCTTCAATACTATCTTATTTATCTGTAGTGTATGTATCTATTAACTATGTCCTCCCACCAAACAAAATCTAAGTTTTCAAATTCAAGTCCACCTAATGGGTCATCCTATAGATTTGTTGAGCCCCATCTAAGTAATTTCCAAAAATTTCACTATAAATCTATATTTTCTAATTATTTACTCACTAGATACTTATATCATGAAAAAACACTAAAACAACTAACTACACATTCAGAGGAAAACATATATTCTTACTAATTACGAGTCCACACAACCCTAATAACCCTGAACTAAGTCTATATACACCTCTAAGGTGATAATTCATTATTGAGACACATAATTACACTAGGATTTCATTAACATCTATCATAACACCAATATTTCACACACATCACCATAGTATGGGATAACTACATGTAGTTTGAACCCTCTTCAAAATATTGATATGTAGGTAGCATTCAACATAGGGGGTGTTGCGGTCAAGCACAAATTTATCCCTTAACCCAATTTTCGTATTTATTTTGTTTATTCCTCATGATATATTGAAATGAGGTTTTAAGTGAAGAAAAAGACATATAACATATTTTATAATTATATAGATATGATCATGCACATAGGACTTACAAGTGAAGGTGTACACACCCATTTTTATATATATCTAAAACCTTATTAGATGTCATCACTCCCTATAGACACTAGTGCATGCCAACCTCATATAGATAGCACAACCTTACCTTAGGTAGATGTAAATCCCTATTCTAAATTCACAATGACCTCTCATAGACATACATTTAGTTTCATAGTCACATTCATAGTCTTGCATGTTCTATTTCCAACAAAGTTATTCTTTTTTTATACTTTTTCCTTTTAGCATATTTCTATATTTATCAAGTTCCAAATCATAAATTCTAAATTTATGCTTATTTTTTACATTTTAATTTTATGCAATAGTTTTCATAATTTGGATTTAACATATACTTATCCTAATTTTGATAAAATATATTGGTGATTCTATTTATTGATTGAATATTCAAAAACCCTAGCTTCCCTTAGGGTTCCCTTCTATCCTTTTAGCATTGTTGTAAGGGTTTTAGATTTCAATTTTTATAATTTTAATACTAATCATGATCATAATGATTGAATCTATATATTATTTCTTAGTTTAAATTTTATTAGTCTTATTTACATGTTTTTTCTATCACATAGAAAATATTTCATTTATATGCAAGTCCTTGAATACATAATTTAGTGGCTAGGATAAAATACCATATCAATCATGAGATTAATAATTAATAGTTATATGGTTATTATTATTACATGGATCAGTTTGAGTTGCCATTAGTTACTACTGGATGTAAGAGGGATCATATGGTTCCTTTTATTCCTCTTACTCCTAGACCTCATAATTACCTTATCTCATATCACATCTCTACTATTCACCCTAGGCTTATATTAGATCATGTGTTTCAAGTTGTTGTCACTAGATGAGATCGGGTAACTCATCAATCAATACAAGAGAAAAAAACTTAATAAATCACTCCTTGTCCCCAACCCAATCCAATAAAACCACTAAATCAATATAAAGTGTATGATATCATTTATCAATAAGAGAATAAAATAACTAATATTTATATGTTATAATTACTTTAAAAAGCTACTAATTTGAAGGATATTTTATATCAAGCATTGAATTAGACACCTATGCCTCATGACATAAAGCCTTCATATTTTCTATTTGTTGTAAATAATTTAAAAGATATGAAGTGTGTTATATCTTTTGAAAATGAGTATTTTATTACACTATCTATTATCGATCATAATCCTCCTTTGTTTATACAAGTTCAAATCAAAATTATAATAGTAAAAATAGTTTTGATAGATAATGGTTCAGGTTTGAATTATTTTTAGTGTTATATTATTGTAGATAATGGGTAATAATATGACTTCTATTCAAAGGACATAATATATCAAAATATTTAATTACGTGTCTCTCCAAATTTTGGGTTCTATCACCTTGGATATCAAATTATGACCCAAAATATTACATAGTTTTAAGTAATGCCTAATCGTTTGAACTACAATCTACTATTAGGTAGGACATGGATACATACAATAGAATCTTTACCTTATACTCTACATTGATGTGTAAATTTTATGTATTATGGATACTTATATACATTCCCTATATATAATCAACCATTTAGATATTTTAAGGTTACAAAATTTAATTTTGAGAATCAATCAAACTAGAAGCACCTCAACCCACTATAGTGTCACTACCAAAGATTATACCAATAGAGAAGATGCATAGATATGAGGTTTTTAAATATATTAACAATGGTAAAAAATTATAATATATATATGTTAAAAAAAAAAACATTCACCTAAAAGGATAGAATAAGAAGAAGATGCACAAGAATTAACTTTGCTAGTAAATTTAGAAGATACAAACTTTATATTTATAATAGACATTAATGTTGATTTTTATGTTATTTATTATGATGCTATGAATGCAATGAAAATGAGCCTTGATGATTATTTATGTAGTTTTAATTTTACACTAGTTAGCCTAGGTTAATATATAGATTATTCAAAGGAAATCATTTTGGTGAGCAAATATAAAGGGAAAACAATTATTTCATATGTTGACAAAGGAAAGAATATTTGTTGTAATATGGATAGTACTCATAATATTATTTTATTAGGTGTATGATGGATTAATATCTTTGTACAATCTATAATTTCTAGAGAACATGAGGCATAATGCATATATCAATGCATTAGAGGTATAAACAGGTCACCATTTACATATTCATTAAATAATGTGGAACTCATGGATATAGAACCAATTTTTAGAGTCCAAGTTAACTGTGCACATGATATACCACATTTAATGTAATAGATATTACTTGACATATAATTCATTATTTTTAAATTATTAAGTTATATATCTACTAGCAAATTACCAAATCAAGAGGGAAAAACCTTTTACCATTTTCACAAAGTAACAAATCATGCTATTAATACTTGTTCAACATAATATTAAAAAAATAGAAATATAGGGATAAATTCACTATTCATATTATACATCCCATACCAAAATATATTAGGGCTCAAAATTAGGATCAAACACACAAAAATTACAAGCAATTTGGAATAATCCCTTGACTATATAAGTTTTTATTGAGAATGAATACATACAACATATGGAAATAGATGAGGGCACAAAGCTAAATGTATATGCACTTGAATTTATTTAGCATAAAGTTCATGATAAAGATGAATTACATAAAATTATATATTATCAAGATTCAATGGGACATATTACAATATCACCTACATGTGGTCCGAAAGTTTTAGACACACTACTCTTTATTATGCAAAAATGAAATTAGATAAGTGATACATTTTGTCAACATGATTGCATGAAATGGAGGCTACAATTAATAAGTTAGAGTGTTTTATTACCTTCAAATTTGAGGATAGTAAAAAATTATTCTTCATGATGGTATTTATGGTAATTACATATTCATAAATGATAAGCACGGCTCAAATTAGATTTATCCACAAATCATAAGTGAGGCTTCCTATACAATAGAGCAACATACTATACAAATGTATGAGATTTAGAAAAAAGTAAAATATAAATCTATGATTATATATCATGCATGGTATGATGATCACAATGATGATGATCAATGGAAATTAAGAAATATGTAGTATCTAAAAGTTGATAATATTCTACTAATCGATTATCCGCATCCCTTGGATGTATTTTTTGATGCTTAGATTTTCAATTTTTTTCATATATTTAAAAAATGCAAAAAATAAAATATTATATAAAATTTATAAAAATCAAGATGTATGCATGATGTGTCATTAGTTTACATCAATTAATTTATGCTCAATATATGCAATATTTATCTATGTCCATTTTATATGACGTTTCACAAGTGTACTTGGGTGAGTTATATACTTATGACACTTCATAAATTATATAGCACCTCAGTCTTATACACTTGGAAAATACATATCACTGATGTACCATTAGATTTTATACCTTTCATGCTACTAAAAAGATCATATGCACTATATATTTGTGCTTAATTGATTATAACTTAGTCTGACCAATTTTAAACTGATAAATCTAACCTTTTATCTTACCTAGAATGTTATAAACCTATTCATCTTCCATCTTTGTAACTTATAGACTTGCACCTATTTTATAACTATCCATACACTTGCACCCCAGTCAAATGCATATGTTGACATAATTTTCCTATCCAAACACAAGTTTCAAGTTCCTTAAAGTCATCTAATTTTCAAATGAAACATATCCTAAAGGTTAGCCCAAGTGATTTTATGCGAGATATTATATAAAGGGGTTGGTATAAATAAAAGATCAACCCTCATTCTTTCCTCACTTAGGATAGACCTAGCAACTCATAAGGTAATTTAGCAAAAGGAATTCAATCAAGCACTTAAGTTATAAAAGCTTCCCTATTTTCTCTTATTTACATATAAATCATAGGGATAACACATCTATCGGTATGAAGTATTAAATGAGCACTCCATAAGCCACATTTGATAAGTTAAAATCTAGGTCACTATTATATTTGCTTATCACACATTGCATGATTCACACACAAGCCAACCTGTAGGGGAGAACTACATAAGTTTAAGGCCCTATTTAGAGTATTAGATATATAGTCAATGTTTATTAATAAAGGGGTAATTATGGTAACTCAACACCATGTTCCCACTAACCTATTTTTCCCACAACCAAAATAAAAATTAATAATTGGGGTTTTGCTATTTGACATGGAATGATAGTCCATGACCCAAATTTAAATGCATAAGAGTGAAGGCAACATATAACCAAAAAGCATCTAAGTGGTTACATCCATTTTTATCAAGTATTCTATACTAGACACCTAAGGCAAAAAATAGAGTCAATGTAACTTTCCTAGGTCAATGCAAGTATCTACAGATATAAAGGCATAATTTATAGAATCAGATGATTGTTATAGAATCTAGATTTAGTCCACTTTTTTACTGTTCTAGATCCAAATCTGTATTAACATCAAAACCAACTAAATATCTTATTTTCATTATTATTTCAATATATAACTTATCTATATTTTCTATCTTTAACATCTTAGCATAATAAATTTAGTATATGTTCTAAGTTTCATAAATAATTTGCCTACTTTAGATAAAGTCTACCATCCTTGTGCACTAATCTATCTCTTCCCCCTTTAACCCTAGATTCCCCTTAATCTATATTTTAGGGTTAAACAATAATATATGAGTTGTCACTTCTTGATGAAATTGTAGGTGGTGATATTATCTTAGACCTTGAAAACTTACATAGACAAAACTATTATGTTCCAAGTAGTAACACATTACACTTTTATCTAATGCTAGCAGACTTGTCCTATTGAACACAAGCTCTACATTTTAAAATTAAAACTAGTCACAAGCCTTATATATCTTGTTTATATCTCTTCAAGTTCACTGGAGAAATATTTTACGTGTGTTTTATTATTATATAACTATCTATTTTATTCATATTACAAATACAATACATTGCACAAAATATTTCTATATTTTCTCACTTATTTTCACATTGATATCTTATTGGATACCCAATTTATTGAATATACTAATATTACCAATTAATTATGTAGATAGATATCACCTACTCAAGCATGTTTATCATGTGTTACTTATTTAATTAATTCTTTGTGTGTGTTCTCTACTTTGGATTGTTGGCATTTAAACATGTCCTTGTTTACAACTCTAAGACTTATTGTATGTTTCTATGTGTGTGAGTGACATTTTAACATGTATTTTTTATGTGGCCCATTTTACTTATTCTTTAAATTCTTATGTGATTTTACATGTACTTTTTGTGTGTGTTTGTTATGGCCATGACTCTTGATTTCTCATTTTGCTCAATTTTTTGATGCCATGATGGACATCATGTATTTTCCTGGGTTTTCCAACACCAATTTTTTCCATCAAAAATTTAATTCTCATTAGTTATCTTGTAAATAATTTTATATAAAGTGTAATTAGTAGTAGTGTCTAGTATAAGTTATCAATATCCTCCAAGGAATAAAAGTGCACACCATGAAATGTTGTAAAGTAAAAAAGTAAATATTCTATGGTAATAGTAAAATTACTTTAAAGAATATTATAAAAATTATGGTCCATGGTAAAAAATTAAATATTTATCTTCAATGTTTATATTAATATCAAAATATTATTGTCATGTTAAATAGGTCATTAGAGTCAAGATGGTCCCAAATAAATAATATTTAATTTTTAATGATTCCAAAGGAGTGATGTCATAAATATTTTTAAAATATTTAGTTTATATTTTAATGAAGTATAGGAAAATTAGGTAAAGTGTAGGAAATTATTGGTACATTATCATGAAATGTCTAAAAAATATTTTGTATATTATTAGGAAAAGTCTAGGAAATATTAGGTATGTCTATTATTAGGTGGTTAGGTGAGGATTCTATTTGGTAGGTTATTCCATATCAAAACTAATGTTACCTAAGGTTGGTTGGATAGGATTATTGTGTTATCTTGGTTTTAGGTGGAATTCCTTGAGATTATATAAAATTATGCATACCTTCCCCTCACAAACACATGGATATGTAATGAGCCACATTAAAAAGAAGGCACACAAAAAGAAGAAATAAGGAAGACAACAAGGAGAATCCTAGAGATAGAGTGCAGATGAAGGTATTAGATTGTGTGAATGTGATTTTTTCATAAAAAATTATTGGAAGGATTATTTAGTGAAGTCCATGTGGAGTTCATACCACTCAATGGAAGATATTCACCTTTTGAGTGAGATTGCACACACATAATTCTAAAAATATAGTTATTTCTTTCATTATATTGTGTAAATTATTTTTATCTTTTTTACTATTTCTTGTCTATTATTTTGTAGCTATATCTATAATCACACCACCACAACCAAATTTTGCATTGCCAAAACAATTATAGCACAAGGTGTTCCCAGTGTAAGATTTATCGAGTGCTATATTGGGTCAACATTTTGGTTCTATTATTAAGTCATTCCTTGGTGGTGGTAGCCTTCAAGTTGTGTAGTAACCATGTTATTACCATGATATTTTTATATATCTAGTATAGTATTAATTTGATAAATTCATTTAACCATTCATAGTGTTCACCATAGTGATTTCAATTTGTGATCATTATAAATTATTTTGTGAAACATGTTTTCCATCGTAAATTAAGTTTTTTACCATAGTCATTTAGTTTTTAATATGAATAGTGTTTATAACAATAAATTTAGTTTTTACCATAGTCATGTCATTGTTTATTATGAATAGTTTTTACCATAGTAAATTTAATTTTTACCATAATCATTTCAATTTTTATAGTGAATAGTTTTTACCATAGTAAATCTAGTTTTTACTATGGTAATTTTAGTTTGTATTGCAGTCATAATAGTATTTTTTTTTAAATGAAAGGAAAAAAAGAGAGGAAAACAAAAAAAATCATATCATCTTATATTATTGATTCAGTAAATTGTTATGGTTAGTTTACCATATATTTTGTAGTGTTAATCACTTGAATTGTGTTTTATTGGATTGAATTATAAGTTTAGGCACTTTTTATTATTTGCAAGGAATAACTACCTTTGAAAAAAGATAATGGTTAATAATCCTATTTTTCCATCCCAATATAATGAAAATGTTATTTCATTCATTCAACAATTTAAAATATCTTGTATTTTTAATGTTCTTATAAGAAGGGAACAATGGTCAAAATTCCTTCCCATATTTTTAGATGGTTCAAAACTTACATGGTTTAAGACATTAAATTTCATTGTTAAAAATTCATGGGATTTGATTCATGATAATTTTTATAGAATAATTGGGTGCATAGAAGAAATATTCAATTCTCATGATAGATATCAAAAATTTGGCCCAAGTAGAAAAGGAGAATATCTAGGATTACCATGCACATTTTCTAGAGTTGAGAAGGGAATTGTACACTTAAATTAAAAAATAAGGATTTGTATTATGGATAATGACTAGTGTGTATACCCTATTGTGCAATTACTTCATCCAAGTGATGAAGCTATAAATTAGACAATGGGTGAGGTATGATTGGTTAGTGAACCTTGAAAAGCAAAGAACATCACTAGAAAATAATAAGAAAACATGGAAGAGGAAACTAAGGAAGTTGCTACCAAGTTTGAGGTTGTAATAGTGCCTTTGGCCAAAGCACCAAAACCATTAATAGTGACCAATTTTCCCTATCCTATTACATTAAGTGATTATGATGATTTAATTAATAAAATGAGTCAATTGGCCATAAACATTATTCAAGGGAATGATTTGGGTTTCCAACACTATTAAGGTATGTTCTTGTTGTTGTGATTGAGGCATTAATGTTTTCATTGATTTCAAATGTTTTTGATTATATTTTATATACTAGATATGTTTTTATGATGTTGCATGGTGAGTAATCATGATGGCTTGAGCATGATCTAGTAGGTCCTTGATATCTACATAAGGTCTTGGCACATTGTTGTGGTGTAACAAGCTCATGAGCCTATTGAGAGTAACGTTGTATTTAGATAATACTAATTTAATATTTTTCTTGGTTTATATCATTTATATATATCTTTTTTGAGTTTAAATATTTGAGTACTAGATGTATTGAGGAGCCTAGTCTTGTCTTGGTGAAGGCATGAATAGTGAAGCCTAGTGGAGCAAGTAAGTTGAGGCTTTTGATAATAAGTGTGGAGGTATTTAAGCATGGATTGAGGATGTTTGGAATGATAATGTGATTTATAGTTAATCTAAAATGGTAGGAAGGTCTCAAAGTGGTATGGTGCCTAGTAGGTTGATTGATGAACTAGCTCTTAAGCATGGATATGGCTTGTAGAGGTATAACTATGATGATATGGATGTGTATGAGATTTAAGTTGTGAAATTAAGTTTTATGTCATGTGATAAAGGTTTTGATTTAGTAACATGACTCTTATAATGATCCAAAAGGGTATGGTCTTCTTTAGTGGTCTTCTCATGGACCTAGTCTTAAGACCCTAGGTGGTAGAATGAGGTATCATGATCAAGTTTGGAGGATTGTGAGATTATGTAAGAATAAATTGAGGTGTGAGAGGTTTTTTAAAGATTTATCATGAATTTTTATATCTTGAGTTGAAATGAAAATCATAAAAAGGGAAGTTAAGGTCTCTTGAGTGTTAGAACGAGGAGTTACAGACGTGAGGACTTTTTGATGCTTATTGACACGTGTGACTATTGCATGGAAATATGAGATCTTGGGGAGATATGGAAAAGGTTACTATAATTTTTTTACAATAATTAAGAGTTATTTTTAGGGATAGAGCTTTATGAAAAAGCATTAAGAAAGGAAACTAGTCTAAAACCCTACTAAAACCCTCATATTGCCCTGATATGGAAGATCTTATTAGAAATGGATTAGAATGGATTGGTTTACCTAGTTTGATGTTTTTATATTTTATAATAATCTTCCATGTTTCTCCAGGTGGTATTGGTATGTCAGAAGACTGAGTGGAAGCTATAGTAAAAACCTTATTCTCATAAATTTGGTATAGTAAGTAGGGTTGACTAAATCAAAGTTATACAATGGATGGAAGTTGTATCCTATGACTTTTAATTAATGTTTATAGTGGTTTTTGTTATCAGGTTTCATACCTTAATTAGTATAAACTAATCATGTAATTTGACCTATCACTAAAAAGCCTAAAAGTGAAGATAGTGAGAAAAACTAGATAGAGGTGAGAATGAGATTAGGGATAGATTTTAGTGGATTAGAGATGGATAAAATTACATGGGGTAATTTTTAAATACCTATATCACTTTTCCCCCTTGAATATAATATTTGGTGATGTTTATATACAAGCAGACTATTGTTCACAAGATGACCTATCTAGTGAAGATGGATAGTGAAGGTGTAATGTTTAAAGTTTGTTCTATATATTTCATATTTTCCATTCGAAATCATATATTTGTGTTTGGAGATGTTATAAATATACCATATTATCATACACATGTTTAAATATTTCCTAAAAGTGTCTACATAGGTGTTGGAATGCAAGATCACCATGACTGGTTCTTAAGAGAGAATGATAGTTCTAGGTATGCAAGATTGAGTGATGAGTTTGAAAATTTAATTCATGAGATTATGTTTATAATTCACATGTTTATGTTTTTTGTGATTTATATGACCTATAAATTCTTGATATAATTTTTAGATTCACTTCAAGAGGTTGTAATATGGAAGCCAAAATGGCTTGTTTGGCTGTGTAAGAACTATGAAAGAGAAGCTTACAAATTGGTCTGCAAGACCAATAGTTAACAATATGAATTGTGATATTTTTATTTTAATATGTTATATATGTCAAAAATTAACTATTAATTTTAATTATATGACTTATAAGTGTCCTTATAGGAGCTAAAGACAACATTCTTCATGATTATGTTTTTTGAGCTATAGGCAATATTTTGTGTGTAAGTTTGATGTTCATGTGTTATTATGCCTAGTTTTTAAGTGTATAAATCATGTGATGATGTTTTATAAATTAAATAATATATTATACATGAATTTGGAGTGTTATAAAGTTCTTGTGCAGATGTTGGTGGTCAAAATTTATTGATTGTGTTTTGGAGCTTTCTAGCAGATCAAAGGGAGCCTTTTATAGAGGTGATTCTGAGTCTTTGGAGCCTGAGTGATGGAGTATAATGAGTTTGATAATGAAATTGAGGTAATTAAGTTTCATTAAATATATTTATTATGCCTATAATGTGTTTTTATATGTTTTTTAAACTTCATATTTGAATATCATGTTTTTGGAGTAATTCGGCCTAAGATGTCTTTAAGGCCTAATGGAGCTTTCATGAGGTAAGAAATGATTTGTAGTTTATTGAGAATGTATGAGGTTATTTTAGGTTTATATATAAGTGTTTTAAATTTTTTATTTATTTGGTGAGGGATATATAGGCCATATTGGTTCAATGTGTTCCATTGAGAGGATATACCTAATGTATTAGGTCTCTAAGTAGGCCTAAAAGAATAAAGAGGTCTAAGTGAGTTTGGCAGTCCTAATGATATTATTATTTTCATTTATTATTGTATTTAGCATGTCTTAAGACATGTTTTGGGTTTGAAAATAATGCATTAATGTCTTTTCCAACTAGGAGTGTGAGTGATCTAGTGATTGGTATAAGTACAAGGCATAATAGGCCTATTTGTGTGTGTAAGAGGAATGAGAGTGCAAGTGAAGAAACAAGCAAATTGAGGAGTATAAGGATGTAATTTACACCATCATATAGGAGTAAAGGATTAGTCATGAATATCCATCAAAATTTTTGAGTATGATCACAAGGTCATATGATTTGACCTAGCTAAAAAAGGGCTAATTAAGCAAAGTAGAAGAAGAGATTTACTTGTCTAAAGAGACAATTTGAGAGTGTTTTAGTAGTGATGTTGTGTTGATTGAGATACTATTAAATTTGCATCAGATATTTTTTCTTGATGCATGACAATGGATAGAGTATATAGAGAGCTAAAAAAGAGGTCACCATCTATTAGTTGAGTAAGAAGGTATTATGAAGGTGATCAAGTTTGTCTTGGCTAAGTTGGTGCTTAGTCAAGAGGGAATGAGAGATGCCTTGAAGGTTTGTGAATTTAATAAGTGTCATTTAATTGGATGATTTATTTCTAAACAACTTTGGGGGTGGGTGCCTCCTTACAATTTAAATCTTGATAAAGGCGTAGTTGGGTTGGTGCTTGACTAGTGAGGGGTTAGTGATCCTTGTGAGGTTGGTTCCTCACTAAATATTGATTCATAGTTTTATTAGATTTTAGTCCAAGATGTGTTTCAATGGTTTTTATCCCCCATGAGGGTTTCCCACACATATCTTATGTTCATGTTTTGATATCTTTTTTCATGTTTATGTGATTTCTTCTTTATGCATTGCATGATCACTATATTGGTTTGAAAGGTTAATCATGTTAAATGGAAAGAAAATATTATTTTAGGACACTAATTCACCACCCAATGGTTGTTCTTCCAACCAACACTCCCATGGAGGAGATAAGGGTCCAAGAAGTAATTTTTATAAAATTGTATGCTATGAATGTATATAAAAAGGACATTGGTAAGTCAAATTATCCAAATAGAGCTTCTACCTCTAGGATAAAATATAATGATAAGGGTAAAGCTCCAACTATTATACTTGATTTTTTTCATATAATTTAAAATGATCAAGTATATGTGTTATTGAAAAAAATAAGGAAATATATAGTCAAGATAATAGAGATCATAATAATATTAAAGAGGATACTATTAAGAAACATAGAATAATAAATTTTGGTGTGCAATATTTTTTAATCTCACAAGGAAAAACACCATACTCCATTATTAAAGATCTTTTCCAGTGTACTAATAATATCACATATGGCTAAATTATTTATATATATTCATAAAATAGGAGAGATTTATAATTATAATCAATGCTAAATAGGAGGTTGGAGTCCTAGTTTTGGGGGCAAAGGTGGAACCATATTCTCCACAAGCTGAGATATTGTGCAATGGTATTTATATTCTTGATGTTATAGTTGATGGGGGAGATGAAGTTAATGTTATGATTGAATTTATAATGAAATTTTTTGGTTTAAAGTGTGATCATCCTTCCATATTAATGTTAAGAATTTTAAATAAATGAAAAACAAAACCACAAGGTGTTTTTTAGATGTTATAATTTCTATTATGGGTGTAATATGTGTAGTTGGCTTTTGAGTAATAAAGGATGACACTATTATATACCCATTCTTATTAGGAGGTCCATGGTTGAGAATATTCCATGTAAGTAATTATTGTAATGAGGGGATCATGACACTTGGTCATGGAAATGGGAAGGTGAAAATAAATATGGTTCCTCAAGTTAGGTGAAGGGACTTGTGGAGTCAAGTGATGAGAGTAATGACTAGATATATTCTAATTATTTTAGCACTAGTGAGGTGGATACTGATAATGAGGATGGTGACATGAATCTGTCAGTCATGGACATTTTCCAACCTTAACTTTTTATAGAAATAATTAGTTTACTAAATAATATATGTAAGGGTGCCTTCAAAAAATAGAAATTAGATATGCCAAAGAGGAGAAAGAAAGAGAAGACTATTTTCAACTCTTTTGAAGGTATATGAATCTCTTCACCCTTGATTATAATGAAATATTCCAAGTTAGCTGGGTAAAACATTATATTGAATTAGTGTATAATGGAAAAATAGTAAATCAAATGCCTTATAGAATGAATTCTAATTTTTATGAATAAATAAAAGAAGATATTGTCAAGCTCTTTGATGCATGATTTATCTTTCTAGGAGAAAACTTAGAATGGGTCTCTCTCATTATTGTATCGAAGAATAAGAATAGGAATTTTCACATTTGTGTTGACTACAAAATTCTCAACAAGGCAACAAAGATGGACCACTACCCTCTTCCCTTGTCAGATGAGATCTTGAATGAGGTGGTTGGGAATGAGTGTTGTAGCTTTGTTGATGGCTATAATGGGTACAACCATTTTTTCATAGATGAAAAGGATTAAATAAATACTACAATCACCACTCCTTGGGGAACATTTACTTACAAATTCATGCCATTTGGATTATGTAATGCACCACAACCTTTTCAATGACTAATGAATAGAGTGTTTTAACCCTACATTGTAAGTTTCATCAAGGTATTTATTACTAATTTTTGTATTTATGGAATCAAGGTTAATCATTTGTACTAGTTGGATAAGGATTTTACAAGGTTGGATATGTCACAAACCTCATTTAATACCACAAATTTTGTGTTTGCATGATCTAAAGGTGTCCTTATATGACATGTTATATCTATAGATGGTATTAGTGTTGATCTATAAATGGTCTCAAAGATTAATCAATTACCATTTCCTATTAATATAATTAATTTAAGGTTATTTTTAGGACATGTTAGATATTATATAATATTCATTATGAACTTTTCAAAAATTTCACATCTATTAAGTCAGTTCCTAAATAAATATGTTCCCTATGAACTATGGGAGAAGGCATTTAAATATTTTGTGCAACTTGATTAAGCCTTGGCAACTTCCCTTGTTTTGAAAATTTTGGATAGGAATAAAACATTCATTATGTATATTGATGATTCAAATGCAACACTAGGAAGCAAACTAATCAAAAGGGATGAAAATGGGAGTGACCATCTAATATACTTTAGGAGTAGGAAAATGAACAAATAATGTATTGTGATAAGTCATTACCAAATATGTAGCTTTATATATATTAACATTGTAAAAATAGGTCCATGATTCTAAATCAACAACTAGTTATTCCACCTTTCATTTTGATTATGGTATTGATCATATCCTTCCCAATGATTTTGATGTTTTGACTTTGAGAGTTTATATCAATCAGAGGATGGATGAAGGTGAGTATGTAAGTGATAGGTTGGTACATCTTCATAGTATGAAGTAATTGTGACAAACAACAATGGACACCATTTTCAATAAAAATATGAATTACAAAGAGTAATTTCATCTATGATCAAATGGCCCCCATTTTAAGTGAATGACTTGGTTATTATAAAATCACTTTAAATAATATTTTGAAAATGATGGTCCATGGAAAAAAGAAAATACATTTCTTAAATGGTCATAATAATGACAAAATATTACATTCATGTTAAATATGTCACTACGGTCATTGTAGTTGTAAATAAATAATATTTAATTTGTAATGATTCTAAAAGAGTAATGTCATAAAATTTTGGAAATAATTAGTTTATTTTAATGAGAAGCCTAGAAAAATTATATAAAGTATAGGAAATAATTAGTTGATTATTGTAAAAATTCTATAAATATTTTGTATATTATTATAAAAAGTTTAGTAAATATTAGGTATGTTTGTTATTATGTGGTTAGGTGGGGATTCCATTTGGTAGGTTATGCCATGTCAAAACTAATCCTACCTAAGATTGGTTAGAGATGATTATTTTATTGTCTTTGGATTAGGTCAAATCCCTTGAGATTATATAAAATTATAAATACCTTCCCCTCAAAAACACATAAAAATACATAGAGATTCAATAAGCCACATGTATAAGAAGGCACACATAAAAGGGTAATAAGGAAGACAACAAGGAGAATCCTAGAGATAGAGTGTGAAGGAATCTATTGGATTATGTGAATGTGAAGTTATCCCAAAAGGGTTATTGGAATGGATAGTGATTGGAGTCCATGTAGAGGTAGTAACACTCAGTGGAAGCCATATCCACCTTTTGGGTGAGATTGTACATACATAATTCTAATAATATAGTTATTTCTTTCATTTATTCTATTGTTTTATAAAGAGTTTTTCCCTTTTTTACTATTACATGTGTATTATGTTTTTTGAATTGTCTCCATAATCACACCACCATAACTAAGATGAGAATTCCCAAAATAATCATATTATAAGGAGTTATTAGTGTAATATTTTACAAGTGCCATCTTTGATCAATAACGTTTTGATTCTATGATGTATATCATGCATTCTCCTCAAGTTTATCTATATAAGTTTTAGTTACTTAGTATATGATCATTATTCACTAAATTTATCATTATTAACATATCTATATACATGACACTATATATGTTTAGTTCTACATGTATCATACATTACTACTTTTGCTTAGATTATCAATATGGTGCCATAGTATCTAATGTTATCATTACTACTCTAGATTTCAATATTTTATATAACATCATTTGAGCAAATTTTTATTTTAAGTTATTATGTAGGATTCACAACTCACCTCAAAATAGGGTAATAAACAATGGATTGTTTTAGAGACTAATCTATAAAAACCCAATGTATAGACAATAAAAAATAACATTTTATCAGTTCATCATAATTCCTAATTAGCTTTTACCCTAAAAGAAATATAAAAAAATAACACTTAATTTAGATAAGGACATATGGTAGATGTGTCTAGAATAGTTCACTATCATCCTAGTAGTCAAAAATAGAATTTCTAAGTTTTTCATAATTTCACTTAGTCTACATATTAGTTTCATTATTTCTTAGAAATAACTTTCCAAATTTATACTCAATTTATCTTAGATTTTGTTTATAATTTGAGGCATCATGTGTGGCATGTGTTCTAGGTTTTTACATAGTTTTTATTTAGATAATCACTTGATGATATTCAATTCCAAAATCTATATACTTAGATATCAAATTGGTGGCATATGCACAACACATGGTCACTTTTTGTACTTATTTTTTCACCAATTTCAAAAAAAGAATGATAAATCATGTAATTATCTATGTTGTATACACAAGACTTATATCATATCTTTTTACACTAATTTTGTGACATTTTTTACTATTTTTACATCATAAATGAATCTTATTCCACCCAGAGTGATTGATTCACCTTTTTGTACTAGTTTTACACTAGAATAATCTATTGGAATTCATACAAGGATTCCAAGATACTCTACTACCTTGGGTATGCAATGATGGAGTAAATAACACTTGAGTTCTCAATCACAGTCTCCTTCCAATGAGATTTAGGGCATGCACATTCTAATCCAAGTGTTAAAATGTAAAAAATCTCTAAAGGTCCTACCCTCTTTGGTCACCAGTTCACAATGGTTCACGTACCCAAAAAGGTGTATTCATTCCATGTTATTTTTATCAATAATTTTTTTTTATCTTTACTTTAAAATTTACATATTAAGTAAGAACTGATTTAGTCATGTTTCATTAGAGGTTTATATGAGGCAAAGTTCAACATGTGGCCTACATTCAAGAATATTCTTTGTAGGTAGGTTCAAGTATAACTCCTTCCCTTTACTCTAGTAATTTCACTTTGCTACAATAATAAAATAAAATGGGGGGATTTATACAAATAAATTAAAATTTATTGATAAAATAGTGCACTTCTGACCAGTGCTTTTACACACTTAACTCATGCTCCAAATCCACAACTCTAAGTTGTTATTCCTCTACTTCTACATGGATAACCCTTACCATTTAGAAAATTGTTAAAGTAGACCTTAATTAAGGATATAATGGATAGATTTTAATGCATAAATAAATTCTTATATGTAGTAGTGAAATAAAACATGAGCTAAGAAGAGGTAATTTCTCAAAAAATAAAAGATTACAATATTAAAATTAACATCATTAGCCATAAAAGATTTAGGAAGGTAAATTATGTATGTGAAATATAAACATGTCCTCACTTCCTCATGAATGTGGGATTATCTTTCAAAATGATCTAAAAGACACCTAAGCAAGTTCAACTAAACATGTGTAGCGAAAAACCATTAAATGGTATAAAAATCTACACTAACACCCCCCCTTATCATAGATTAGGTGGGTATCATAATTGAGTCCCAACATAAAATCTCATATTAAAAATTATTGATGAGGTACCCAAGTATAATAAAATTCCCCCCAAAGGAGGATCTTGTAGCTACCCAAACCCCAAGAAGAGATCACAAATGAATATGCTCACTCTTAATAAAGGGTTTGGAGAAGATATTAGCAATTTGATCTATTATTTGGATGTAAAAAAGATAAATGAATTGCTCGTGTATGAGATCCTAAATTCAAAGCATGTGAATCTAAATATATCTGGTCCATTGATGGAGGATTAGACTCTTGTAGATCTATATTATGCTTTGGTTGTCATAGAAGATGATTATTGGTTGTTGAAACTGGTTATCAAACTCAATGAGAATCCATTGAATCCAAATAGCCTCAGTGGTATCATTAATATCTCCTTTATATTATACCTCTATATAATATAAATAAATAACATTATAATTCTTGTTTGACCAACTAAATAGACCTGAACTAAGGGAGAAACTATAGCTTGAAGTAGACTTATGATTCTAAATACCACCATCCCAATATGAATTTGTATATCCAATTAAGTTGACATCGATGGTCGATCCATAGTGAATATCAAAACTATAAATACCTTAAATGTAATAGAGAATATACTTAGTTACTTTATAGTGTATCTCATGTGGTTCTTGCATGAATATGGAGACCATAACCACTGTATATGAAATATCAAGTCCAGTGTATGTAAGATAAATGAGACTACTAATAAGTTGTTGATATAAGGTAGTATCAACCAAAGGAGATAGATAATAAGCCTCAAGTTTCACACCAAATAGAAAAGGAGTCAGAGTTATCTTACATTCATTAATGTTAAACTATGAAAGCAAATCAAGAGCATAATTGGATTGTGAAATAGTTATCCCAGTGTCAAACTAAGAAATTTCAATTTTGAGGAAGTAATGTAACAAGTCTAAGTCAGTCATTGAGAACCTATCAAAAAATTAGGTTTCACTGCTACAATGGTGGATGAAGAACTCCCTATGATTAATAGATCATCCACATAGAGAACCATAATTAGTAGTGAATCATCCTATCATAAGATGTAGACATTCAAATCAAAATGGCATCTAGTGAACCCAAATGAAAGAAGAAAGGGGTCCATTCTAGCATACAAAGATTGAGGAGCTTATTTAAGACCATAGATAGATTTCTAAAGTTTTCAAACTAAGGAAGAATCTTTAATAAATCCTTGTGGTTTCTCCATGTATATTTCCTCTTCGATGTCAGTGTGAAGAAATGCACTATTCAAACCCATATGATGAACATCCTAGCAATGTGCCATATTAATAGTGTGATTGATATGGATTAAGTTAATTTTAGTTGGGGTGAACGTATAAATATAGTCAATGTTAGGTACCTAAGAAAAACCATTTTCTACTAAACATGCTTTAAAATTGTCTATTGACCCATCAACTATAATTTTTTTGATAGATCCACCTACATCGAACAAGTTTTCTTCCCTTAGGAAGAGGGACTAAATACCAAGTTTTTTTCATCTACAAGGAACCAAAATCCTCTTCCATAGTAGTATCCCTCTCAAGAGTGTTTGATGCCTCATGAAAATATTATGGATTAGAAGTAGATGTAATGAAATCATGTGGGAAATTATAGAATTGAGAACTAGTTCACCTCTTATCTGATGGATCTCCAACCATTAGCCAATACTTTATAGTGTCTATCTAGCCTAAAGAGGACCAACAATTAGAGAGTCAAGAGTATATTCCTCATCATCTAAATATATTATAAGAGAAATAAGATGTGAATCCTCATCACTAATCTCATCATCAAAATTAGAATAAGAATCTAAATCATTAGGAAGTTAATCAACTAGATCTAAATCATCATAACTATGATCAAATCCTAGTGTGTCTAAGGGGAAGAGGTGTGGAGTATGGAGTCTAAAGGACCCTCTAAAAAATGAATAGTACTCTCAATGAATAACTCATGAGTGTTGGGATGGATAATCATGTATCCCTTAATACCCTCAAGATATCTAATGAAGATACAAGATAGAATATGAGTTTATATTGCCTAACATTTATTCTTAGGAATGAAGGCCATAACAGGATATCTAAACACTTGAAGTGTTTCACTATGGGTTTCCAACTATTACATGCTTTAAAATGAGTGAATCCTTTCAATGTTTTGTGTAAAATTTGGTTTTGGATATAACATGCATAGTTGATGGACTCGACCCAATACTGAGGTCCAAGAGACTTTGAGTGTATCATAAAATTAGCCATTTCATTTAAGGGCCTATTATTGTGCTCTATAACACCATTTTACTAAGGACTATATGTAGTTATACACTACAATTCAATCCCATCTGATGTATATAACTACTCAAAATAGTTATTGATATACTCACCACCATTATTTATGCACAAAATATTTATGGCTTTACCTAACATTTCTCTACAAATGCCTTGAAGTCTTGAAACTATTAAAAGACCTCTAATTTCTACTTACTAAAATACACCCAAGTGTGCCTTGAAAAGTCATTAATGAAATTAAGCATGTACTTTGTCCTATTGAATGAAGGTTTTGGAAATGGGCCAGTAATGTCACTATGGACAATATCTAATATATGATTAGCTCTCTATGATTTTACCTTATCATACTTATCGTCAATATACTTACCAAGAATTCAACCCTAGAAAAATCCATCAAAAAACTTGACACGTGGCAACCTTGAAACCATATATTGATGATCAATTTTCTCCAGGTAGTGATAGTTGAGATGGTCAAATTATTCATGTCATAATTTACTCACCCCATCTAAATAAGTGAGCAGTGTAGTATAGGTTTGATTAGGTGCAAAATGTGAGAAATTATACAACCTAGATTGGTGATCTTATTTCCAAAATACAATAATGGAGTCTATGTTTTCTTCCCTAATAACCATGAAATTAGGTGTGAATTCAACTCTCTTCCCTGAACTGATGTGAATGATCTCGTACATAGATAGGATATTGGTGGATAATGAGATAACACATAAAACATCATGAAATGTCCCAACATTCACTTCAATATATCCACTCCCACTAACTTGTATGGAAGTATAACCACCCATTAAAATTAAAGGCATATAATAAGGCTTCAAGGATGAGAACATGTCCTATGATGATTCCATGTGGTGTAATTCACCAGATTAATAAACCATATGGAAGGCTAAGATGAAACTATCTTTTCCCTTCTTATTATCTTTGGCCTTAGAATACTCCTATACTAATGAACTCTAATTGGAATAATAAGGCACTAATATTGTGTTTCTCAAGTATTTTTTTGATTGGTTAATCTACTTATTCATGCATTTGGATTCATCATGTCTATGTTTCTTGTAGTAGCCACATGTGAGTTACTCTTTCTTGGATTTCTCTTCTAAAGATGACTCTTTTGATGCTTCTTAGTTAGCATCATATTTTTTATCCTTTCTTTGCATCAGGTACTTCTCATTCTATTTCTTCTCCTTGCTACTAGAATCCTTCTATTTTTCATGAATCACAATTAAGGCATGATATTTGGATGACTTCAATGCACCAATTTCAATAAACTTATATTGATCCTAAATCAAGTTAGTAGTAAAATCATCTAAGGATGACATGGTACATGTATATCTAATAGCATGTTTGGTTTCATGGGATGCTGAGATGAAGACAAAATAGTTGGAACCCAATTTGGAAAAAATAGAAAGAATCAATTTATTATATTTTTGTTAATGCCTCATAGTTTCAATTGTAACCTAAGTGATTTAAACTTGGTGAAAAATTATTGGATTATATCAAAGTCGTGAGGGATCAAACTAATGAGGTCATTATCCAACTCATGACCCATCATTTCATCCTACTTTGAAAATATTTTATCCAATATGGTTGACACTTAATTTAGAGATGTTATAGAGTTTATATGAAAGAGTAAGTCAGAAGACATAAACATGCATAATAGACCATAAGATTTATCACTTTGATTGTACCACTTAACCTTATCTTCCTTAGGTTTTGGTTCTATTTATATACCCATTATGACTTGATATAAGCCATTAATCCTCAAAAGGATTTGCACTTTGACTTTTCACTTGTGATAGTTGAATGGTGTAAGAATTGGAATGGAATTGAGATCCATGATGTAGAAAGGAAGTATGTTTTGGATGTGTGTGTTATAGACTAGGAATGTAGCACCCACATGAATCTATAGAGGTATAAATTTACATGGCATGAAAATATCACCAATGTATAAATCTCAAAAAAAAAACACACTTTCAAAAAATGGCACCATAAAAGGAGTAATTGGATGAAATTCATGCACAACTAAAGTTCTAGATGGTAAGGTGAAAATCTACTTTGTAGAATTTGAAAATAATTAAGTGTGTGTAATCACCTAAAATTGGAATTTGAGTGATAAGAATGATACTTTATAATACATATCCTTATATTAGCCCTAAAACTATCATAGAGCCTATTTTCACACTTATCTAGCCTTCGTGAGAGCCACAAGTATCCTTAGTCATCCCTAAAGTAGTCATAGACCCTCATTCTTGTATCCTAGACCTTCATGCCTAGTGTTATACTAATTAGACATTAGTTCCATAATAGGGATAATAATACCACATGGTGCTAGTGTCCCAATAATGGTGCTACTATCCTTTCCCTCCTCTTTTCACAAATGGATATCATTTCAACTCTTAGACCTCCTAGGGTTGGCTTGGACCTCTTTTTAGACCTATACAAGCACCAAAATAGTATAAATACATGAATTTTATCCCTCTAATAACTATATATAAATTATATGCAAACTAAGAATAAGTTTTGCATAATTAAGGTTACCAATCCCCATTCTACCCTACCTATGCATACTTCCATCTACAACATTCCTAATCTCAGATTGCCCATATTTACAATCTCAAGAACATTCAAAGCACTCAAGTAAAATATAATACTAGATTCACTTACACTTTAATTATCACTTAGGTGGGGATAACTACATTAGGCTTGATCCCTCTTTAGAGTATTGGTATACAAGTAACTCTCATCATAATGGGGTGTTAAGGATGTCTAGCCTACCCCACTAACAACCACATTCTTATCTTGTATCAATTGGATGCCTAATAACATGGAGGATTAGGGTTTTATCACAAAATCAATAAAAATAAATAATCTACAGGGTTTTAAAAATCATACACATATGGACATACCTCATATATTTGGACACAAGTTCACCTAGAAGCTCAAGACAATCCTACACAAAGGACACTATTGATAAAACAAAGACAATAACACCACATGGTGCTAATGTCCAATTAGGGTAATACTATAAAAAAGGGTTTTGACACTTGGATCCTATTTATGACACACAAACCAACCTCTACCTTAGTTTTTAACCTCCAAATCATCTATCTCAACTATTTTCTAGCTAAGTTCTCATTTGCACTATTTATTACTATTTTAGAAAGGTCAATGTTAGTCAATTTTGAAATAAATCAGTGGATATATTTATTACATATTATTACCTTAATTTACTATACTTATCTCTTTAAAAAATAGAGGATTTACATATTACTAAGTCATAAAAAGTTAAAACATTTGGTGAACCTAACTTACTTGGAATATTATACAAACACTAACCCTAGATAACGTAGGGTTTATATTTCCAATATTCATATTTTAGATCCACATATTTTATAATTTTATTTGATATAATCATGATAATAATTATAGAAGAAGTGTACCACTTTTTACTATAAAGTTTAATACTTTCATTTGCATGCTTGTTCCATTTAATTCAAAATGAACTCAAAAAAGACAAACACATGTATACATGATGCTTTATATCCATTAAAATGATTTTCATGTTTCATTATTTATTTATCATGTTATCTTTCTCTTTTGTGGAATTTAATTAAGACATAAATATTTAAACACATAGGGAATACATTACATAAGATACCAACTTCATTACCTAAAATTAACAAGTCTCTTTTAGATGTTTTTTGTTTTTTAGTTCACTTTGATTCCTTACCTATCACTCCTAGACATAAGGGAACATCAGTGGTCTTGCTTATCCATCCTAATTGTTGATCACACACAGCTATCCACCATCCCACCTCTACTACAATATCTATGCTCTTAATATACCCTACAGTCTAGGTTATGATGTCTGCATGTGGTCCCAAATATTCACATGTTAGCAACACCCATGGCTATAGCTTTGTTACCCATAACAGTGTTTCTTCATCCATAGTTTCCATTTTAGAGGTCATAAAACATTCTAACACATATAAGGACATTTTTTATGTTGCACTCCATGATACCCAGGAGCCTCAAACATCTAATCCAACTTATGTTTCTTCCATAATTAATATTCTGAAATGGATGGAAGAGCATATTTTATTTAAAAGGGAAGATCTTCCACCTCATCACATCATAGATTTACACTTGCCTCTATACATTACACTATGAATTAATGAGGTAGGTTTCAAATGATTTTTAGTTGACAATAGATTGGGATTTAACATATTCAATATCTCTTTTCTTCAACTTCTTAATATGCATGCTAAGGATTTGGATCCTTATGATATGAATATTTGAGGGTTTGATAATATTCCACACAAAGTCTGGGGTTAAATCACACTAAACCTTACATTGGGTCCTAGAATGCTACCTATAACATGCCAAATTATACCTAATTATCTTAATTATAATATATTGCTTGGGAGACCATGGATTCATGATATGCATATAGTTATTTCCACTTTACATGCATGTTTAAAGTTTAGCTACAAAATTCATATCTATACTTATCCTATGGATAAATAACCATTCAAATATTTTCAACATATAGAGCCTTCACATAATTATATTCCTCACATGGATTTTGCTACAACACCACTCTAGTCTACTATTTATAACTCATGTATCACTCCCCCAGATACTTCTAAAGCATAGGATAATAAGTTCACTTATCATTTTACATTGAGATACTTCCAAAAAATGGGTTATAGAGGACAGGGCCTTGGCAAACACGAGTAGGGAATACTTAATCCCATTTAAGCATATGATCAATAGGGTAACAAGGACTTAGATATAAAGATAATAAATCCAATGTGAAGTCCTCTCACCATACTTATTAGCATATTATTTTTTGTCCACCTATTCTACATGTAGATGATGTAGTAAACCATGTTTTACACTCTCAGTTATTTACCCTGACCTTATTGATGGTACAAATTATCTAGATCTACCTACATTAGATGAATTCACTAACGACAAGGCTCTCTTAGAATTCTTATGGGCATATGAGGATCTCCCTTCATTCTATCATTAGAATAGGTTTCCTCATTCCAAAAATGCGCAAGCAAGTTTTGGTGGGCATTCAAATGATTTAGATGATATTTTACCTAACATAGATGATACTATCCCTATAACACCATACACTATGGATCAATCTAATTTACTTAATGAAGAGACAATTGAATTCAATTATGGAATAGAGACTTATCATCATATCATAATATTGGCAAATATTCACCATATTTTAACATATTTTCTTGAAGTTTTTGTTTGGGCTTATTCTGATATGCCTAGCATTGATACTTAAATCTAGTACTTAGGATAACACTTTATCTTGATGCCAAGCTAGTTAAATAAAAAATTCAAAAAATGCACCCTAAATTTTTTCTTTCAGTCAAAGATGATATCCAATGACTTTTGGATTTTGGTTTCATTTAACCAGTTACTCATTCCAATGGGTTACTAATATCATCATTGTTACAAAACCTAATGGAAAAATCCTAAACAAATCATGTCCTAATGATGACTTTACCCAACATTGATATGATAATTGACTCCATATCAGGCTACAAAATTATCTCCTTTATGGATGGCTTCATTAGTTACAATCAAATTAAGATCATTGAAACAAAAAACTTATTTTACCACACCCTGGGGAACTTTATTCTATATAATCATTCCTTTTAGATTAAAAATGTAAGCACAACATACTAGCAAAAAATGAAACATATATTTTATGATCTCATTCATAAAATAGTCAAAGATTATGTCGATGATTTGCTTTTAAAATCAAAAGAATGACAATACCATGCAATATATTTACAATATATTTTTGAGACACTAATAAAATACAATGTATGTCTTAATCCCAAGAAATGCATCTTTGGGGTTTTATTGGGTAAAATCTTTGGATTTTTGATATCCAAACATAGTATCATGCTTAACCCTAACAAAGTTAAAAGAATAATGGACATGCCTCCTCCTATAAATTTAAAGCAATTTCACTCACTACAAGTTAAGATTCAGACAATACACCACTTTATGGCACAACTCATAGATAAAACTCAATCATTCACTAAATTACTTAAAAAGGATATAAAAGTTGAATGGGAAATCTCACGTCAAGAAATATTTGACACACTCAAACAATACCTATTGAACCCACCTATCTTGGTACCACTAACACCTAAAAATCCACTTCTAATTTATCTCTCAGTGACATAGCATGCACTCAATGCACTCTTAGAACAACATGATGATCAACATAAAGAGAAGACATTTAATAAATTAGTAATATATTGGTCGATTACAAATGAAATTAGCCAACAATATAAAAACTTTGTTTGGAACTTGTAGTTTCTACTCAGAAGCTTTGACACTATATGATTAAGAATGAGACACAAATCATTACAAAAATTGACCCTTTAAAGTTCCTCACGTCTAAAAAATATCTCTTAGGCCATACTGCAAAATGGGTTATGTTACTCATAGAATTCAACCTTGAGATTGTCTTAAAAAATTAGTAAAAGGCTAGATAATTATAGATAAATTAACAACAACCCCATTACTAGATATAAATCCTATCAATGATGATTTTAGGGATGACTTCACAACATATAATACCACTTATGATATGTGGATAATGCTCTTTAAGGGTTCTAGATATGCATCTAGTGCTGGATCTAGAATTTTTTTCATCGACCCACTTGGGCACATAGTACCCCTCACTTACTAACTTGGTTTTTCATGTACCAACAACATTTTATAATACAAAACTCTTATCTTAGGCCTTTGAGTAACTCAGGTTATCTATATTAAATAAATTAAAGTTTACAGGGATTCATAGTTAATTATTAATCATGTTACAAATATCTACACGCCTCATTCCTTACAATAATATGGTTTAATGTCTACAGGTTCAATTTGAAAAATTCTTTATTGAATACATTCCATGTAAAAATAATCATCATGCCAACGTAATGGCCAATGCAACATCATTGATCCCCATTGACATAGATCAAGAATAAGCTATCTTCACTATCAAACTATTACAATATCCATCAATGTCCCATGCTGACCTCATAGCTCTAATGGTTTTAATTACCACATGCAAAATAGTAGCATCTAAATCATTCTCTAATATATATAATTTTCTACATAAATATATTGCACCAAATACTTTCAAAAGAAATTAAAAACATAAAATATGGTTAAAATCCATCTGATATGTCATTATTGGTATGGAATTATTTAAAATATATTTTGAGGGACACTTACTTTGATGTTTGATAGTCAAGGAAGATGATTTGGCTATAAGATAGGTGTATGACAATGAATGTGGTGGTCATTTTAATGGTCAAGTGACATCACACAAATTAATTAGACAAGGTTACTATTGGCTAACCATAGAATAAGAATGCCAATAATATGCCAAGTTATGTGATAAATGTCAACACCATGGCAAGCTACACCATGTCCCATCATAACAACTATAACTTATTGTATCCCCATGGCCATTCATGCTGTAGGGTTTTAATTGAACTAATAAGATAAATCCAAAATCTGTAGGAGCTCAAAAATTCATTATCACAGCTATAAAATACTTTACAAAATGGGTGGAATCCATTCCACTACAATCCACAAAGAGAAAAGATATATGTCATTTTTTCATGACCAACATTATTTACCACTTTGGCCTCCCAATGGCCATAATCATAGATAATGAAACTTTTTTCAAGAATAAAATATTGAATAAATTTTGTGCTAAATATAAAATCTAGCACACATTCTCTAATTCTTACTACCCATAGGGCAATGGTCAAGTAGAAGTAATAAATAAGATAATTAACAGTATCCTCAAAAAAATAGTTACCAATTTGGTTATGATTGACATAATCAAATCATCTATACACTATGGGCTTACCGCACCAGTATTCATACATTGGCAAAATCTACTCCTTATTCACTAGTATATGGCACAGAAGTAGTTATCCCACTAGAGTAAGAAATCCCATCCTTATGGGTGTACTTAAAATGGATCATAAAAAATTATCATTATAGAGAGAGATGTCTCCATGAGTTATAATATCTGGATCACACATACATTCAAGTTGTAGAGCATCTCAAGGCATATCAGAAATGAATCTAGTGGACCTACAATAACCATGTTCATAGTAGGGCATTCAAAGTCAACAATCTGGTTTTAAAATAAAATATCAAAAATGGCAATGCCAAATAAGATAACAAAGTAAAATTCAAACCAAATTAGCTTGGCCCATACTTAATCACATAAAAACTTAGCCCAAAAGTATACTATCTAGCTTCACTTGATGGCAAGACAATCAAAAACCCATTGAACATCATGTTGAAAGAAGATTTTACATAAAAAATAAAAAATAAAAAATATTTTCAAATTGTTTATAAATATCATATATTCAAAAAATACAAAAATAATATAATGTGTCAAAAATACAAAACATTCAAATATTTACTCAGAAAACACAAAATTATAGATTTTATGCATTGTCATGGTTACATAGTTTATACTTTCTAGGCACTACATATTCTACCTATCTTACTATAGTTAGTTTTATCATACATACATGTTTCACTTGTTCTTATCAAGTGTTTGCATATTTCTATAGGATTCATGTCCATTACACTGATCTAAATTTGTTATTATCTACCCATTGGGGGAATATACACTGATACATGGGTTCTTCATTTGACACATTCACCTATTTTGGGGAACCATATACATAGTTTTGATTACCAAGCTACATATTTATATACCCTAAATCACATCTTTAGCATTTTTATATCTTGATATTGATCATGATACAATTACATTTTATTTTGGCTATTACTACTGTAGACTCAACATATGTACACCCTAGCTCTTACACAAATTTATATTACATGTTCATGCACACTTTCATTTTTAGATTTCCTAGTTTAGAATTGATTGTATCTCCATGATTGTTTTATTTCAAGGTCATTTGAATATGCCAATGCTCTTTGGCTCTACACCACTTATTTTCAAAATATGTATGATTTATACATGTGCACAAGTCTTTGTGTGTGGTTTCCTAATTATTTGAACATATCCTTCTATGTGGATCTAAGCCAACTTGATTGATGTTGCATATGTGTACATTTGAATAAGTCATTGTATGTCTTTCTTTCTCAGATATAGTGACATGTTCCCATATCCCTTGTATTGTGGTCCCTTGGCCTACTTTGCATACCTCATGTGTGTTTTATGAATGATTTATTGTATGCATCATGGCCATGACACTTGTCTCTTTCTTGTTACACACTCTAATTTTAGATACCATGAGGACCTCATTCATCTCCCCTTCCTACTTGGGTGTCCTGATGGACATCATACCCCATCCCCCTAGGTAGATACTCAGTTATTACTTAGATTTGTTGTCACATACATTGTTATATCTATCTTGACACCCTTATGAATATGAGACATAACATACATTGAACATTACAAATTTATGCTTAGATTATCTTACATTATAATGTTATGTATGTACATTATATTAGATGATTATTCAGATGTCATTTATGATCTAGTTAACACACATCTTATAGAGATTTTTATTTTGAGGATAGTTATTGTAAAAGTTTAATAACTCCCATCAAAAAAGGGGACATTCAAAAGGGTTTTTCATTTATAGTAGGGTACTATAATGTACCCACTATAATTTTTTCAACACATAGGCTCAGATTATAGAAATCAAACTCAAGTAAACATAGTGGGAAAATAGTGACATAGAGATCAATAAAGCTACATAGAAATCAAAGTAGTAGAACATTAGTGACAAAATGAGGACACTAGTGCCACATGGAATTACTATCCAAGATATGGCACTACTGTTTAGTAGCCTCATTTTTAGAAAAATCTAGATTGGCTAGAAAAATACAATATATATGGTACATGTTTGCATAGGTTCAGTTATAGATTTAAAATTTTTGATTAGTTTAGCTTAGACTCATACCAATTTAGCTCAAATTCATACCAATTTTCTAAGATTTAAGGCATCATGCATGACATGAAATTTCTCATATTTATTTTAGATACTCAAATATAAACTATTATAACTCAATCTAGAATCCATATGCTCATATATTAGATTTGGGTAAATGTACATGGCACATTATTTATGTATGATCATTTACACATAAATTAATTAGATGTAATAAAAAATTCCACATCATTCTCTAAATTTTATACATCTCACACCATATTATATGTTACACACTAGTTTCATAACTTACTCCATCTGAAGTGCTTGGCATGCTCGACTGGCCTAGATTTGCTTAATATACTTGAGTGGTTGCAAAGTTGAAATTTCTAGTTACATCACACAATTTTAGTTTTAGATGCATCTACTACACATGGGTAGGCAATGATGGATTCATAATCTACTTGAGTTATTGATCCACAAATAGTATAGGGTTAGACACACCATTAGTTCAATCTAAGCTATTCACAGGTCATGATTTACCAAGTAGGGGTGGGAAATGATGGAGTTAAAATTAGATTGAGTTCTTGAGCCACCCATACATGAGGATTGAACAATCCATCATCTTAGTCCAAGTTACTCACCAATTGATCACTATATACATGCACAGACATAGGTTTTCACTAAGTTTATGCATTATTTCACTTAGTGAGGTATATTCATTCCTTTCCTCTCTCATATCCCTTTACTTAGTTTTAATTATTTAATCAATTTTGTATTTACTTTTGATATCATTTAAGTAAGGACTAACTTATGCACATTTAAATTTCAAGACACGCATTAGAGTATGCTTCATATACTTAGATCCAACTTCACGGGCTTCACTTCTTAGGTAAGTCTAGGTACATTTATTTTTCCTTTATCCTAGTCATTTTGCTTTGTTACATTTTTAGAATAAAGGGGGGGGGGGATGTAATCACCTAAAAGTGGAATTTGAGTGATAAGAGTGCTACTTGAGGCTACCTATCCTTGGCTTAGCCATAGACCTATCCTAGAGCCTATTTTCACACTTATTCAACCTTTGTGCAGGTCACAAACATCCCTAGTCATCCCTAAATCAATCCTAGACTCTCATTCTCTTATCCTAGCCCTCCATGCCTAGTGTTCTACCAATTGGACACTAGTGCCATAATGAAGACATTAGCACCACAAGGTTCTCATTTCCCAATAATGGTGTTAATATCCTTTCCCTCTTCTTTTCACAAATGGATATACTTTCAAATCTTAAACCTCCTAGTTTTGGCCTAGACCTCTTTTAACACCTGTACAAGCACCAAAATAGTATTAATGACTTTTATCCCTCTAACCACTAGATGGAAATCATATGAAAATTTCATATGAAAAATCAAAACAAGTTGTGCAAAATTAAGGTCCCAATCCTTATTCTTCCCTACTTATGCATACTATCATTTATAACATTCATAAGCTCAAATTACCTAGATTTCCAATCTTAAGCACATTCAAATCACTCAAGTTAACTATCATACTAGATTTACTTGAACTTCTATAAATACTTAAGTGGGAATAACTACATCACGATTGATCCCTCTTTGAAGTATTGGTATGTAGGCAACTCTCATCACAATGGGGTGTTGAGGATATCTAGCTTATCCCAATAACAAACATAGTTTTTAGCTTGTATCAATTATATGTCCTAGAAAAAATGAGGATTAGAGTTTTCTCACAAAAATAGTCAAAACATGTAATCTAAAAGGTTTCATAATTCATGCACACATGGATAAATCTCACATATCCAGACACAAGTGCACCTAGAATCTTGAGACAATCCTACATAGAGGACACTACCACCAAAATAGATACATTATGCTACATGGTTATACTATATAATTAGGTCACTAATATTTAGGAGGGGTTTTGACACTTGGATCCTATTTTTGACACTCAAACCAGCCCTCTACCTTAGTTTTTAGCCTTAAATCATCTATCTCAATCATTTTCTAGCTAAATTCTCATTTGCACTAATTATTACTATTTTTGGAAATGTCAATGTTAGTCATTTTTTTAACAAATCAATGGTTGTATTTATTTCATATTATTACCCTAATTTACTATACTCAAATATTTAAAAAACATAGGATTTACATATTACTAAGTCTTAAAAGGTTAAAAAAGTGTGCAAAAGTTTAAATTAGGTGTTAAGTTTAAGCCCCCAATATTTAGAATCCAAATATTAAACCCATTCACATGACCACACCATATGAAAAAGGGGCTAAGGGACATCACCCCAATAATTCTAATGTCAAGGTTGCATGACCCTATTGCATTGGGATTGATGACTACATGCTCACTCTAAAGTCTCAAAGTTAGGATGGTCAATAGTTCCCATAGTAGGGGAATGTGTCAATGTTTTAGCCCCTCCTTGAAATTTTTAAGGTTTTTTATTACTCCCATAGTCTGAAATCCTGATGCATGGGATGTGGACTACTCATGTAATCCAAGCTCTTGATGCCAGAGTTAATGACTACTCATGTAGTCCAAACTCTCGCTACCAAAGAAGTTGACTATGCCTATAGTTAAAAGTATTGATGTTGGGGATATTGACTACTCCTATAGTCTAAATTTCCAACATCTAAATTTTCCAACAGGGATGAATCTTCTATTTGTGGTCATCATGTTTTAGCATGTCAAGGTTTGGAGGTTTCTTTGTAGGTGCAAATATGATGGTTCCCATAGTACACAGGTAAAAAAACCCATTTTTTTAAAACATCAGATCTAGTCCACCTTTTAAAAATCAACAAAATACCCACTAGAGATCAAGAAACTATAATATGTATGGATTTGTCTGAAATTTCTAAAAAAATCCTTGAAACCCTCCAAAAAAGGCAAAAATTGATTGTCACAAAACTAAATTGTGTTTACAATTAATCCTAGGGTTTTAACACCTTTTGAATATAATGGCACATGTCATTTTACATGGAAACCTACCAGATGATATGTGACTATAAAAATATGCCTTCTCCCTTTTTGTTTCTCTAAATTTGAATCCATCAAAGATCCCATAAGAAGAGAAAAATCAAAGATATGGTGAATCTATCTTATGTTAGGTCAATAAATGATAGATCTATAACATGAAAGATGTAACTCAAGATTTCACAACAAGAACAATGGCATTCATATACCATAAAATCTATGATACCATGTCAGAGTGGGCCATAATTGAGGATTTATTGGATAGAGCCAAATACATGAACATGTATGTAGTAGTGAAATCAAACATGAGCCAAGAAGAAGTAATTGCTTAATAATAAAAAGATTTAAATATTATAATTAACATCATTAGCCATAAAGTTTTAAGAAGGTAAATTATATAATTTAAATATAAACATGTGTTCACTTCCTCATGAATGTAGGATTATCTTTCATAATGACCTAAAAGACACCTAAGCAATCTAAACTAAACATGTGTAGGAAAAACCATTAAATGGAATGAAAACCTACACTAAAAAAATTGATATAGAAAATTTGTGTTTCCCATTCCAAATAGCCTAATTTCATCCCTAGACTTATCCACACTTCTAGACTATTTGGCTTTGCTTCTTGGATAAGTCCACTCCTTCAAGATTATCATACTTGTTGATAGCGTTTGGATCTACTAGACGCATTCTCCCACTAAAAATGGATAAATATCAAATTTAAATTCCTTTAATGGGTTATCTCATAATTTTTTTCATGTCCCATAAGGTATTTCCTAAAATATCACTATAAAACTACATTTTATAACTATTTGCTCCCTAGAGGCTCATATCATGAAAAAGTAATAGATTATCTAACTACACATTAATGTCAAAGAATAAATACTTCATAATTTTGAGTCAAGACAGACCTAGTAGCCTTGAGCTAAGTCTAAATAAACCTCAAAGGTCACAAATTATTATTGAGTCACATAATTACACTAGGATTACATCAACATCTATCATTACACTAGTATTTCACACACACCACTATAACATGAGATAACTACATTGAGTTTGATCCATATTTTGAGTATTGGTACGTAGGTAACATTCAACACAAGGGGTATTGAGGTCAAGTAAAACTTCATCCACTAAGACCTTTTCCCCATTTATTTTATTTATTCCTCATGATATACTGAGATAAGGTTCCAATTGAATAATAAGATATATAATGACTTTCATAGATAATCATAAAAATCTAATCACACACATATGAATTACAAGTGAAGTTACAAAGATTAATTTTTACATAGAGAGATAAAACCCTATAGGACATGAAGGCTCCCTATAAACACCAACACAATCTAGACTAGACTAGATAGTGTGGCATTATACCAAGAAAATGTGAAGCCCTGTTCCTAATTCATAGTGACCTCTTAGAGCCACACAATTAATTTCATAGTGGTAGTCATAGTATTACATGTTATATTTATAGGTAAGTTATTCCTCTTTGGTACTTCCCCATTTTAGCATACTTATATTTAAAAAGTTACAAACTAGAAATGGCTAATTTATGTTTAGTTTATACATTCTAATTTTATGCACCAACTTATCATAATTAGAATTAAATACCTAATTATCCCAATTTAGATTTAAAAATAACCATATGCATGCTGCACTTTGGATTTAAATCTTCTATACATCCAACAATCCTACAATATATCTCTTCATAGTTATATGAGGCATATTCATTTCATGCATGTCTAAGGTTTCAACCTGTAACACCTTTAGGCCAATCCTATTACACACCAATCAAAAATAAGTCACATACATAATAAAGGGAAGTAGAAAAAGCAGATAAAATTTTATGATATATAAAATATATTCATTATAAGGTTCATAAAATTCTCTCTCACTCATAACAAAATTAAAATGAATTTTGTGATGCACATGGCACACCTCATTCATTTCAAGATGACAATAAATTTTAGAAGCACCTTAAAATATACACTTCAACTATCTACACCATAGTATCAAGCCTCTACATTATGGTGATAACATCTTTCTTCCTATGTTTGGTGACAATAATTTAATTCTTTATCTACCCCCATACTTGGGCATGAACCTGATATTCAATGTGGAAATTCTCAAGCCTTACCTTCTCCACTTATTGAGCTAGTAATAATCCTTTCGATTTGGATCTTAAGTACTTACATCCAACATAAAAATATCATATCATAAAAGTGACATAAACCTTCAATCTCCATAAAATTCATATATTAAATAGAGTATCCAAGGCTTACCAATATATTGATCAAGCCAAGTGGTACAACTTTCATTAGCTTTAAGCTCAGGGTTTTTAGTTAAAATCCCATTCAATAAAGACCATTAATTATCATTAAAGGGTGAAATATCTATGTGTATAATTTTATATTTTATAATTTTATCTCAAAACCATGAAAACCTTTCCATTTATCTTGTTAAACTTAGGCTCCTCAATTTTTTGGCATCTTACGTTAAGTACACAACCTAACGTTAAATAGCCTAGGACCTCAAAAAATTTTACATTGCTCTTCATTTCCATAAAAATTTCCAAAAAAATATTATATTTAACTAATTTCCATGATACATTTATGTATTTATCTATGCTTTTTCATGCTTACAACATACCTTCACAACACTCATAGCTTTTACAATTTTGAAAGTTTCAAAACATGATGGTCATAAATTTTACATCACTAGATTTAATTTGTAGCTTTTGTGATGTAAAGAAACAATTTATATTTATTTGATATTACCTTAAAATTTGGCATCACCTCAAAACACTCTCACATGTCATAATTTATTTGCATTGCTTCTTTGCATGCTAGTTGTCTCTATAGAGTTATGCAGGACTGTTATAATTGGATGCTCACTTGTCATCACTTCACTTCCATGTGACATGATATATGGAATACTCTTGTGCCATGTAAAAATATTTCAAAATTCCATGTGTTATATCATAATGTCCATATGATTTATGAATATGGAATGACTCATAACCATATCTCTATTGAAATTTGCTACTTGTATATGCCTTCTTCCATTATATATATAATAACCATTATGGGAAATAATAAAAGAGACACATATATGAGTTTTCTTAGATTTAATATTTTATTTTATCATATTATATACCATATTATTTCACAATAGTATATGAAATCATTAAGGATGTATTTCCCTTCTGATATAAGAGGCTTCTCTCTTAGCCTTACTATTTCATTGCATAGATAATTACTTTCCCTATTCTACCTTTCTAAATAGAAGTTGTATTTATTCATATTAATATTCCACTTAGTTTTAATTTTTTTGTATAGATTAATAGGTCAATATTTAATTTTTAACTATACAATCCATTACTTATCTCTAAGTGTGGCTTGGTCTACTGCACAATCAATCTTGGACATCATCATGTAGACAATCAATCCTAAAGTTGACTACACTAGTTTTATAACTACTCATATAAAGTAATAGACTATAAAAACCTCATATATGTTATAGTTAAATCTCAAACACCTAATATAAATGGTTATATTATATATATGAACATGGATGACCTATCACTATCCTATTTCTCAAAATAGATTGTGACTCAAATAAGGTTATGACAATAGATCCTATATATACTTGGATGATCAGTTAAGTACTTGTAATAAGCATAGACCTAATAAAGGGTAATATACACTCAAATTTCAATATGAAATGTTTCCAAATCCTAATCCTATTACATGTGGTATAGCTCTCACTAGGGCTCAATGATGGGTAAGTGATTATAAGAATAATTGTAAAGGTGAAAGTAAAAGTAAATGGTTGTAAATGTGCAAGTGAAGTAAATCATTTTAATTGGTTGTAAATAAGGTAAGGTGAAATGTTCAATAAAATAGGTTTATATGAAATTTAAGGTGATAAATGGCAATCCTAAACAACCCTATATCTATACTAGATTATTTAGTATAAGGAAGAGCATAAGCAAGGATACACACATACTTTCACAAAGTGAGAAATCAATAAATATCTAATCTACTAAGTAAATAAATTAAATAGTATATGGATATAAATAATTACCTTTGGGTAGACCCATCAACATTTCAATCTCCCTCTTTAGCTCAACTACAACTTTTTAAGAGATGTTGTAGGTTAAATACTTCAAATGGTAAGATGAATACCTAAGTATACTTAGTTGGGGACTCCTTAAAATTATTCTATTTAAATTCAAAGAAATTGTAATACTAACTTTCGAAAGTAAAGTTATAAACCCTCTAACACCTCCAAATAATACTAAAGATCAAAAAAAATGAGTGCAAGTAGAGTGTATGAATGTGATATATCATCATTGGAAATGAAATATGAACATTATATATATAAATTCAATACCCTAAACTAACCCTAAACTCTAAGCCAATGGTATAGGCTATGTAATATAGTTGGAAGATGTGTTTGATGCAATAATGTATTAGCTAAGCCAATATAGTAAAAATGATAGAAGATAGACTTATAATTGTATTGAGATATCTAATATTTTCCAAGGAATAAAATCATGAAATATATTTTATTGACATAAATGATACAATAGGATATAGGGAAATTAATAAATCTATACTCTAAAAGTAGTTGGAGAGGTAAGATTAAAATATTCTTAGAGGAGATCATATTGATACTAATTATGGTATGATAGAATAATATGAAAAAATATCTCACAAAGTACCATGAGCTGATCCCACTTCATTCTATATTTTCCCTTTAAGGTATGCACTCAGGTATATTTATGTCTAAATGATCCATTATAAAATAAAGAATTAGCAAAGTGATAAAGTGAAAAATATCAAGTATACATTATTACATATGCCCCACCCAAGAGAGCTTACACTTATCCACTAGAGAAGATAACCTAGAGGCCTTAGTTCATAAATACTCCTCGACTTTCACCTTAGGAAATATTTCAATATTGAAACCAACCTTGATGAGCCTAAAAGGAAGTGAAAATTAGGGAGATAATGGATGTGACCATATAACTATTAGGTTTCATCAATAATAAAAAATGTGTAGGAATAAATGGTATAATTATAGATATGTATGAAACATCATCATAAGAGAATCTACAATGTGGATAAAATACATGAAGATATATGACTATAGTTTTACTAAAAGAGTATATTACTAACTCTAAGAGAGTAAAAACACTACTCTCAACCATTTGATTATTTTTCTAAGAAAATAGTTAGCTAAGGTTCGGAGTAAAACAAGTCTATGTAAAAAATGATAGGCATTTTTGAGGAGGTCATGGACCTTTCCAAAGATGTTTCCATGAAACTCACAAAATAAAAATCCAAGAGGCACAAGTAAGATAAAGTTATGAAACATAAAAAATATGGAAAAAGACACAAAGGGTTCATAAATTGATAAAACATACTAAATAATTGTAAAGGAAAAAATGGTTAAATAAATGAGGTAAATGATTATAGAAATAAAAATAAATAGGATGGGAGTTTTTTAGGAGGGCCTAGTTTATTAACTAGGTCTTACCATGCAACTCACCAACTTGAAAAGTATATAGGTTTAAAAATGACAAAAGAACTAAGTACCAAACATAGATACTAAGGCTAATGTGAAATAAATCCAAACGTGTGTAGAGAAAGAAGGCTAAGTTGAAATATAAGAGACTAAAAATAGAACTTACAATAAATGTTAGCTCAATAAAAAAAAAGTAACTATAATCATGTAAGTAATATGTATAGTAAATTGAAAAACATAAATTAAATAAAACTAGGAAGAACATAGGTCAAGAGAAATACTTTTTCAAGAACTAAGCATAGGTCAGTTTATTGAAGATATGCCCTCCAATCATTTATAATATATAAGTGATATATCCAATAATGTCCTTGACTAGGTAAGGACCTCATCACTTTTGAATGCACTTACCCTCTTTATCATGGGTGTAATCCAATTTCAACAATAGGTATCTGACATCGAAATTAAAAACTTTAAATTCCTTGTCATGTTGTTTAACAATGTGAATTTTGTATTGATGGTTATTATATAAAGAACTTATTCATTTCTAATCAAATATATCTAAATTCTGAAGGCAAAATTCATGAATCTCTTCATTGGGAATTATATCATGAAGAGAAATGTGAAAATATGTAACTCCACCTTTATTGATATGATGGATTTGGATTTGTAAACTAAAAAGAATTGGGTTGCCCTGATAGTAGTGCATATACTAGTATAATAATCTCAAACTACATGATATATATTAAGATTATCACATCCAATTTTTCCGAACGGATATTTGAAGCATTAATTAGTAGACTATGTGTTAATTATTGGTAGATATGATGTTTATTTAGAGATATATTTGTAAATGTTTTTTCATTAATAGACATATTACCTTTGATATCTATTTCATTATGCTTATGATCATGATTTTTATAGATTTCTTACATACAGTAATTGTTATGGTTATATGTCGATTATTATCATGATACATGCTAACTATCAATTTGTTTAATGAGTTAGATGTAGGATATTTCCACCCTCACTAAAAGTGTAGAGGGAGAGTATCATCAGAGAGGGGGGAGTAGATAGTTAAAATGGGTGTTGAGAGACATGGCTAAAATGGACTCGTGCACACACCACTAATATCTGTTAGGAATGAAATCTATTATGCTTGCATTTAATGTTCTAAACATTTTTTCCTTGATTTCATAACTTACATGTGGGTGATTATCTAGTTAGTTTGGTGTTTATTTGGTTTATAATGTGTGTTTATTTCTTAGTTTTGTTTTGTTACATACATTATTGGTGTTTAAAAAATGCTTACTTTGATCTAGATTTGATTGTGTGCATTGGCATAACTTGTTCAAAATTTGTATGATTATGTATTGATTTTCTAGTTATTTGGAATCTCTATGTTGACTAACACTGATAAAATATGTTGGTGATAACATATTTGGTTTAATTAAAATTATAGGTTATTGGGAAACTAATTATTTAGGCCTTTGTTTTTACATTAGTAATAAGAGTGTTAAAATCCCTTGGTGGTCTAGAAAGAAAAAAGGGGAATTTTTTTATTACAAGGCATATGTTTTGATCTTAATTTTTGGAAACATAAAAAAAGTGGAGTTATTTGGGAAAGTTTTAATGGATTCCATTCAAATCTATTCAAATTCAATGAAAATAAATTAAGTCTTTTTTTGGAATCATTAGGATTTTCATTTTCATGATAATGATTATACACGTTGACTTAAAATTCAAAGAGGAAAATGGGATATGGTATCCATGCCCAAAATTTAAGGGCTTCAAACTACCAGTAGTGTAATTTCTTAACAAAATTAGAGTACCATATTGGAAAAATCATGATGGAGTAGGGGTTTGGGGGAAACTATGTAGAGCATGCACTATTTGTGGAAGAGAATAAGCAAGATGGCGAGGAAAAAGAAAAGACACCTAGATCATTATCATCAAATAGAGGAAGGAATAAAAGAGTGTAGGAGGATAGGCTATTGAAAAAAATAAAAATGTCATGTTTTGGAGTAGGGAATAGCTACACCAAGCTTGAGCAAAATATTTACAAAACTACAAGTTGGTTTTCCTTTTCTTGGTTATTCTTCTTAAATGAAAGAATTGGATTTTTTATATGGGTGAACATGTATTGAAAATCATCTATCACCCTAGGGTTTTCAGTGCAACAAATGTGAGGATGGGGTTCAACTCTATCCTCAAGCCTATCATCCTAAGAACCAAACCATAGTGGACAAAAGGGATGGCCTATGCTATTACTATCCCTATTTGAAAACCCTCAAGCTAGTTTTAGGGGTTTGAATATGTTTAGAGTCTCAATATAAGAATATAAACACACACACACACACACACACACACACACACACACACACACACACACACACACACACACACACACACACACACACACACACACACACACACACACACACACACACACACACACACACACACACACACACACATGTATGCATGTAATCTTGTGACTAAGGAAGAAAACCTAAATTTATTTTCAATCAATTTGGGCTTAAATTTGTATAGTGGTTCAAACATGTTATAAATTCTAAGTTTTATTATGAATGCATTTTGACCCTTAGATATTTTTTATGGTACTATCTAACGAATTTTAATGGGTGATAGTGATTAACAAGTTATAAACCCATTTATTCATATTTATATGTTTATTAATATATATTTAAATTAATGGTAGTGGATTTAATACCATTGAGACCTTGAAACTTATTGAATAGGGAATGATTATTATGGGTCTGTATGTGTAATATTTTGTGAACTCAAGCTTGGTTATGCAATTCATCCTATAGAATATTTCTTGTATAATCCTTTCGGGCATGTCCAAAGAGATTATTTTAAAAATAAAATATGGTAGAATGGATAAGTTATACCTAAATGATAGGTTTAAACTTGTATATATTCATTTAATATTAATCTATAGGTTTTTTTCGTCTTATATTAGATGAATACATTTAGGTGGGAATAAAAGTAAAATTATGCAAAAAAGCTGGACCTAGAAATGAAAATCCATTAGTATGGGGTTATGTAGTTACAAAGCTTTTAAGGAGAGAAAGAGTATAACTATGTATCATTGGAATGTTTAGATTTGATTCAATACTTGCCTTATTATAATTATTCTAATCTAAATAGATAGTTTTATAGCTTTGAATCACGAGCATCAGTCTAGATAATGAAAAAGAAAAGGATATACCTTGTGGCATTTAAATTATATATATTTCCTAGTTCAAAAGAATTTATTTAAATTTGGGTTTAGATTACATGGTTGCCTTCATAGTAATATTGAGTTAATATTTGGAATAAAATTAAAACTCTGTATGTATTATGCATTAGATAACATTATGTGCTCATAGATTGTCATGTTAAATGAATTATATGATATTTATCTAAATTATACAAAATCTGCAATAGTTATATTAGATGGGTAAGGTAGTTATGAAGTATAATTAAAAAATATATATTGAGATGGTATATGGATTTTTTTTACATTGATTATGTTGAAAAGGTTATATTTGTGAATTAGATGAAATTTTATGCTAATTATATATTAGCATTAGCTATGCATATTAGCATTAGTGCAGCATGACATGCTAAGATAAAAGCATAAATTGATTTGAATGTGTTATATGGTCATGATATAATGATTGGTTACGTTATTATTGTTTCAATACCATATAATGGTTTTGCTCTTAAGTCTTTTTAAGTGGACTATATAGGATATAATGTTGAGTATATATTAGTATCATTTGTACTTATTGACATTATAATAGAATGATATGTTGAGATAAAATCATAGATCAAGTTGTTTCTTGTTCTATATTAATAAACATATCTAATATGGAGATAATAATATTCTTGAATTATGATTGCTTGCATATTTCACTGTGCATAGTATTTTATTTCTCTACTTTTGAATCTTTATTTTCATACTATGTTTGGATAACATGAGGTACATATATGAGTATGCTAGTGGGTAACTCATATACGTACCCCCTAATATCATTATGTCATGATTCAATAGCAAAGAGTATTATGTGAGTGAAAATGACTTGAATTGTTAAATCTAAATTCTATAATGAAAACTTTGACCAAAGTAATGTTATAATTGTGACATTATCATTTCACTATACTTCTAGTTTACATGTATTACTAATATCATTTAGATAGATGAATAAATTCCATACTCTATTTGATTATTTCATGTAATAGTGTTAGTACACACATGGGTTCTATTTGTTTCTTGATATCTTCATTGTTCTTATCTGCCCCTCTATTTAGGGTAGTGCCACTCCCAAAAGGGAGGTGTGTAGGAGACTATTGGTCTATGGTTGGAGTTAAATCACTTAGATTATTCTCTCCCTTTGTCATCTAATTTTACCAAATGGAATTACACAAGCTATGTGATGGTTCATGGAGCTATTTTTTTTAGTTCATTTCATACTTCTATACTTATTGATATGTATATTTGACACTATACATTATTGTACTTTATTTTGGGTGTATATTCAATATAGTAGTGGTTATGTATTTGTATAATATTTTGAAAATGTAAACATTAGTGGTTGTAAAAATAATTAATATTGATTTATGGATTATATAATTATTACAATACTTGTTTCATTATTATTATATATGATGGATAGTTTTTTAGCTCATGGACTAGTTTACTACTTGAGTACTAAATGGGTTGTTTTGCTAGTGGGATAATGTGACTGTAACATTTAATGCTTAGAAAAATTTAGTTTTCAAGTTATAAATGGTTGGTTGTAATTGATATTAATAGAAATATTATAAAAAAAAATAGTGTATTCATTAGTTAGCCTAGTGGGGTTCAACATTGTGGTATCATAGCTTAAGGTTTAGCTCTCGGACCTAATGAGTCTAGTAACATAAATTTTATTCTCATAATTTATAAAAAGGATAATTATGTGAGGTATATTAGTTGATTATGGTTCTTTTAATGTGAACCCTTAGGATGATCCCAATCAGCTAGTAGTAGAGCAAGCTACAAAAATTTATTAGACTCTCACTATTATGAACAAGAATTGAGACTTATAACAACTACTGAATGAGAGGTTCATGTCCTAAAATAGAAAAATGAAAAAGAAGAACCTAAATAACACCCTATTATATAATAATTTATTTAGGATCAAAGGCATGAGGAAGTGCATTAGGATTCTAGAGCTCAAGTAGTTGTATAACTAGCATGAGACATGAAGAAGGTAAATCCACCCAAATTTGATTACATGATTTTGGGTGATGGAGCTAAAGCTTGGATCATAGAAATGGAAAAGTACTTTTAGATTCAAATTATTTTTAGGTAAATAAGGCTGTGTGGGGAGCTTACCAATTAACAAGTGAAATAATAACTTGGTGGACTAAAAAAAAGATTAAAATGAATATAGATTTTACTACCACCACATGGGATCAATTTGTGACTCTTTTTAGAGCACAATGGTTGTTTAAGCTCTATTTCGATCAAAGGTTGATAGATTTTTTGAAATTGAGGCTAGGAGACTTATTAGTGAATGATTATTGGGAGTAGTTTACTAATATATTGAAAAATGTTCTACAGTATAAGAAGGATGGACATTTCCACATCAATAAATTCATCATGGATATGAAATCCCAAATTAGATGTGAAGTGGATGTGCATGGACCATCCACTATGGATCAAGTGTTTGAAAAGGCTATAAAATAGGAATAGAAGTTAAAATCATTAGTATAGGTAAGATAAAAGTATAATAAAAAGTTTGGTAATTCAAAGACACCTTTCAAGAAGAACTAGAAATGGAATGGAAATTCTAAGAACCAGCTCAATAGTCAAAATACAAGGTTTGGTAGTACTTTTGGGAATAAGAAATTAGGAGGAAATTTTAGAGAAGGATTTAAGGGTGCATATCAAACTAAGAGGAAGGGACCTGTAGTAGGATGCTTTACTTATGGAGGATATAATTATTTCAAATATTATCCTAGGTGGAAGATAGATGGAAACAAAAAGAACACAACCTCTTCTTCATAGTAGGGAACCTTCCAACAATGTATCCACATAGCGGTGGATAATCGACAGGCTAAATTCTAAGCCTCTCCCATAGAAGTATCAATTAATTTTTTTGGTTATAGAATTATTTTTTTAATTTGTATTGGAGCTACTAAGTGCTTTATTTCTCCTATAATGTTGAGTACATTATCTAGGAAAGCTAGTTATATTGAAAATGCATGGTTAGTATAGTATGGGAATGAGTAAAATGTCAAGGTCAATAGATGTTGTAGAGGCTAAAATTTAGTTGTCAAAAATCACCATGCTTCTTGATCTTTATGCAGAACCACTAGGGTCATATGATGTGATCCTAGGAGTGAATTGGATTTTTAGGCATAAAGCTAAAGTTGGTTGCTTACTTTAAAAGGTTGAATGTCTAGATGATTTGGGAAAACAAACCCAAATATAAGGAAGTGAGATAGAGTTTAAGTTAATCCCAATTTATACCATTAAGTTAAAAAGGGATCAACATAAGGGATGTCAAGATTCCTTGTCAAAATGGATGAAGTATTAGAATCCAAGGAACCCACTTTGGAAGATTATCCCTTTCTACAAGAATTTTGGGATGTTTTCTAGATAAATTACTAGCATTACCTCCAAAAAGAGATTTTTTCACTATTGATACCATTATAGGTTCAGAATATTAATCTAAGGAACCCTATAGGATGATGACAATAGAGATAATTGAGTTGAAGGTAGAACTTCAAGAGAAGTTATCTAAGGGTTTGATAAGACCAAGTGTTTAACCATGAGGTGCACTTATAGTTTTTGTTAAGAAAAAGATGAAACCCTTCATTTGTGAATTGATTATCACATGATTAATAAAGAAAAGATCAAGAATAGGTATCCATTGCCTTGTATTGATGATATTTTTTATCAAATGTGTGGTGATATAGTATTTTAAATATTTATCTTAGAAAATATTACCATCATTTGATGATTCAAGATGAGGATATTTTGAAAATAGCTTTCATAACTCATTATGGGTATTATGAGTTCATAATGCTTCCTTTTGGGTTAAAAATTGCACCAAAAACATTCATGAATCTAATGAATAGTGTGTTTAAGGATTTCATGATCAGTTTGTATTAATATTTTTGGATGACATCCTCATTTATTCTGAGAATGGGGAAGAGCATGTTGATAACTTGTGGTTAGTATTAAAATGGTTATGGAAACATGAGCTTTATGGGAAGTAATTCAAGTGTGATTTTTTAGTAAGAGAGTAAAATAATTAGGATACATCATCTCTATAGAGGTAATTTTAGTGGATATAGCAAATATTAGGGCTATTATGGATTGGCCATCACCTAAAAATGTGCACATGAGGTGTGTAGTTTCATGGGATTAGTAGGGCGCTATAGGAAGTTTGTACCAAGTTTTTCGAACGTAACTAACCCAATCACCTATATTTAGAAAAAATATTAGTATTTTTTATGTTTAGATAAGTGTGAAGAATCCTTTTAGGGCTTGAAATAAAGGCTTACTTGTGTACTAATATTACAGGTCCCACATCCAATTTGTCATTTCTTAATGATAATATATGTTTCAAGAGATGGATTATAAGGGGTGTTTGTGTAGGATGGTTAATTTGTGGCCTATGAATCTATGAAACTAAATCCTTATGAGGTAAATTATGATCCTCAAAATCTAGAATTAGATGTTATAGTACATACCTATAGGTTTGGAGGCATTACTTGTTGGGTAAACCCTTTGATCTTAATATTGATAATTTAGGTCTTAAGTATATTTTTACCTAACCCAACCTCAATGCTCACTAAAGCTGGTGGTTAGAGTTTCTTTCATATTATTATTTTGATATCAACTATATTAAGGGTAAATAAAATAGAGTAGCAAATGCCCTTAGTCTTAGAAGGTACATTGCAACTTTGGCTACAATTAGGAGCACCTTCTAAGATTGGGTAATAAAATTATCACTTGGTGATGATTTATACAAGCAAGTTAAGAAAAAATTGGCTAAAAACTCACAAGATCATAGATATCAAGGTTTTTAGTTTGAGAATGATGGGATTTTAAGGTTAAATGGTAGGATATATATACCTAATAAGGATAATTTGATAAATATTATGCTAAATTAATTATATAATGCTCCATATTTAGGGCATCCTAGAGTAACTAAGATGGTATCAAAGTTAAAACCGTTATGTTTATGGAAAGGAATTAATAAATATATAGATACTTTTGTTTTTATATGTTTAGAGTGTTAGCGAAGTCAAGGCTGAACATAATCATCTAGTTGGGTTGTTATACCCACATTCGGTACCTGAATGGAAATGATAAGTAATCAGTATGTATTTTGTCCAAGGTTTTCCTATGTTTATAAATCATCATGATATGATCTTGGTGGTTGTAGATAAACTAGCCAAGGTAGCTCATTTTATTCCTAGTTATATAATTGATGATGCTCTTATGCATGCTAGGAGATTTGTGAAATAAATTTATAGGTTGCATGGGTTTCCTAAAAAAATTATTTTAGATAAGGACCCTAAGGCAAATTTTAGACTTTGGAAAAATTTAAATTCAAAATTGGGAACTCAACTAAATTTTAGTACAACATACCATCTAGAAACAAATGCGAAAATAGAAAGGATAAATTAGATCTTAGAGGATTTATTGATAATGTATTACATGGACCAATAATATAGATAGAAAGAATACCTACCTTTGGTCAAGTTTGCTTACAACTCCTCATACCAATCAAATATTAAAATGGCTCTTTTCAAGGAATTATATGGTAGGAGGTATAAAGCACCAATTAATAGGGAAAACTAGAAGATAAAGTGGTTTTTGGACCAAATATGTTTACTAAAATGGAAGAGCAAGTGAAATTAATAAGGCAAAGATTGGATAAAACCAATAATAGGTAGAAAATCTATGTTGATATGAAAATAACATCAAGACAATTTTTTGTTGGGGAAAAAGTTTTTCTATAGGTTAAACCCCAAAAGAGTACAATAAAATTTGTTAAATTAGCAAAGGTGTCAAGAAGATATGTGGGGCCTTTTCAAGTCCTAAAAGTAATCAATCCTATAGAATATATGATTTCATTTCCACCACCTCTAACACAATGCATGATTTTTTTGTTGTTTCATATCTTAAAAAGTATATTTATGATCCTACACATGTTTTGGATTAGAATGCATTATAGCTTTAGGATCCATGGGTGGTCACAGTAAAACCAATTATAATAATTGATACTTACAATCTTAGCTTACATTATAGATAAGTATCATAGTGAAAGGTCTAGTGGGACCAATATTATAAGAATAGTGTAACATGGGAGGATTATGAGGAGTTTTTTCAAGTTATTTCCTCATTTATCTACTTGATATTCTACTGAACATCATTTGTTTTTTTGTTAAAACATTTTTAAATTATGTTAAACTTTGTTATATTTTAGAACTATTGTTTGAAATAAATGTCATCAATATGATGAACAATTTTAGAGGGAAAAGATGTCACATCCAATGTTTCCCTATGGATATTTGAAGTATTAATTAGTAGATTATGTGTTAATCATTGGCAGATCTTATGTTTATTTATAGCTTTAATTTATAAATGTTGTTTAGTTAATAGATATATTACTTTTTATAGTTGTTGCATTATGCTTGTGATCATGATTTTTAAATATTTATTACATTTAGTAGTTGTTATGGTTACATGCTAATTATTATCATGATAAATGCTAACTACCATTTTGTTTGATGAGTTATATGCAGGATATTTCTAGTCTCACTAATAATGTGGAGGGAGAGTATAATTGGAGAGTGGGGATTAGATAGCTATAATGGGGATTGAGAGAGATGGATGAAATGGACCCATACACACACCACTAATATCTATTAGGAATGAAATCTATTATGATTTTATTTAATGCTCTAAACATTATTTCCTTGATTTCATAACTTGAATATGTGTGCTTATCCATTTAGTTTGTTATTTATTTTGTATATGATCCATGTTTCTTTTTTAATGTTATTTATGTAGCTACCTTCTTGGTTTTTAATGAATGATTGCTTTCTTCTAGAGTTGATTATGTGCATTAACATAACTTGTTTGAAATTTGTATGCTTATGTATCAATTTTGTAGTTCTTTGGAATCTATATGTGGATCAACCCTACTCAAACATGTTGGTGTTAACATAATTTGTGTACTTAAAATTATATATTATTGGGTAACTAATTTTTTAGGTCCTTATGTTTACATTAATAATAAGAGTGTTAAAACCCCTTGGTGGTTTAGATAGAAAAAAGGGGAAAATTTTGATTAAAAGGCATGTTCTTTAATCTTAAGTTTTGGAAACATAGAAAACGTGGGATTATTTGGGAAAGTTCAAATGGCTTCAATTAAAATCTATTTAAAGTCAATGAAAATAAATTAGGTTTTTTTTATCATTAAGGTTTTCATTTTTGTGGTAATGATTATGCATGTTGACTTAGCATTCAAAGAGGAAAATGGGATATGGTAGACATACCCATAATTCATGGGTTTTAAACCACTATTAGTGTAATGGCTTAACAAAACTAGAGTTTCATAATGGAAAACTCATGATGGATTAGGGGTTTAGGGGAATCCATGTAGAGCATACACTAGTTGTGGAAGAGAATAAGTAAGGTAGTGAGGAAAAAGAAAAGATACTTGGATCATTATCATCAAATGGAATAAGGAAGAAAAGAGGGCAAGAGGCTCAGCTATTGGAAAAATAAAAAGCTCAAGTTTTGGGTCAGGGAATAGCTACACTAAGCTTGAGAAAAATATTTTCAAAACTATAGGTCATTTTTCCTTTTCTTAGCTATTATTATTAAATGAAATAATTGTGTTTTTGATATGGGTGAACATGTATAGTTAATTTTGAATTGAACTTTATCTATTAACCTAAGGTTTTCAGGGCAATAGACCTAAGGATTGGATTTAAATCTATCCTTAGGTCTATGATCCTAAGAACCAAACCATAGTGGATAAAAGGGATGGTTTGTGCTATTACTATCCCTATTTGAAAACCCATATATATATATATATATATATATATATATATATATATATATATATATATATATATATATATATACACACACACACACACACACTATATATATATACATATATATATACACACATATACATATATCTTATGCTTATAGAAGGAAACCTATATTCCTTTGCAATCGACTTGGGCTTAAGGTTATATAGTGGTTAGAACATGTTATAAATTTTGAGTTTTATTATGACTGAATTTTTCCCCTTAGATAGTTTTTGTGGTAATATCTGAGGACTTTTAATGGATGATAGTGATTAATATGTTAGAGATCAATTTAGTTGTATTTATATGTTTATTAATATATATTTAAACAAATTGTAGTGGATTCAATACCATTGAGACCTTGAAACTTATTGAATAGGGAATGATTATTATAGATCTATATGTGTAATATGTTGTGAAATCAAGCTTGGTTATGCAAATCATCCTGTAGAATATTTCTTGTATAATCATTTTAGGCATGGCCAAGCATAATAGTTTAAAAATAAAATATGGAAGAATGGATAAGTTATACCTAAATGATAAGTTTGAACTTGTATCTATTCCTTTAATAATTAGTTTTAGGTTATTTTTTAGTCTTATACTAGATGAAAACATTTAGGTGGGATTATGAATAAAAATCAAACCTGAAAATGAAAATCCATTAGTATGGGGTTATGTAGTTTCAAAGTTGTGAAGGAATGAAAGAATATAGTTATGTATAGTTGGAATGTTTAGATTTGTTTCAATACTTTCCTTCTTAAAAGTATTCTGAGCTAAATAGATAGTTTACCAGCTATGAATCTTGAGCATCAATATAGATAATAAGAAACACCTTGTGGCCTTTGAAGTTGACCTATTTCCTAGTTCAAAATATATTTTTTAAATATAGGTTTAGATTACATGCCTACCTTCATAGTGATCCTGAGTTCATATATGGAGGAAATTTACAGCTCTAAATGTATTCTACATAAGACAACATTATGTGCTCATAGATTGTCATGTTTAATGAATTATATGATCTTTCTCTAAATTTTGCAAAATTTGGAATAGTTTTGTTAGATCGGTAAGGAAGTATGAAATATAATTAAAAAGTATAGATTGAGATGGTATATTGATTTATTTTACATTGATTATGTTAAAAAGATTATATTAGTGAATTAGATGGAATTTCATTTTGATTATAGATTAACATCAACTATGCATATTGACATTAGTACAGTATGACATGTTGAGATAAAAGCATAAATTAATTTGATTATGTTATATGGTCATGATTTAACAAATGGTTACATTATTATTTTTGTAAGATCATAATATGGTTTTGCTCTTAAGTCTTTTTAAGTAGACTATACAGGATATAATGTTGACTATAGATTATTATCAATTTTACTTATTGACATTATAATAGAATGATATGTTGAGATAAAATCATAGAACAACTTGATTCTTGTTCTATCTTAATAAAAATATCTAATATGGAGATAATTGAATTCTTGTATTATGATTGCTTCAACTATGCATTGTATTTTATTTCTATGCTTTTGTATCTTTATTTTCATATTGTGTTTGGATAATAGGAGATACATATATGAGTATTCCAATGGGTAACTCATATATGTACCCCATGATATCATTATGTCATGATTTAGTAGAAAAGAGTACTATGGTGAAAGCAATGTTAAAGATGTGACATTGTCATTTCACTATATTTCTAGTTTACATGTATTACTGATATTATTTAGATAAAGGAATGGATTCCATATTATAATTTATTAGTGCATGTAATAGTGTTAGTATTCATATGGGATTTAATTATTTCTTGATATCTCAATTGTCCTTATCTACCCCTCCATGAAGTGTAGGCCCACTCCCAGAAGGAAGGTGTGTGGGAGACTATTGGTCTATGGTTGGGGATAAAGAACTCAGATGATGTTGTCCCTCTGTCAGTTGATTTGACAAAATGGAAGTATACTTAGGTTATGTCATGGTTTATGGAGCTATTTTAGGTATCTCATTTAATACTTTGGTACTTATTGATATGTATATTTGACATTGTACATTATTGTACTTTATTCTAAATGTATATTCAATAAAGCAGTGGCTATGTATTTGTATAATATTCCAAAAATTTAAATAGCAGTGGTTTTAAACATAATTAATAATAATTTATGGATTATATTAGTAGTACAGTACTTGTTTCATTATTATACATGATGGTTAATTTTACAACCTATAGACTAGTTTACTACTTTAGTACTAAATGGGTTATTTTGTTAGTGGGTTATTGTGAATGTAACATCTAATTATTTGGAAACATTTAATTTTCAAGTTGTAAATGGTTGGCTATAATTAATCTTAATAAAAATGTTATAAAAAAATAGTGTATTTGTTAGTTAGACTAGTGGGGCTCAACAAAGATGCTAGTCTGAGTAAGACTCCTTAATAGTCTTTCACAGGATCTTGTTAATGAATTTATTTATGGATAATACTTGGCCATTTCACTGAAGGTGGTAAGATGTGGAAAATTTGAGTATAATTTTGAATTTCACATAAATTTGCTTAATGTCTTTATTTTTGAAATTCCCATTATTTTAAAGATATGATGGTTTGGGGAATCCCAATGTATATATACACATATATATGTATATGTATATATATATATATATATATATGTATGTATGTATATATATATATATATATATATATACACACATATATATATATATATGTATATATATATATATATATATATATATGTATATGTATATATATATATATATGTATATATGTATATATATGTATATATGTATATATATATATGTATGTATATATATATATATATATGTATATATATGTATATATATATATATATATATATGTATGTATATATATATATATGTATATATATGTGTATGTATATATATATATATATATATATATATTGGTTAAGTAATAATTTGAATATAATAACACTCATAACATTAATAAAAGGCATATCTTCTACCCACTTGGTAATGTACTCAATGGAAATAATAATGAAGACATATTCATCTTGATATCAAGGTAAATTTCCAATGATATATAATCCCAACATGGATAATGGCCAGGAATATTCAAGGGTTTAAATCTTGGCCAAAATAGAATCAATAACATCATCATGGATTTGGCAAGGATTACACTTTTTCACAAATGTGATGGAATATTTTTTAAGCGTAATCCAATAGTAATCCATACATAGAAAATTATGGGTTGTATCATGTATACTAAAATGGCCACTAAAAATGCCCCCATGTGCTTACTCAAGAGAAGGTACTTCTTGAGTAACACAACAAAGTAGGCTGACTTTAACATTATGACAGTATGTCTATGAAAGAATTTAAATTATTACTTTTGAAGTCTAGTTTGTTTCATGAGAATTAGCCTTGGGAGGATAAGTACGGTGTTTGATAAATTGGATGATATCCTTATACCATGAGATTTAGCTAGTGGTAACACCTTCAATGTGGAATATAAGAGAAAGACCCTTAGGTGATAATAAAGAGGAATACTTCCTCATATGGATGAGGAACTAAAAGTCATGTAGTACCTAATGAGGGTGAAAAATGGAAGCTAAATAAGCAAAAAAATTGGCTATAGCATTTTATTTTCTTAGAATTGCCTCAATGGTGAAAAATGAAAACTTTTTAGTAATAGTAGTATCAAGTTAATTATATGTTATATTTTTTTTACTTTTGCATTAATAAGCTCCACCAATTTGGTGACATATAAGTTTTGAATCACTTAAATCATGTAAGTAGTAAATTTTTTAATAGATGTTTACTTTCATCTTGAGGATGAGAGCTTCATATTCAGCCATGTTTTTAATAACATTAAAATTCAACAAAAATATAAAATAATTATTTTTACATAAGGATAGATGAATACACATCCTACCCTGGCTCCTTGAAGACATTTGGCTCCATCCAAATGTCATATCCAATTATCTTTATGTAAATCAATTATAACCTTGAGTAGTTATTATAAGGTAGATTTCATAGATGGTTTAGATTTATAAACTAAAATTTTATGTTATTTGAAGGCTTAAGGCTCGATGTCAATTGTGAAATTATGGAAGTAGTATTTTAGGAAAATAACTTAATCAATTCTTTTGATCACTAGGACATCCTCATCTAAAAGAGCATCTTAAAGTTTTCACTAAGTTAGAATAGGTGTATCAACAAGTTGATCAATTATCACTTGGCCTTTGACATATTTTTTAGTGATAATCGTAAGTTTCAATTCCATAAATAATATCATCCACTTGCCTATTCGATCTCTAAAAAGGAATTCCTTGGAGAAGAAATTGTGAAGGGGGTTAGAAAGGACTATGATATAGGTAGTCTGATAAAACATGTAGTGTCAAAAAAATTTGGTTAAAAATTATATTGTGAGGCAATCATTGTCCACTTTATTGTAATGAGTCTCATTATTTATCCAAGCATGACTAATGTATTAAATAACATATTCATTTTCGGACTCATATTGTTATATAAGCATTACCCTAAATAAGATGGGGGGTGATGATGTATTCAATATGAGAGGGTGATTTATATAAGGTGGTCATAATGTATGAGCATGAAAAAAATATTTATCCATGTTATCAAAGGATTCTTGACAAACGTAATTCTATTCAAGCTTAACACCTTTCCTAAGAAGGGATTTTACCTAATATGTATAGTAAGCTAACTCAAGAAAAAACCTATAGATTATTCTAACTCCTCCAAGATAAGTGTGGATATCATGAATAGATTGAGGTATAGGCATGTTAAGAATATAATTTATCTTATAATTATCTAGATCAATCCCTCATAGTGAGACTAATAATCCTAGAATTTTTTTGGAGGTAACAACTAAAACACACTTATGAGGATTAATCTTAAATTTGTACTTAATGAGACGATCAATGATGATAGTTAGGTCATGAAGATGATTTTCATGACACCTAGATTTATAAATAATTTCATCACATAGATTTCAACTATTTTTTGGTTTGTATCATGAAAAATGTGGGTCATTTCATGTTGGTAAGTTTATCCAATATTTTTAAGGCTGAAATCTATCTTTACATAGTAATATGTGCCCCACTAGATAGTAAAGGTAGTCTTATGTTAATATTTTTGAGTTATGTGAATCTAATTTTACCTTTAAAACATTTACATGCTATAAATAATCTCATATCCTTATTTTTAATAAATCTTAGTGTCTATGGAAGGTAGAGGAAAATTATCCTTAGGGCATGCTAAGTTAACATTACAAAATTCAATACAAATTTTAATGACCATAGTAACTTTTTTAATGAATGGATAGAATGTTGGAGACCAATTTGGAGAAATACATAGGATTTATAAACTATCATATATGAGCTTAATTACTTATTTTTGATATAAAATATAAACCTTAGGAGGTAACTTCCATTTCTTTTGGAAACCAAGTTTCACATCTAGATAGGTCACTATGTTAAGAACAACTATGATATGGTATATGTTAGGAATATCTTCATATGACCAAGAAAATACTTCATAGTATTTGTTAAAAAAATATGCTATAGTTATCCTTATCTTTAAGGTGGATATCCTTATAGATAATGATGGATTTGGTATTTGAATTTGTACTAAATTTGACTACTTTAGCTTATTCAATAATTATTACATTTATGTCTTAAAAATGTTATGATGAAAAATAAAGATTTAAAATAGGGTTAGGATTAGGATCAACACTAATAACAAAATTATTAAAGTGATCGGTATTTTTATCAAAGTAGCCAAGCTTGTGATGTTATTGTGGGATTTGAGGCTTTGTTGTATGAAGTAATTCTAGAATGGATTCATCACTAGGAAGTTTAGGTAATTGGCCATAATATTTAACATTTACCTATAGATCAATGAGTTTATTTCATTTGTTTTAAAAATTCTAGATGGATTTGTCTCACAGAAGTGGCATTGGAATCCAAAGTAATTTTAGGATCTCAAGGAAAAGTGGTTGGATTTTTGTGTAATGTCAGTCTAGTTGATAGAGTATGGTATAGTAGAAAAAGTTTGAATTATATCATAATGGTCTATATAGTTGGTTGAGGTAGTAATGATATTGACTATATCAAATTGGTTTATATAGTTGAAATATTTTGGTGATGTTACTAGAAATGAATTAGTACTCTATTGTACTTAGTTGATGAAAATATGAGCTAATGTTTGAAATATATTCATGGTATATATATATATATATACATACATATATATACATATATATACATATATATATATATACATACATATATATACATATATATATATATATATATATACATATACTAATACATTTGTAAAATTAGTATATATATATATATGAATATGTATATATATGTATGTATATATATATGTATGTATATATATATATATATATATATATATATATATATATATATATATATATATACATGCTAATTAATATCAAGTTGGCCAATACAGTCAATAATGTTTTAAAAATTCCAAACTATATCAAGCTAGTTAATGCACTCAAGATTGTTCAAAAAGTCAATAAATTGTTAGATAACTCATGGAGTCTTTTCCAATGGTGGGTTGATGAGAGGAACATAGCCTTGAGATTATATTTCATTTTCATCATCACTAGAGTTGAAATAAATATGAACTAGATGGATATCTTGATTAAAATCAGGTATTTTATTAAGGGATTTTTTACAATGAAGTACATCTAATTTCCATGATTAGACTTGGTAAACTATGTAGTTGTCATCATATGATGGAGAAATATTATAAGCATGTGTAATATGTTGATAATTATCATTGTAAGTTTATTTGGTGTATACACTAATTTTATTCAGTGTTCAAGGAGACAATGACAAAGATCCTAAGAAATCTTAGCCACCCCAAGGTCATTACATACAAAATTATCTTTTGTATAGGAAACTTCATGAGCATTTCAAGGAGGTAGGATTTTAGTATCATCATAAATTAATGTGATTGTCCTATCTCAAGGTAGGAGAGATAGAGGAATACATTTCACTATATAAGAAGTCAATCTAGTGGTGTTATTGATTTAACTTTTTAGGGTTATGGAGTTTAATACCTCGGTTGTTAAAGGGTTGAGTATAATAAATCAAGGTACAAATATGAAATAAATATAGCCACTAATTTGTAATATAATTAACTTAGTTTGACCTTTATAAAATAGTAATGAATAATGTAAATAAGTAATTAATTATAAATTAACTAAAATGGGAGATCTGGAGGTTGTAAACCAAGATAGAGGATAATCTGAGTGTCATAAACAAGATCCAAGGGTTGAAACACTTTTTGGATAGTAGTACCCTAATTATATAGTAGTTCCTATGGCACTAGTGTCCCTATTTTATCACTAGTGTTCTCTATGCATAACTATTCTAAGCTTTTGGGTGTACCTATGGTTGGGTATGCTAAGCCTATTATTATGTGCACAAGTTATATATCTATATATATAAATTATTTTGACTAATTTTATATGAAAACCCTAAACCTCCATATTTTTATGGCATCGGGTTGTCACAAGTAATAAATTGTGTTTTTAATGGGGTAGGTTAGACATCCTCAACACTCTATTGTGATGAGAGTTCCCTATATATCAATACTCCAAAGAAGGTTCAATCCTGATGTAGTTATCCCCACTTAAGTGTCTGGTTCAAGTGGAAGTGAAGCTAGCTTGAACACTTTGAATGTGCTTGAGACTGGAACCCTAAATAATCTAAGCTTAAGAATGATATAGATGGTCATATATATTAGGGTAGAATAGGGATTGATAACCTTGATTGTGCATAACTTTTTCAAAGTTTATTTGTGTAATTTTTTCATTTAATTTACATCTAGTGGATAAAGGGACAAAAGTCGTATATATATATTGTTATAGTGTTTGTGTGTATCTTGAAAGAGGTATAGGTTGACCCTAGGTGGTTAATCATTTGAAAATATATTCATTGGTAATAAAAGGAGGGGAAAATATAATAGCACCAAAACTAGGACACTAGCACCATTATCCCTATTATGGTGTTAGTGTCCTGGTGGAAATACCTATGACACTATGGACTAGGATGTTAAAATGAGGGTATGTGACTACTTTAGGGATGTTTAGGGATACTTGTGGCCCACATGAAGGCTAGATAAGTGTCTAAATAGGCCCTAATATAGGTCTAGGGATAAGATAAGGATGAGTGGTCTCTAAAAACACTCTTATCACTCAAGTGTCATTTTTAGATGATTACATTCCCCCCTCCTTTATTCTAGAAATGTAGTAAAGTGAAATGACTAGGATAAAGGAAAAATAAGCATACCTAGACTTACCTAAGAGGTGAAAACTATGAACCTAGATATGAGTATGTGAATCATGCTCCATTGACTATCCTAAAAATGTAACATGCATAAGCCACTCCTTACTGAAAGAGATATCAAAATTAAAAGACAAAACTAAGAAAAAAAGATAAGAGAGAGGAAATGAACTAATTCACCTTATTGGGTATGTGAATTAATGCATAAACTTGGTGATAACCTATGTGTGTGCATGTAGATAGTGATTAATCAATGAATAACTTGGATTGAGCTAATGCCTTTCTCAATCCCCATGTGTGGGTGGCTCAAGAACTCAATCTAGTTTTAAATCCATCATTTCCCACCCCTACTTGGTGGATCATGACCTATGAATAACTTGGATTGGACTGATGGTATCTCTAACCCTCACTTTTAGGTTGCTCAAGAACTATATTATACTATGACTCCATTACCTAACCATTTTTAGTAGATGCATCTAAAACTAAAAATATACAATGTAACTGGAGATGTTTAATTATGTATGTTGGCTTTGTAGCCACTAGGGAATATTAGATATCTCTAGGACACTTGTTAATGCCAACCATTGTAGATGGATTAAAGCATCAATCTATTGTGTAACATGGAACATGGTGTCTAATGTGTATAACATAGATAATGACATGGAGTTTGTCATTCCATCTAATTAACCAGTGTATAAGTGAGCATACAAAAGTAATGTGTCATGTACATGCCCCCAAATTTGATATCTAAGTATATGGATTCTGGATTAAGTTATAATAATTTATTTGAGTATCTAAATTGAAATGAGAATGATCATGTCACATAAGATGCCCCTAATCTGAGCAAATTGGTATGAATCTAAATAAAACCGAGCCAAAAGTCATAATCTATAATTGAACCTATGCAAACATGGACTATACCTATTGTATTTTTCTATCTAATCTTGAATTTTCTAAAATTGAGGTTACTAGAAAGTATTTTCATATCTTGGATAGTAGTTCCATGTGGTTCTAGTTCCTAATTTGGGCACTAATGTCAAATTGTTCTAATTTTTGTGCAACTAAAATTGATCTCTATGTCACTATTTCCCATTATGTTTTCATGAAACTAATTTTTGTATTCTATGCATGTGTGTTAAAAACTATACTCTAAGTGTATTCAAATAACCTGATCTCTATGACAAACACCTGTGAATGACCCCTCTTTTGAGGGGAGTTATTGAACCTATGCAATAACTACCCTAAAAGGAAAAATATCTATAATATGTGTGTTAGTCAAATCATATATGATATTTTTGTAATAAACCAATATGATTTGCATACATAACATCAAAATGTAAGCTAATATAAGCATAATTTTATAGTGTATGATGTATGATATATCTAGCATTCACAAGGCTATCAAGATAGATACAATAATGTATATAAATAATAAATATGAGTAATAGTCGAGTGACTACATAGGGGATGAGGCATGATGTCCATCATGACACCCAATTAAGAAGGGGAGATGCATGAGGTCCATCATGGTATCTAAAACTAGAGTGTCTAACGGGTGTGAAACAAGTGTCATGGCTATGAAACATATAATAAAGCATACATACAACACACATAAGGCATGTAAAGTAGGCCAAGGGGCCATAATGCAAGAGTGAATGAGACTATGTACAATTAGGGAGGAACATACTAATCTGTGAGTCTCATGAGAGACTCACTATTATTATGGTCTATGCCAAATAACAGAATAATAATCATGTGTGTTTTGTTAAAAGGTATCTATGGTATAGGGACTAAATGTGTTAAGTGATCTATAGCTGATGTTGCATGTGGTGTAGGGCTACAAATTTGAGAAGTTGATTGAACTGGAATGTGAACTATGTTTTGAATCTATAAAGTTGGATGAATTGGCATGTAGACTATGGTAGGAACTATATGAACCCTATGGCATGGTGAACAAGTGGCCATATTTCTCATGTTGTGTAGGTGTAAAACTAGCCTCTAAAACTAATATTTCTCATCATTTAATATTGATAAATATATCTGTAGACTCTATAGAAAATATCTTAATCAACTATCATTAAAAAACTATGTTCTATTGTGCATCACATATTGAAACTATATTAAATTCTTGTTGTGATGAAACTATGTTCTATTATGCATCATGTCTTACAAATATCTTAATTAGTTTTCATGCTAAAACTATGTTCTACTATGAATCATGTCTTGCAAATATATTAATTGATTGTCATATTTGGACTATGTTCTGATCTCTATGATTGTTTCCAAATATCTTAATCTATGGTCAAATTAAAATTATGCTATGATCTCTATGATTACTCAGTGATTGAATTAAAACTATGCTCTGAGCTCTATGGTTATTACATAATATCTTAATTAGTGGTTAAATTGAAAATGTGCTCTAATTTTTGTTATTATTTCCAAATATCTTAATCAAATGTCAAATTTAAATCATGCTCTAATCTTTGTGAACTAGCTTCCATCTTTATTGAATATGTGGTGCATGAGATCTTACATAATTAGGTGTCCTAGAAACCACATGGATTTTATGATGAGTAACCAATGGTTCCTTAAAAGGAACCTCCTAGCATAATTCACTCTTAGTGGAGTGTTATTTACAAGAGTGTGGAGAAGGAGATCTTGATGCCCCATGTGAAAATGTTATAGTGACTATGTTGACATATTGGTCAATATAATCTCGATTGCATAATAGTTTTTGTCTAAATGTCCATTTATCTAATGAAAATTATAATATAGTTTATTATGTAACATGTATAGGTGATGCATTAGATGGTGATGAGTAAAAGGAAGGGTGATCATCCCCATGTTTAGTAATGTGAATAATATGTCATGAAGCCTATGTCTAAAAATTATATGGCCCCACTACTAGTGTCCTATGCTTTATCCATTGTAGGAGATGCTCTGTAAAGTGTCTCTTTTCCTTTGTTGAGTATTTTATTTATTATTCCTATTCCACTTTTTCCTTAATCATTGGTGGATTAGGTGTTTTTACCATATTAGATGACTGTGACTCTAGAAAACCTACATCCAAATCTACCTCTGAATGTGTATCAACTAGTCCCAATCCTTTCTCGAATGCCATAGTTGTGTTACATAATGTTGTAATGATTTGGATTACTGATATAATAATTTCTCCTTAAGAGTAAAAATGAGGCCTCTATAAAATATGTATTTTACCTCTAAATATTTCAATTGGTAAATCATCTAATGCATACATGATTTGAATCTTAGAATGTACTTAGTTACTAATTTTGTATCACCCTTGTGTACTTAATGTAACTTCTCATATGTGACTCAAGGTCCCTTATTCTGTATGTATTTCCTAAGAAACACTGATTCTAGATCATCATATGTGTGTAGTGAACCACTAGAGAGTGCAATAAAACCAATTTAATTCCTCACCTTCTAGCAAATTTGGAAATAAATGTAGTAGAGTCAAATTATTAGTGACATGTTCCATGGCTTTCCTATAATCTTGAACATGCAATCATGGGTCTCCATGGCCATTAATTTTTGGTAATACTGGTATCTAAAAGTTAGGTGAAAAATTTTTAGTGAATATTCTACATGGAATAGGATTTCCATGGATGGCATTGGAATCAACCCAAGAGTGGTATGCTTTACTTTCTAATGTGAGATGGTTTACTTGTTTTAAATCACCCATGACATGAATCAAGGATATTACCTCTTATTAAGGTATATTATCATCATCTAGGGGTTCATTTAACTCTTGATTTTTTTTATTAATCTTAGCAATCGATACATTGCCGTGTTGAGCTTTTTAAGGGAGGATTAGCTTGTTCTCTATAACCCTTCAAGGGGTAATAGCTTAGACCTGGTGAGAGGGAAATAGTATATCACCCTCATGGAGGTTAGGTTTAGAAATGGGTTCTAATTTCATAAGGGGGGTTGAGGGAGATTCATTGGTATCTCTTATTTCATTAATTTACAAAGAAGTATCACATGCTAATGGACTAGAAGATACATTATCATGTGAATGTAAGTTGTGTAAACTATGAACATAAGAATGTGTGTGTGTGTGTGTGTGTGTGTGTGTGTGTGTGTGTGTGTGTGTGTGTGTGTGTGTGTGTGTGTGTGTGTGTGTGTGTGTGTGTGTGTGTGTGTTTAGCATTTGAACTAACATTAGTTTGAACATGAGAAATAGGTGAAGTAGGGATAAACTAGAAGGTTTAGACTCAATTTATTCTTCACCAAAATCATAGTAATCATCATTACTTCAAGGTTCATCAAAATTAGAGTTTAATTAAATTGTAGAAGTAAGAGTAGAAGAAGTATCATTCACATGCTCACTAAGAGAGAGAGAGAGTAGGAGAAGATTTTAACTTTTTAATACTATACAATATATCATTAGTGTAGGATCAATGCAATGCATGCCTTTACTAGCTATGAGTGGAATGCATGTATGATCATTATTTACAATCTTGGAGTCAAAGGTAGAAGAATTAGCCATCATTTTTTCATTTGGCACATTATTATGTGTAAGATAAGAGTTGGATATGTTTGAATTATCTACATGTTGCATAGAATTATTGTGTTGATCTTGAAATATAAAGGAAGGTGATAAAATAATATCATCCACTTTAGTTTGTGCATCGGTAAAAGGTGCAATATCATTTATACATGTTTTTTTAAATTGAATTGAGAAGGGTAAATACTATGCAATTTATTTTTATATGTTAGGAACATCATGTATAATGTTACTTGAACTATGCAATGGTAGATTCATTTTTTTGTTCTTGTATTGCTATAATTTGAATAATTTTATAGAAAAAGTGGTTGAAAATTTAGGATCACATTGAAATAAATAACTACCAACAGGGGGTTATTTTGGCCTTATTTTTTTACTTTGATTTTGAGAATTAGGAGCAAAGAGAGGAGAAAGAGAAGAAGATGCATCTAATATATCCTCATAAATAATTTCATGGTCATGTTCATAGTAATCATCATATCCTTCATTATAACAATTAATCATCATTATCTTTATGAGTGAAATAATGTTAATTATCATGTCTAGTGTGCAAACTTGAAAATTTGTCCATTCCTTTGTATATTTATGTGAAAAGTTTAGAAATTGATCAACTAGGTGAGGGTCAAGGGCCTTCTTGGATGTCATTTTAAACTTTAAAAATAAGATAATGTAAACAATCAATAACAAGAAAAAAATTGGTATAATTTAATATAACATAGGTATATGTGAAAATATTGGAAATATTCAACCCAATGTATAGAAAAACATAGAATTTTATTTGAAACCCTAAAGGCTAGTGTTTAGATGTATAGGGACCTAGTATACAGATCTAGGGTTTTAGAGGGTTTGTTGGAAAAATTTAAATTGTATTAAACTAATAAAACCCTAATAGAGGGAAAATTTATACCAATTATGTTTTGAAAAAATTAGAATTTTATGAACCCTAAATTATTACACAAAAATGAAGGTAAACCCTAAGATGAAACTAGGGGTTTTAAGCAATATTCAAAGTAAGTTGAGTTAACCAAATGATTTAAATTTTTAGGGTTATGGAGTTTAATCCCTAGGTTCTTAAATTGGTGAGTATAGTAGATTAAGGTATAAATATGCAATAAATATAGCCATGAATTTGTAACATAATTAACTTATTTTGAACTTTTTGAAAAAAGTAATGAATAATGTAAATAAGTACTTAGCTAGAAATTGATTGAAATGGGGGATCTGGAGGCTAAAAATTGAGAGAAAGGATTTTATAAGTGTCATGAATAGGATATAGATATCAAAACTCTTTCTAGATAATATCACCCTAATTATAAAGTTGTTTCATATGGTGCTAGTGTCCTCTATGCTGAACTATTCTAAGCTTCTGGGTGCACCTGTGTCTAGGTCTAACAACCATGTTCCTATGTGCACAAGTTTTGGATCTTTTTAGAGAACCTATTTTGATTTATTTTGTATGAAAACCCATAAACCTCCATTTTATTAGGGCATCTAGTTGGCATAAGTAATAAACAAGAGTTACCTACATACCAATACTTTGAAGAGGGATCAAGCTCGATGTAATTATTCCCACTTAAGTGTTGGTGCAAGTGCAAGTGAAGATAGTATGAATGTTGGCTTAAGTTATTTGGATTTGATTGAGACTAGAAACCTAAGTAATCTAAGCTTAGGAATGTTGTATATGGTTATGTACATAAGTAAATCAGAATAAGGATTGATAACCTTGATTGTGCATAGTTTGTTCCAAGTTTGTTTGTGTAATTTTTGCATCTAATTTACATTTAGTGGATAAAAGGATAAAAATCATGTATATATATATTTTTTTATAGTGCTTGTGCAGGTCTTAAAATAGGTCTAGGCCAACCTTAGGTAGTTACTCATTTGAAAATATATCCATTAGTAAAAAAAGGAGAGAAAATTAAAATAGTACCAACACTGAGACACTAATGTTATGGGGGCACTATTATCCCTATTATGGTACTAGTGTCCAGGTGGTAGAACCTGAGGCACTATGTGCCAAGATGCTAAAATTAGGGTCTAATACTACTTTAGGGATGCTTAGGGATTCTTGTGGCCCACATAAAGGTTTGATAAGTTTCTAAATAGGCCTTGAGATAGGTCTAGGGATAAACTAGGGATGAGTGGTCTCAAGTAACACTCTTAGCACTCAAGCTACATTTTTAAGTGATTACATTTATAAATGGTTTGTAGTTCAGTAGGTGTATCATCATTGCAATAAAAAAGAGTGGATTAAAAATTAGGGTGAATGTTGACAAACACATGAAGAGGGGGACTTTTAATGTATGAAATGGTCCATATTGTTAAGGTGTGGAGCCTAAAAGCTTCACATATGAGCGCATTACCAAAGTTGTAGGTTTACACAGTCATCGGCATCGATCAAGAGCGACTGACGTCGGTCCAGTGTAGTTGAAGAGACACCAGCGTTGACAGAGGATCGGCCGACGTCAGTCACAGGCAAGCAGGCAGGAATTGGCGTCGGTTACCTGTGCATCTAGAATGTTATTTTTGAGGACAGAAGTGAGTGTTTGCATGATGAATTTAAGTCTTAGTCTTAAGTTTGCATTTCTATTATTAGTAAGATTGTTTTTAGAGCTCTTGTTCAAGAGGCTTAACTGTTGGTTGTAAGTGCATGCTCAAGTTTCCTAATTCTATATGTAGAATTATATCTTATTAGCTTTGTGTGATTATTGTAGTAGTTCATCGTATGTGAATGTTGAAGAACAACACAGAGTTGTATCAATCTAGGTTGTTGGAGTTGATTGTACTTGAGAGAGAGAACTCTTAAGGGATAGAGATCTAGAGAGAGATCTTGTGCATCTGAGTGAGGTGTGGAAGAAAGAAGTTTCTTCAATTGTATTCCTTTTGTAAAGAGTTTAATACAAGTTTTTAGGGTGGTTTCTTGTATCTCTTGTTCTTTGCTATTATCTGATTCTAGTTACTTATCTGTCTGATTTAATTCCACGGTTTATTGCCTTCATAAGTGTAATCTATTGTTGGTTGATCCCCAACAATTGGTATCAGAGCCTTGGTTGTAGGTTTAGAGTTTGATATCCAATAATTGGTAGCAAAGCTTAGGTTCACTAACAGGTGGTTCAGATCTATGTAGTGTGTATTGATTACAGGTTGCTCACAGGAGTTTTTGCAAGGATTTCTATTTGAGTGGGAGAAGCAATGGTAGATGAAAGTAAACTGAGAATGGAGAAGTTTAATGGCAAAAACTATCAACATTGGAGAATGCAGATAGAGGACTATCTGTATCAGAAGGATCTATACTTACCATTAGGTGGGATTGTAAAGAAGCCCACAGAGATGGAGGATGAAGAATGGGAAGTTCTTAACAGAAAGGCTCTGGGGTCTATAAGACTGAGTCTAGCATCTACTGTGATATCTAATTTATCACAGGCAAAAACAACGGTAGAGTTGATGACTACTCTAGCAAATTTATATGAAAAACCCTCAGGTTCTAATAAGGCATATCTTATGAAGCAGCTATTCAATTTGCATATGCAGGAAGGTGGATCTGTATCTAATCACCTGAATGATTTCCATGGTATTGTAAATCAATTAAGTTCAGTCAAAATTGTATTTAATGATGAAATAAAAGCTCTTTTAATATTATGTTCTTTGCCTGAAAGCTGACATAGCTTAGTAATGGCAGTTAGCAATACTGCATCTGCATCAAATATTTTAAAAGTAGAGGATGTTGTTAGTGTTATCTTGAATGAGGAAATTCGCAGGAAAAGCACAGAAGAGACATCTAGGAACACTTTAAGTTTTGAGAGCAGGGGAAGATAAAAAGAGAAGAGCAAGAAAGGGAGATCAAGATCCAAGTCTAAGGGGAAAGGCAGATCCAAATTCAGAAATGGTAGAAGGCCACAATGCTAGAATTGTGGAAAGATGGGGCACATAAGTAGAGATTATTGGTCAAAGCCTAAGGAGGACAATCAGCACAAAGGAAAAGAAGAAGCAAAGGTTGTAGGTATTGCACAAGATGCTTTAATATTCTCTTTGCATAATAATATAAAATCTTGGGTGTTAGATTCTGATGCATATTTTCATGCTACCCCTAATAGGGAATATTTCGGTGACTATATCCATGGAGATTTTGGAATATTATATCTAGGGGATGATGAACCCTGTAAAATTATTGTCAAAGGTAAAGTGCAGCTAAAAATGCAAAATGGCAACACATGGGTGTTGAGAGAAGTTATGCATGTTCCTAGCTTAAAGAGAAATTTGATTTCTGTAGGAAAGTTAGGGGATGAGGGTTGTACAGTAACTCTCACAGCAAAATCTTGGAAGGTGACCAAGGGTGCACTTGTTATGGCCAAAGGCAAGAGAGTAGGTACTCTTTATTTGTGTAATTATGTTACTAACAATTCTCCTTCTGTATTATCTACTTCAGATGTGGATGCAAAATTGTGGCACTCAAGGCTTGGCCACATGAGTGAGAAGGGGATGTCAATTCTTAAGTCTAAAGGTAAGCTTTCAGATTTGAAAAGCATGGATCTAGAATTTTGTGAGCACTGTGTATTTGGAAAATAGAAAAGGGTTAGTTTTCTCAAGACTGGGTCTACAAAGAAGAAGTATAAGTTGCAGCTTGTTCACACAGACGTGTGGGGACCGGCTCAGGTAGCTTCTATTAGAGGATCACAGTACTATGTTTCGTTCATAGATGATGCTACAAGAAAGGTATGGATCTACTATATTAAGAAGAAATCTGATGTATTTGAGACTTTTAAGATTTGGAAAGCTATGGTTGAGAATGAAACAGGGAAAAGATTAAAGTGTCTGAGATCAAAATTTGGTGGAGAGTTTTGCAGTTATAAATTCAACTTGTATTGTTACATGCATGGGATCCATAGGCAAAGGATGGTTCCAAAGACACCTCAGCAGAATGGAATTGCTGAAAGGATGAACAGAACAATCATGAAGCATGCAAGATGTATGAGATTGCATGTTGGTTTGCCTTTAGAGTTTTGGGTAGAAGCAGTTGACACTGCAGTGTACCTGATTAACAGAGGACCCTCTACAGCTCTGGATGGTGGAATTCTAGAAGAGGCTTGGATAGGTAAAAAGTAGATCTCTCTTTTCTCAAAGTTTTCAGTTGTGAAGCCTTTGTGCATGTAGATAAGGAAAATAGAAAGAAGCTCGATGCTAAGTCTATGAGGTGCACATTTATTGGCTATGGCTTAGATGATTTTGGTTTTAGATTTTGGAATCTAGGAACTAACAAGGTAATTAGGAGCCGTGACATTGTTTTCAATGAAAAAGTGATGTATAGTGATCAGCTGAAGAAGCTGAATCAATCTAGGTAGAGCAATAGTGAATTGGACGAGGTGATGGTCCAAAATGAGCTCATGGGAAAAAGAAATAATCACTTGCAGGAAAACACAGAGACCGACATCGGTAGGTTAGGAACTGGTGTCGGCAGAATAGAAACCGAGGTCAGTCATACAGAGACCGATGTCAACAGGACAGGCATCGACGTCAGTCAGGTAGAACTGGCGTCAGCCAATAATAGGTTTGGTGGTGACTGAGGTCGGTCACTGTCAGAGAATTTAGGTGGACAGCGTGTTGTGAATGAGTCTCAGACACCCATCTGGAGGTCTGAAAGGGTAAGTAAGCCTCCTATTAGATATTCTCCTTCATTATTCTATTTATTGCTAACTGATGGTGGAGAACTAGAGAGTTTTGAAGAAGCAATATAGGTGGAGTCCAAGAGTCAGTGGGAGCGCGGCATGGTTAAGGAGATGGAGTCCTTAAGAGAAAACCAAACATGGGATTTGGTTGAGTTGCCAGCTGGTAAGAGAACACTGAAGAATAGATGGACCTACAGGTTGAAAGAAGGTGAGAATGGACAGATGAGATATAAGGCCAGATTGGTAGTGAAAGGATTTGCACAAAAGCCAGGTATTGATTTTGGTGAGATTTTTTCTCCTATTGTTAAAATGACTTCTATACGGATTGTACTGTCTTTGGTTGCTATTGAGGACTTACATCTTGAGCAGCTAGATGTTAAGACAACATTTCTTCATGGAGATTTGGATGAGGAAATTTATATGGAACAACCAGAAGGATTTGAGGTCAAAGGTAAGGAGAAGTTAGTGTGCAGATTGAAGAAAAGCTTGTATGGCCTCAAGCAAGCTCCTAGACAGTGGTATTTGAAATTTGACAGGTTTATGACTGAGCATGGCTATAGTAGGTGTCAATCTGACCATTATGTGTATTTTAAGAGATTGGATAATGGTAGATATATTATTCTATTGTTTTATGTAGATGATATGCTGGTTGCAGGATCACACATGCAGGATATCTCTGAGCTTAAGGTGAAATTAGCTCAAACGTTTACTATGAAGGATTTGGGAGCAGCAAAGAAAATCCTTAGCATGAGCATTAAGAGAGACAGGAAAAATCACAGGTTGATATTGTCTCAAGAGGATTATGTGGACAAGGTGTTAAAACGGTTCAATATGCAGGATGCTAAACCGATAAGCACACCTTTGGCTGGACATTTTAAATTGAGTAAAGAACAATGTCCTAATTCACATGATGAGGTAGAGTACATGAGTAAGGTTCCATATTCTTCCACAGTAGGGAGTTTGATGTATGCAATGGTGTGTACTAGACCGGATATTGCCCAAGCAGTGGGAGTTATAAGTAAGTATATGGCCAATCCAGGTAAGGAACATTAGAAAGCAGTGCAGTGGATCCTTAGATATCTAAGAGGAACCAGCAGTAGGCACTTGTGCTATGGAGGTTTAGATACTTCTCTACATGGTTATGTAGATTCAGATATGGCAGGTGATTTGGATGGTAGGAGGAGCACTACAGGTTATGTTTTCACTGTAGATGGAACGGTGGTTAGCTAGATATCTAAGTTGCAGAAGGTTGTTGCCTTGTCAACTATAGAAGTAGAGTATATTGCAGCCACAAAAGCTAGCAAAGAGATGATATGGATGACATGGTTCATGGAAGAGCTTGGAAGGAAGCATGGGAGTTATAGATTGTATAGTGACAATCAGAGTGCAATCCATTTGGCTAAGAATTCAGCCTTTCATTCAAGAACCAAGCACATACAGCTAAGGTACCACTTCATATTGTAGGTATTAGAAGATGGTGATTTGAAGCTGGAAAAGATCCATACAGATAAGAATCCTACTGATATGTTAACCAAGCCAGTTATAAAGGAGAATTTGAATCTTCATTTAACTTCTATTGGTCTTCATGATTGAGTTGAAGATAGAGGAGCTAGAAGATGTTGTTGTACAAGTACTGGTGCAGCTGTTTATCTCCAAGTGGGAGATTGTTAAGGTGTGGAGCCTAAAAGCTTCACATATGAGTGCATTACCAAAGTTGCAGGTTTACACAGTCATCGGCATCGGTCAGGAGTGACCAACGTCGGTCCAGTGTAGTTGAAGAGACGCCAGCGTCGGTAGAGGATCAGCCGACGTCGGTCACAGGCAAGCAGGCAGGAACCGGTGTCGGTTACCTGTGCGTCTAGAATGCTATTTCCAAGGATAGAAGCGAGTGTTTGCATGATGAGTTTAAGTCTTAGTCTTAAGTTTGCATTTATATTATTTATAAGATTGTTTTTAGAGCCCTTGTTCAAGAGGCTTAACTGTTGGTTGTAAGTGCATGCTCAAGTTTCCTAATTCTATATGTAGAATTAGATCTTCTTAGGTTTGTGTGATTATTGTAGTAGTTCATCGTATGTGAATGTTGAAGAACAGCACAAAGTTGTATCAATCCAGGTTGTTGGAGTTGATTGTATTTGAGAGAGAGAGCTCTTAAGGGATAGAGATCTAGAGAGAGATCTTGTGCATCTGAGTGAGGTGTGGAAGAAAGAAGTTTCTTCAATTGTATTCCTTTTGTAAAGAGTTTAATACAAGTTTTCAGGGTGGTTTCTTGTATCTCTTGTTCTTTGCTATTATCTGATTCTAGTTACTTATCTGTCTGATTTAATTCCGCGGTTTATTGCCTTCATAAGTGTAATCTATTGTTGGTTGATCCCCAACACATATGTGATATTATGATATAGGATTTGGTATTTTGAGACCACATGGATTGGGATTAGTTTCATGCTTATAGTGATTAACATTGTGAATTAAATTAATACATTTTCTAAAAAAATAGGTGATAACTCTCATGAAATGAGTCCAAAGATGAAATAAAATAACTTATAGGATAGTGGAAGATTTAAAACCACAGGATTGGTGCATACTATTTTGGGCCCATTAGTGATTGGGAGCCAAATGTACCCAATAATATTTTGATTTTTTTTATCAAATATATATCATATGAGTCTACTTTTTTTGAGGTTATCTTTATAATATCTAATTTGTCAGATTAGCCTAAGGGATGTAAAATTTATTTATGACCTCTTACAATAAAATATTTTTTATTAGATTATTATTTATTAGAATCTTAATAAAGAGTGGTGGGTCATCTCCTCAAAAAATGACTTCATCATTAATCATATATTTTTTGGGAAAATATATGAAGGGTTTATTAGAAGAGGAAGGATGAGAAATGGTTTTGATAGCATGGACTTTTGTGGATGCATGCCCTTCATAAGGTTGGTGAGGTGTTTCAATTTCACTATATGGGTATTTTATTTATTTTTTAATTATTTCATGAGATTTTTTGGATGATATGGTGATGCTATCATGAATTCCATTAAATAAATATTATAACATATGGAGTTAATCTCATCTAGAAAGTTCCATTACGATTTTGGATTAGAGACATACAAATATTTAGTTTGATTTTAAGAGTGACCTTAAGAGTTAAGATAGAAGTTGGATTTTATGTGCTAGGTTAAGGCTTTAGTGATGGATTAAGCTCATAACAAGGTGGAAAACTAGAAGAAGATGTTGTGGTGGTAGTATCCTTAAGAATATTTTTTATGTAAATGTCTCTTCAATTTAGTGGTAGGATCTTTTTGAGTAGGTATAATCACCTAAAAGTGGTATTTGAGTGCTAAGAGTGCTACTTGATACTACTTATCCCTAGATTGACCCTAGAACTATCCTAAATCCTATTGTCACATTATCTAGCCTTCTTATGGGCCACAAGCATCCTTAGTCATCCCTAAAGTAGTCACAGACCCTCATTTCTTAATCCCAACCCTTCATGCTTGGTGTTATACCAATTGGTCACTGGCACCATAATAAGGACACTAGTGCCACATGGTACTAGTATCCTAGAAATGGTGTTAGTGTCCTTTCCCTCCATTTTCCCCAAATGGATATTTTTTCAAAACTATAACCTCCTAGGTTCAACCTAGACCACTTTTATCACTCGCACAAGAATTATAATAATATATATACTGACTTTTACACCTCTAATCACTAAATGAAAGGAGACAAAAAAATACACATTCAAACTTAGAATAAGTTATGCACAATTAAGGTTATCAATCCATATTATGCCCTACTTTTGCATACTACCATTTACAACAGTCCTAAGCTTAAATTACCCAAATTTCTAGTCTCAATCACATTCAAAGCACTCAAGGAAATTATCATACTAGCTTACCTTGATTTTGAACTAGCACTTAGGTGGGAATAACTACATCAAGCTTAATCCATCCTCAGATTAGTGGTATGTAGGAAACTCTCTTCACAGTGGGGTGTTGAGGATGTTTAGCCTACCCTACTAAAAAACACACTTTCAAGATCATATCAACTGGATGCCCTAGTCAAATGGAGGATTAGGGATTTCTCAAAAAATTAGTCATAAAAGGAAAAATATAGGTTTTTAAGACTCATGCACGTAGTAACAAACCCTAGATATCCAAAAATGTGTGTACCTAAAAGCTCAGGACAATCCTTCATAGAGGACACTATAGTAAATATCAAGGCACTACCACCATATTTCCAATAATGGAACTACTATCCAATTGTGGTACTACTGTCTAGGAGGGGTTATGACATTGGGATCTAATTTATGACACTTATACCAAATTCTAACCTAGTTTCTAGCACTCAGATCATTTATCTTAGTTATTTTCCAACTAAGTTCTTACTTACAATATTTATTATTATTTTTAGAAAAGTCAAATCTACTCAATTCTATAAAAAATAATTGGTTGTATTTATTTTATATTATTAACCTAATTTATTATAATTATCTCTTTAAAAAATATAGGATTTACACTTGTTAATTCTGAAAACATTAAAACATTTGGTGAACCTAGCTTACTTCAAATATTACACAACCCCTAACCCTAGATAATCCTAGGATTTACATTTATAACATTTAGATTTTAGATCCAAACATATTTAATTTTATTTGATATAATCATGATAATAATGATGGAATAAGTGTATCACATTTTTTTTCAAATTTTAATACTTTTGTTTGCATGTGTTTTCCCTTTAATTTATAATGAACTCAGAAAAGACATAAACACGTGTATTAATGATGCTTTATATCAATTAAATTATATGTCATATTTCATTCTATCTATAGCATGTTATTTTTATCTTATGTAGAATTAAATTAATAAACAAATCCTTACATACATAGAGGATCTATTACATAAGCTAACAACTATTTTTCAAGTTTTAATGGCATATCTTATGCATAGAAAATAATGTCCTCATATGTATCTCCATGAGGGTGATAACTACTTTCCCTCTAACTAGGTCCATGATATCACTCCTCCATGAGATGAAGTAGCCTATAAAATTGTTTCTAATCCCCATACTTAGCCTATTCACACCTATTCCTTACAAATTGTGTGCCTATATGTTCAATTAGAAACAACTAGGATTTGCACTTGTGAGACTCTAAAGGATAAAATTATCATTATGAGAAAGCTAATATCACATTTAAATAATAACTCACATTACTATCAAATCATATAACATGTGCATATCCTTTAGAATATGCTAGCATAAACCATGTATATGCATTTGCATCTATCAATGTTGTGCCCAGTACCCTTTCATATCCAAATCATAAATCACAACAAAATACATCTACAAATAGTGATTGAAAAAACATTCAAAGATAAAATAAGATTTCAAGTGAGGTACTAAGGGAAATGATTAAAGATAAGTTGATTAACCTAAACCCTCTACACCCAATGAGGAGATCTAGATATTATTGTGTATATCATAGAATGCATGGGTACCAGATTGATTCATTTTTAGCATTGAAAAATAAAATACAACAAATAATGGATATAGATGACTCAAATAGTGATACATCATCCAAATAATATGTAATGATATATCTACAAATTTAAAAAGGGTCAAATTAAAAAATAGTACAAAAATGGTTACCAAAGCATAACTCAGAACAACAAAAAGTTGACACATCACAATCAAAGTAGGAAATAGTACAACAAGAATAGGTAAAGTAAGAAAAAGATGCAAATATATCTCTAAAAAATGAGGCTCAAATTTCAAATTAGTATGGGTTTGGTCAAAAATATCTACAATAGTTTGATTATCACAGGCAAGGTTTAGGAAAGCAAGCCTAGGGCATCACTTCTCCTATTCTAGCAGTTGATAATGTTGGTCTACAAGGTTGGGGAATTATTGAACATCCTAAGGCAAATCATTTACAGATACAATTTATCAAGGAAAAAATTCTATATACATAAGAAATGTTAAAAAAAGATCAAGAACTAAAGTTTTAAAGTTAAAATCATGCTAAGACAACAAGCATTCTCAAAAGAGGTTTTCTAGAAAAAGAGCCTCCATAGCACCATATGACATAATAATCAAAGTTTCAAAGGGAAATATCACAATAAATATTCCAAAGCATAATTCAAAAAGGTTAACTCCATAGTCTGAGGCAATTACCTCTAGCATTCCAGGTTATTATGACTATTATGATTTTAATAATGAATAATACCCATATTCATACTACAACACCATTCAACTATAACATAGCAATTACACTACACAAAAGATTACCATTCATATTTTTGACACAAGCCACATTGATAGTGAGTCTCTCATGAAACTCATTCATTAGTATTGTTCCTCCCTTTTTTTGCATACTTTCATTATTTGTTTCTCATTGTATATAGTTTCATTTTCATGTTGCTTATATATATCTTATATCCATAAAATCCCAAAACACAAAAACATTCAAATATTTACTTAGAATTTTTTTATATAGATTGTATGCATTGTTATGTTTATATTTCTTATATTTTCCAAACACTACATATGTTATCTAGCCTAGTATAGTCATTTTTATCATACATACATGCTTCACTTGTTATTGTCAAGTACTTGTAGATTGCTACAAGACTCCGGTCCACTACACCAATCCAAATTTGCTATTATCTAGTCACTAGGGGCATATACACTGATACACAAGATCTTCACTTGACATATTCACCCACTTTGGGGAACCTTATACATAGTTTTAATTACCAAGTTATGTCTTCATATACCCTACATCACAACTTTAACATTTTTATATATTGATATTGATCATGCTACACTTAGATTTTTTGTTGGATATTACTACTTTTGACTCAACATATGTACATCCTAGATCTTACATAGACTTATATGACATGTTCATGCATATTTAATTTTTAGCTATATTAATTTAAAATTAATTGTATCTCTATGATTCTTCTATTCAAGGGCATTTAAATATGATATTGCTCTTTAGCTCTATGCCACTTTTTTCATAGTCTGTATGCTTTAGACATGTGCCCATGTCCTTGTGTGTGCCTTCTTGGTTGTGTATGTAGACATTTGAGGATTTCCTTCTATGTAGCTCTAATCTAACTTGTTTTTTGATTATGTGTGTGGAAATTTGAACATGTCATTGTATGTCTTATTTTCTCATATTTAGTGACATGTGCCCATGTTCCTTATATTATGGCCCCTTGGCCTACTCTGTGCACCTCATGTGTGTTGTATGTATGATTTATTATATGAATAATGGCCATGGCACTTATCTTTTACTTGTTACATACTCTATTTTTAGATTTTATGAGGTACCTCGTGCATCTCCCTTTCCTACTTGAGTGTTATGATGGACATCATGCCCATCCCCCTAGGTAGCTACCCAATTTTTACTCAAATTTACTATTAGTTACATTATTATATATATCTTAACACCCTTGTGAATGCTATACATGACATACATCTTATGTTAGAAATTTATTCTTAGATTATCTTACATTATGATGTTATCTATGCACATTATATTGGATTATTATGTAGATATCATTGGCTAACACATATATTGTAGAGATTTTTTTAGGACAATTCTTACACAAGTTCAAGAACTACCCTCAAAATATGGGGAATTCACAAGGTTTTATCATAGATATAAGGCTCCTATAGTGTATTCATAGTATATTTTCATAGTACAGGCTCATAATCTAAAAAATCAGACTCACTTAAACACAATGGGAAAATAGTGACATAGAGAGTAATACAGTTGCACAAAAATCAAACTAGAAGGACACTAGCACCCAAATTGGGACACTATCACAAATTTTCAATAATGGCACTACTATCCAAGACATGTCACTACTTTATAGTATCCTTAGTTTTGGAAAAACCCAAATTGGATAGAAAAGTACATCAAGTATACTATAGGTTTGCACAAATTTATCAGTTTTACTCAAATTCATACCAATTTATCTTAGATTCATACCATTTTGATTAGATTAGGAACATCATGCATGACATGACCATTCCCATATTTAGTTTATATACCTAAATATTGATTATTATAACTCAGTCTAGAATTTATATGCTTAGATATCATATTTAGGTGCATGTGGATGAAACATTATTTCTATATGTTCACTTACACACTAGTTGATCAGATGGAATGATGAATTTCATGTCATTCTCTATCTTTTATAAATATGACATCATATTCCAAGTTACACACTATTTTCATGCCTTACTCCATCTACAGTGGTTGGCATTTCCAAGTGACCTAGAGCTACCTAATGTACCCAAGTGGTCACAAAACTGAACATATCCACTTATATATTTCTAGTTATAGACACTTGAATCTGGCCATTGATAACCTCTAATTAGGCTTTTGACCAATTTCCACCTAAAATGCATAATTTGGCCTAAAAACACTAAAACATGCTAAATGATGTGAAACTAACATATTCAAGTGTTGTTTTTGGCCAGGGTATCCCTAAATAGGGTAATGCAATATATGGGCCAGCTAACTTTGATCAAATCATTTCAAGTCAAAATGCCAATTTTGCACCTAGGTGCTCTGGATTGATGTTTCTTATCAAATATTTTACACAAGACACATGTCTTTGTTATTTTTTGTTGGTAACATCCTAAATAGGATAGTGGATCTAATGCATCTGACATCACCTTCTAATTCTAATCCAGTCAAATTTTGGGCCAATAACAAGGTATTCTGATCAATTTGAGTAATTTGTACATACAATGCTTAATCATGATTAAGAGCTAATTAATCCAAATCAAGTCCTAATTAAAAATTCCATGGAAACTATTGAATAATTGTTTTTAGAAATGAATATTGAATATCTTCATCATCAGGTGACCTCATTTCTTGGGAAGACATCCCTAGGCCATAAATGCCACAAATATCAAGATTCATGCCCTCCATGCCTCATCAATGCCTTCCATGATGCCCTCCATGACTCTTAATTTCCCCTTATTCCAATGTCATGATGAGGATAATTACAAACTTAATTCCAAAAAATTAGATTAATCCTCAACCACACATCTTCTCAAGATGAATGATTCAGGTTGATTCTAGACAAATCTATAAATAAAGAGGACATGAACATCATTGCTAATACTTGATAATGCAAAGTTATAATGCACAAATGGTTCCAAAAAGATTCAATAAACTAGTGTTACCATGCCAAATTGATTCCAAGCCAAGCTAAGCCACAAGCCAAAGGTGCCAAGGAGAGATAGAGGTCACCAAGCTTCCATTGCCAAAGACTTCATGAGCACAAATTGATCAAGCCACTACTATAAAGGCATTTGGATCATCCAAAGAAGGTGAAGTAATTATTGTGTTTTATTCCTTACTTTTTAGTTGTGTTTGTCATTTGTTTGTGTTAACTAAGCTCTCCTTAGTGTCTAAGCCTACAAATTTTATGATATTAGTGTGTTTCTTTCATTTTGTTTTCATTTTGGAACTAAGACCATACTAACCATCCTCTCTTCAGTCAAACTCCTAGATCACATAATGGCATGCCCAATGGGACTAGATGCATCTCATACCTGAAGAAGATCATTTTACAACTCTAAAATATATATTTGGACCCTTAAAATTCTTTTAAATTAATTTTCTAACTTTATTTTGCCATTTTTGGTTGCCACAATTTTACACAATAACTAATGGCGATAAGTAAGACCTTCATCGATTACATAACTTAACTAAAATCAATTAGAAAAACTAGCATCAGTTAGATTTTGGTTAGCCAAGGTAACCATCATCAGTTGTATATAACTGATGTCAATCACTGTGTTTTTCAAAAATACATACCTGAGAACTATTTTTCCCAAGTTCATTATTTTAAAACAAAAAGAGCTTTAAAGCTAAAGGACATGCTGATATTTTTGCTACCAGACCAAGCTTAACATTTGACAAAAACATGTTTAGATCACCTTTTTCATGCTTAAAAATCAACTAGGAACTTTGTTTTGGTGTTTAAAATTTTTAGATGTTTATGATGAATGCTTTCAAAGTTTACAACTAAGACCAAGGGGTCAAATGAACACCACCTCACTTTCATTTGGGCTTAAAATTGAACACACTTGTTAATTCTTGGTTGCAATAATTTTTTAGATTAAATATTTGTTTGGTACAAAGAGGAATGTTGTGTGTATGCTCTTCTATTTGTCCCCTATAGGGAACCCTTGGAATCAAAAGTGCCATTCCTATTGCAAATATCCTAGTCCAAGGCTTAGAAATAAAGTCATCTAAAACACTCCCCAAAAACTTGTCAAAGTTTAGGTGACCTTGAAAATGACCCTAAAGTATTTCTATTTCATGCTTTCTTTATTTTTATGCAAACTTGGCTTTGCGATGGGGACTTCATTACATCTCACAAGTTCTTTAGGAAAGTTTTGACTTGAGGTTTCATCTCCCAACATTGACTTCATTTGGCTCCTTTGGAGTTGCACACGAGACATAGTGGCATTTTGGACATCGCACTACACTAAGCAAATTGTAGGATGTAGTGGTTGTAAAAAGGACTATACCTTTTTGCAATAAGCCAAGTGATACGCACCCAAAATCCATGCTTTTCTTTTTCATTGTTTGGTGTGAAATTTATTTTGCAATTGATTCCCCTATATCATTTGGAAACTTGTTAGATCTTAGATAAATCCCCACTTACCATGGAGGTATTATTGGTGTAAGGTCCACCTAAAGGTCCATGTCATAGTACTATCATTTAAGAGAAGGGGGGTGTAAAAAATCTACTATATAATGCAGATTTACTTTTGGATGAACACTTAAAATCTTCTCAAATGATGTATATTGATGGATTCCAACAATACTAAGCAACCTTGTCAGTTTAGGATCTAAGAGTGATTAATTAGTTGGTCTTATCCTAGATAAAATTCTTGTTTGACTTCAAAAACTTGGCATAAACAAACAATCCAAACCAAACACATAGTCCAAAGTTTCCTTTGGACAAAGAGGTGTTATGTTACCTGTGTGAGATCATCAATTTGCCTTGTTCAAAATTTCATCAAAAGCTTGAGAGTCATATCATCCACTTTGGTGCAGTTATGCTACCCAATTGATTCTAAACTTGTACCAAAGTTGTTTAAGACATTTAGTTATAATCTAAATTAAAATTCCACCTTTATAAGTTCATAGGGTTGATGTGTTAAGTGGGTTTTCCATTTTCACTAAACTTGAGGAAACTTAGGTTTAGTTTCTAATTTGGGTTGAAGGTCATTCAAGACTCATAATCATTATCATCACTTGATAGACTTAAGCCATTTTGTGCTAAAAAATTTCACTTTGAGTCTATATACCACAACATTTTGAGTCAAGAAAGGTAGTGTTATTTTGTCAAATTTGTGGGAAAATGTCTTTGCCTTAGAGAGTTTTTGAAACAAATATTTTTTTTCACACATTTTGGGTAGTATACCCTCATTACATTGCCCAAAGAATTTCAAATATTGTTTCATAGACCTTCTTGCATAGAGTTCCAAATTTTTTCCTACATTTTTAGACCAATCTAAGTGTACTTTTGTGATCTTTTATCTAAAATAGTTATATTGCTCACTTTGTCTAGCTTGTTTGTCAAAAGAATCAAGTTTTATACCATTTTTTGTGAGAAAATAAACTATTTCTAAATTAATTTTTGTTTCATACCTTATACCTATTTGATCAAGTTCATGTCCATGAATTAAATGCCTAGTGTTTTTTATAAGTGTTTCAAATTCATCAGATTAAAACTTTCATCTATTTCAATGTCTATCTTTTGACATCATTTGGCCAAGAGTCATAGTGCATACCTTTTTTGAGCTTAGCTTTTGATGCCACATTTGGCCAAAAGACCTAGTAACTTTTAAATTCCTAGATTAGACTGATTTGAAACACTTCAACCTTAGAGTTTGGCATTTTTATTTTAGGTCTATTTACTTGCTTATCTTTATGTGAATAGTGAAATGTTAGATACTTCATGCTAGCTTGTTTCCTCACAAAACTTTGCATAAACCTTTTGATCCTTTTGAAAAATCTAGACCAAGTTGGAACATCATCTATTTTAGACATTTTAATTTTTAGATTTTGTAGAACTCTTTGACCTTTTAAAGCAAAAGCATTGACTATGGATCCCAACATGTATTCCTACACTCATAGTGGACTCATGTACAATCTAGGGATTAGTAATGTAGTTGCATAGGAATAAATAGTGCAAGACCCCTGTGTAGATAATATTGCTTATGAGATGGATTCTTATCCCTCTCATAATACTCAAATAGGGGTACAAATCCAAGATCCATTAGCTAACTATCTAGTTAACACACCACCTTATTTAGAACAAGACTAAGAGCAAACTACACAATACCTAGCTACAATACCTATAGTGGATGAGCTAGTACTTCAAAAGTCATATTATACTAATATGGCTTCCACATATGATCCATTTTTGTTTGAGCGACATTTTTTAGAGAACAAAGATGAGGATTTAGTTAGATCCATAAAGGTAGGGGCCAAGTTTCTAGCAAACTTCCCCCATGAAATTTTACCAAGTCTAATAAGATTGCCACATAATATAATTTATGATCAATAGGCTTCTTCTAGAAATCCTATGGCTCTGGTCTAAACAATGTACCAAGATCCTAATATATATGATTGAGGTAAAAACATCATGGAAGATTACTTTAACCAAATGCAGATAGCATATCAAACCTACCTAAATCTAGCACGTGATTTCAATTAGATGAACATCGTAAGTAAGCCTCTTATTTACCTAGTTCCTTCAATAAGAATGTTGATAGAGTTAACTGGATAATAGAATCTAAATTTTGACCCATTCATATGAGTCGCTTTGATGAATAACTTGATACATATGCCCATTATTGAAAAATTTTCTTCAGCCTATATACAAAATGGTGATCCAAATGTAGTAGACAATGTGAAAACAACATCTAGTCCTAATCAAAGTGGTACTAACACACAAATAACAAGATAACAACATGTGCCTATAGTTCATCCCATGAGTGGATCATTATACCAAGGAATAGGAGTTTCTACACCCTAACCTCAACCTGCTACTTCCTCAATGTACAACCTATGGGATTAGGTAATCAAACAATGGTTAATGTCATGCCTCAATGACAAAATGTGATGAACCCTACTCATCCTCAATAGGTAATGAGTAGTATTCCACAATAATAGGTAAGATCTAGGGTATCAATGCAATAAATGATAAATACATTACCAACTCAATTAGGGGAAACCAATGTTCCACCTCGCCAGGTAATGATGAATATACCTCTTCAGTTGTAGACTAATACACCAATCCAAAACAAAACAATGACTAGTCAACAACGTGCAAATATTGGTCAATGATAGATGCTAAATCTATAACCTATTTTCACTTCCTTATATGGATTCATGCAATAAGGAGGTCCCCATTTTTCTCAGGTACCTACTAGACAAACATTGGTTCAAAATGTGCCACAAATCTAGAGATAAGGTCTTGGTCCATAAGTTCCCACTCAACAATAATGTTTGATTAGTCAGTAGCATGTCCCTTTTCAACCAAAATAGGCACAATATAGTTATATCCATCCATCCTAACCATAAAATCCTCTAATTCAAACCTTTATCACCAACCCAAACCAGAATATCACACAACCAAGTATGTAATTCCAAGTACATCCTAATCTACATATGCATATTCTTGGTCCATTCCCCAACAAAACTAATGTACCCCAATAGGTTTCTCCATCATACCCTAGTCAAAGTGTCCCACTTGTGACCTCCCAAACCAAAGTTCTCCCTCAAATCAATATTCCCTCCAGTTTCCTATCTCAAGAATTGCAACAAATGAAGGATGCAATTGTTGCCATTTTAAGCTGGTAAAAAAACTATAAAGTTCAAATTGGATGATGTATGTTCCTATCCATTCAACATGGAGTATTTGTAGATAACATTTCTTATAGGATATGAACCACTAAAATTTGATAAATATAAAGGGAAAGGTGACCCTAAGGCTCATTTAACTGAATTCTTTGTCACATGTCAATCAGTGACATATACATTTTGATATTGTTTCCAAGAAGCTTGGATAGACAAGCCTTGGAGTGGTTTTTAAATCTACCCAAAAATTCAATAACATATTTTGATGATCTTTCTAATAAGTTTGTGCAACACTTTTCCTATAATCTTGAGCATGAGATTTCATTAGTGGATTTAATGAAAGCAAAGCAAAAATATGGTGAGAGTTTTGCAAGTTATTTATAGTGATGGAGAGCCCTTTCAAGATATTTCACCCATAGTTTACTAGATAAACAATTATCCACTGTGTTTACCAAAAATTTACATAGTGAGATAGCTTATCATTTGGAACTACAATATGTGCATACTTTCAAGGAAATCATTGACAAAGGCTTATTGATTAAGAGAGAGCTCATAAATAAAGGAGTTATTAATCTTAATTTAATGAATAAAAATCAAGGTACCAATCAAGAAAATTACCAACATCAACATCCATTCAACCACCAACCTCATAACTGGTACAAGCCAATAACCAAAAAAGACTGAAGCAATTCAATTGTAATAGGAATGTTGTGGGAAATGGAGCAACCAAATCCCATCATGTCCAAATGGTGAAAAAATAATCTACACCACATTTTTAGCTTTTTCCTACCCAACAACCTCTCCAACCAATGCCTCAAGTATAACAACCAAGACATACACAACAAATACAGTAGATATTACCATTAAAAATCCCTCCTCCTAAAAAAATTGTACCTGCATGTCATGCCTATAGTGACCTAAGAGAACCTATTAAGTCTATATTTTTCAAGCTTGCTACCACTAATATTATTATTTGGCCTATACCAAAGCATTATCCATAAGGCATTCTTTATCCTGATTGGTATCGTGAAAATGAATTATGTGACTATCATCAGGTCAACAGGCATAATCTATGAAGATGTGTCCAAATCAAGCATTTAATTGAAAATATGTTGGAGAATGGAGAGATAACATTAGATAATGGTGCTTCCACTTCCAATAAAACTCTTGGGATTTATCAAAACCTCTTTCTTTGACATAACAATCAATAATAGTAGAATAATCAACAATAACAACAATGGCTAGTGCAGCAGCAAAATCAATGGTATCAAAATCAAAGGCCAAACCAACAAAATAAATAAAATCAATAGCCAAACCCATAATGATATAACAATGGCCAAAACTAAGGTTATAATGGTAACAACCAACAAACCTACCATGTAGTTGCACATGAATAAAATAGGGTTGTAGGTCATATTATAGGGGGTAGCATTAATACCATCTCCATTAATCCTAGACCAAGCATTAATCAACTTAGACCATTGCTAAACAAAAAAATTGAACCAAATTATGTAGATAATCCTTCTTTGACTTGAGATTACATACAAAAAAACTAACAAACAAGGACTTCCCCTTTTGGACCTTATATTGACAACTCATTCTTTCCACATGACCACATGCAAGTGCACAAGTAATCAAGACTTGTCCTGTTTGGTCCCACACCATTTCCAACATTAGTTAGCAATAATGGTCTAGTATTTAATCCTAATTATGAAATCACAACTCAAAGATTGAATATCACTATCCCAGGCCCACAGCCATCTATCGCTTTGCCTATCATCCAACCAACCATTTAGCCTCAGAATAAACCATTCACTACTAACCAAGACAAGAAGTTTGATATTGTGAAACAATTATAAAAGACACCAACACAAATTCTTATTTTAGATTTGTTTCAAACATCAATAATCCATAAGAATATCTTGAATGAGTTTTTGACCCAATCCACTATTGTTAGTGACATATCCCCTAATCAATTATAAGCTTTATTTGGACACCTAGCTCTAGCCCAACAAGACACATTCAACCAAAGCGATATGTCTTCCCTTGGCCCACTCCATAATAATCCATTATACATATAAGTTTATATAATATGACATAATTTGAAATGTATCCTTATAGATCATGGATCTAGACTCAACATAGTATCTCTAAAGCTTATCAAGCTTCTTGGGTACACAATGGTAGATCTCCAACCAGAAACAATAGCTTTCAAATCTTATGATAATCAGGAAAGAAAATCATAAAGCACCATTAGTTTTCCAATTATCATTGGGCCTTTGACCCATGATACACTTTACCATGTGCTTTATATTGAGTTATCATACAATATACTTTTAGTTAGGCCTTGGTTACATTTAATTCATGTAGTCCCATCAATGCTGCACTAATGCATCAAGTTTTCCCACTCAGGGATGGAAGTGAATATTCTAAGATATTTACATCCATATGAACATTGCAAGCATCTTGAGGCTAAATTTCAAAGCTATAATTATTAGTATGACATGAACCCAAGTTTCAATAAGGATAAAGTAAAGGCCATACTTATTGATCCTTCACCAGATAACTACTTAGATCCTAATACCTTGGTTTCCCTTTCCCACATGCCACCTCCTAAAGTTTCTAATTATTTTACCATTTTAGATAATGGAAAAAGAGAGTATGTGACCCATGATACATTTCATATTTCCAATCTTCCTCATAATCTGAAAACCTTTGGGTGACCTAAAGTCACCCCACATATGCATTGGCAACAAAAGAACAAAGATAAGGACCCTGTCGCATTTGTACCAACATCTAGCCTAGGACTTGACCCTCTTGAAATGGATGAATCATGGTTATACAATGATAAAAAAGCTAATTGTTATAAAAATGCAAAGTATCTTATTCCCAATAAGATCATAGAGTGTCACAATTATGAAGGAAGAGGCCTCATACCAAATCAGCAAGGAACCATCAAGCCAATTTCCATGACTAAGTATGAAAGACCTTATAGACTTAGATTTAAACTGCCTGGGGGTGACCTTGCATATCTTATTCAAAATACATCACCAATGACTAGTGATGATGATATCGACAATAAAGTAGAGTCTAATCATAGCCTCACCTTTAATAACCTAGCTAAAACTAACTTTTTTAAAATAACTTTTCTCAATGCCATTTATACTCTTACCTTGGCCATTCATCGTAACCCTTTGCCATTATATTATCCCCAACTGATAGATTGGGGCCAACAAGAATCTAGTCTATCGATTGATGATTTCTAGAATGATGAGGCATTCTATGACTTTTTAAGCATTAGAGATAATGTTCTGTTGGGAGATCATAAATCAAGATTCTCAATCACATTAGATCCTGTAGCCTATTTTGGAGAGCGAGTGAACACCCTTAGCCAGAAACAATTATAAGTAAAACATTGAGGTCCCAAAGTGAAAACCTCTTTGAGGTACTTTTTGACTAGGGAAAAAGTAAAGATAAAGGTCAGTCTAGTGGTGAAAACCTATTTCAGGTGCCATTAGATGGGGGTGTTCATTCTTCTTTGAATTTAGACTAGGAGACCACCAATGATGAACTTGCCTATGGATCCAAGTTTAGCTTTGAGATATAATAAGAAATTGATAAAATTCTTAAATAATTTTTGACTATTTTTATTACATAGCCATATCTCCCATTAGAGGACTTAGATTCATCATGCTTAGGAGAAGTTTAAGAGCAAGTCACAATAGAGGACCCTAACATAATTCAATAGTTTAAGTCATTACCTACTATCTTAGAAGATGGTTTGACACTTCTAATCGAACATGTAATATAGGTAAATATTGAGACTCCATTAGACCTAAAATGGATAAAATTAGGCACATCCCTCATTGAGGAGGAATGTGACATCTTTACATCTCTATTGAGAAAATTTGTAGATATCTTTGCATGGGCCTATTCTAACATGCCAGGTTTGGACCCCACCTTGGCTCTGCACCACCTTGTGGTTAATCCTAATGCTAAACTGCTAAAGTAAAAGTTACATATTATGCATCTTCACATTGTTGTATTAGTTAAGAAAGAGTTGGAAAAACTCTTAGAAGCAGGATGTATCCAATCCATTGACTACTCAAAATGGATTTCTAATGTGGTACATGTTAGTAAAAAGCCTGAAGGGATAAAAATTTATACTAATTTTTTATACATCAACAAATATTGTCTTAAATATGATTTTCCCTTGCCTAATATCGACATGATCATCGACTCCATAGCTAGTTATGAAATTCTTTCACTAATGGATAGCTTTTTAAGATATAATCAGATTAGAATAGCATCAAAAGACCAACATAAAATAGTGTTCACCACTCCATGGGGAACATTTTGTTATCAGGTAATGCCATTTGGCCTTAAGAATGCTAGAGCTACATATCAAAGGTCCATGACTATTATATTCCATTATATGATGCATGATATTATTGAAGACTATGTTGATAACATATTAAGAAAATCCAAAACTAGGGCCGACCATATAGCAATGTTGCATAAGATATTTGAAAGATTATGAGAGTAAAAAGTTAGACTCAATCCAAAGAAATGTGTATTGAGTGTAACTTCAAGAAAACTACTTGGTTTCATCATGTCTCATAGATTTATTGAAGTCAATCCTTCTAAGGTTCATGCTATAACTGAGATGCCACCACCAACCAATTTAAATCAACTCCATAGTTTTCAAGGTAAGATCTAGTCAATCTAATGCTTCATCTCTCAGTTAGTAGACAAGTGTCATCCATTTACACACCTTTTTAAGAAGGGAGTTGCATTTCACTAGGATGATCATTGCCAAATAGTTTTTCAATAACTCAAAGACTATCTTGTTAATCCATCTATTTTATTCCCTCTTAGGCCAGGAAAGCCATTTTTTTTATACCTATCAACTACTGACCATGCTCTAGGGGCACTCTTGGCTCAACATGATGACAATGGAAAGGAACATGTTATATAATACCTAAGCCATACCTTGGTTACATATAAACATAACTATGCACCTATTGAAAAATCTTGTCTAGCCATAGTCTTTGTAGCTCAAAAACTATGCCATTACATACTAAATAATAATACCATGGTCATTTCAAAAGTAGATCCACTCAAGTATCTACTATCTAAAATAGCTTTTCAAGGTATAATGGCTAAATGGATTATGCTTCTCAGTGAGTTTGACATAAAGTATGCCAATCAAAAGGTAATCAAGGGATAAGTTCTTGTGGATCAACTTACAGAAGCACCTCTCATAGACACACAACCACTCACATTTAAATTTCTTGATGAATCCATAATTATTGTCATTGACACACCCCTTGATGAGTAGCCCTAGAAGCTATATTTTGATGGTTCATTTACTATACATGGATCAGGGGCAAGCCTATTGTTTAATACACCACAAGGGGATCTAATCCCTAAATCATTCAAAATCAACATTCCTTGTACAAACAACATGGTTGAGTATGAAGCACTTATTACATGACTTCAATAAGTAGTGCATTATAATATATCCCATCTACAAGTTTATGGTGATTCTCAATTAATCATAAATCAGGCCACAAATCATATTAGACCAAAGATGACAAGTTGGTTCCATATAAACCCATGATCGACACTCTTAAGAAAAAAATTGCCAATATTTAGTTTGAGCACATACCGAGGGCTAGTAATAGAACTAAAAATGCCATGGCTAATATTGGCTCTCTAATTTGACAAATAGATAAAGCTAGAGAGTATCAATTCCTCATTGAGAATTTTTTAGCACCAACTCATGAACCTTCAACCATTGCCATGATTTGTGATATTGTTGATCCTAATTCTATTTGGTACTCAGACCTTTACAACTACCTTCATGACCAAGTTCTACCACCTAACCTATCTTGAAAATAAACCAAAGCCTTTATTCATCATTCCACTCATTATACTTTCCTTGGATCCACCCTTTACCATCATAGTTTTGATGGAACTCTACTTCATTTTTTAACTTCAGTAGAGTCTACACTAGAGTTAAGATAAGTTCACAAAGGAGTATCTGGAGCTCATTATAACAGGGTAGTCCTATCCAAAAATATATTGTGTACTAGTTATTATTGGCCCATAATGGACATAAATGCCACTGCATATGTAAAAAAGTGTGACAAATGTCAATGACATGCTAATCTAATTCATACCCCAACAAAAACTATAAAACTAATGTTAAAACCATGGCCATTTTCTATATGGGGACTCATCCTCATTGGGAAGGTCAACCCCACTTCATCTGATAGACATAAACATATCTTTACCACCACTAAATATTTCACTAAGTGGGTTGAAGCTATACCCCTCACTTACATGACTGGAAAGCAAATTTCCAAATTCATTTTCAACCATCTCATTTGCTAATATGGTATCCCCTCTAAAATTATATTTGATAATGGAGGATCCATTCACTAACAAGGATGTAGACCAGCTATGTACTAAATACAACATCACACAACATTTTTCTATAACATATTACCCTCAAATTAATGGCCAAGCTGAGGCATCCAATAAAACAATTGTTAACATTCTCAAAAACATTGTCAATGATTCTAGTCATGATTGGCACATATAGATATTCCCTACTCTTTAGGAATGCCATACCAATCATCATAGCCCCATAAGAGCCACTCCATATCACTTGTTTATGGTACTAAAGCCATCCTTCCCATTGAGGTTGAATTGCCTTCACTATTCATCTATTTCAAGTATGTCCTAGATGATCATGACTATCAAGTAGCCCACTTGAAAGAGCTAGACCTACTTGATGAGAAACGTATAACTATGCTCAATAATCTTCAAGCATATCAAAACTGACTCAAAGGCCACTATAATTAGTGTGTTAAGTATAGAACATTTAAACTTGGTGATCTTATTCTTAAAGAAAACCAAAAGAATACCATGACTAAAAATAATCATAAAGGGAAATTCAAACCAAACTAGATAGGGCCTTTCATCATTACTACAAATTATGGATCAAGATCATATAGGCTCGCCACACTAGACAACGATGAACTTTTGGAGCTGATGAATATTATTAATCTCAAGTAGTACTATGATCGAGTGCTAAGGTGTATTGTTTGTAAGGACCATTTCAGTTATGTCATTTTTTCATTAGTCTTATTTGTACAAAAACCATCCTTAACCATCCTCTTTGCTCATATCCACTTTTTGATTCCGTTCTATCAACCCAATATGTTCTAAAGTCTAGCCCATTTGACCTTGGTTTTTTACCATTTGTTACACTATTTCAACATCAAGGTATCTAATCAGTTTCATCAATTGGTTTAAGTACTTGAGACATAGATTATATTTTGGGATAGTGTGATAGAAGTTTCAATAGTTTCATCCTTCATTTCTTATTCATTTCTTACCATCAGTCTTGCTACTAATTATAACCACCTTTGGAAAAATTAGTGCCATTGATCTATGCTATTATGTCCTATTTATAACCACCTATGGGAAAATTAGGGGCAACATTAAGCCTTAATGTACCAACTTGCCACTTCCTATGTCATACTATGCCTTTTTACCAACTGTACCTATTTTGTTTGAATTGGATGCTATACTAGTCAAATTCCTTCATTGTAATGGTGGAACTATAGTGACTTGAGGTCCTACTCTAAGACTATGTAGGGATCACTCAATACTTTTTAAGGTTAGCTCAATCACCTTTTTCCCCATGCTCTCTCCATTTTATGAGAAACTTAAGTCATGCTCTTGTTATTTTTTAAGTAACCTTAGCCATGCTCTCATCATTTTGTGAGAATCTTAAGTTTTAACACTCTCACCATTTTGTGAGCAACCTAAGCTACACTCTCACCATTTTTTGAGCAACCTAAGCTACACTCTCACCATTTTATGAGCATCTTAAGTTTGAATTCTCTCACCATTTTATGAGCAACCTAATCTATTCTCTCACCATTTTCTGAGAATCTTAAATTTGAATTCTCTCATCATTTTGTGAGCAACCTCGGCCACACTCTCACCATTTTGTGAGCAACCTTAGTTTGAATGCTCTTGTCATTTTGTGAGAAACCTTAGCCAAGCTCTCACTATTTTGTGAGTAACCTTAGTTTCAATGTTATCACTATTTTTTGAGCTTGAAACATTTATCATCTCATTATTCTCGATTGAGTTGAGATACTCTAAAACAATTTCAAAAACATTTGAAAAGTCATTAGAAAAGAACAAAAATATTAACCACTTATTTGCCTTAAGGATTATGGGAACCCTTACTAAGTTACTAGAAAATCACTTGTCATTTAGTTTCCCCATACTTTTTGGCCTTTTTCTCTCACATAATTTCCATTTTTCAAGACCAATCCTATTCTTCTATCACATATGTTCCATTTATTTTCCTCAGTTATTGCATTCTTCCCATTCCTTGGGAGAACTACATTTGGCCTAAAGTTTTTTTATTGGATATTACATCTATGGAAATATGTAGGTAGCATCCACTTTCTTAGTTCATATGGAGACAACTTGGCTACCCCCTTCCTTTTCTTCTATTCCCCCATTTTTTTGTTTGTTAAGTTGTCACCTATTTTCTAGGGGCAATGTTCATAGGGTTTTTATTATGTTATTTGTTTGTCTATTTCTACTTTTTTTGTTTGTTTGTTTGTCTATTTATTTGCTTTTAGCATTGTTTCCTTGATTAATTTTATATGTGTTCATTGGGTGATTCCTTGCCCAAACTTACACTTGAATCCATCCATATTCATATGTTTACATTGTCATCATGGTTTCTATCATTAATGCATTGTTTTTTATTGAGTATTGAATTTTAGGAGTCAGTCCCTATGCATATTTTGGCCAATTCCTCATGATGTTATACCATGATGCATACTGACATGTGCTATAATAAACCTCAACTTCAAGAAGTCTATTCAAAAGTGGTGGCATCCTGATTCAATCCCAATCATATCCCAAATAGAGTAATTAATCATAAAAGAATTTCAATCTTTATTAGTTTGGATGAGCATCTCCCTACTAGGAGGTTTTTCCAATTCATCATTACCCTTTGTGTTAAGTTATCATCATCCTTAGCCAATTTTATCATGTTTTCCACAATCAGGGTCTAATGATTATAACTGCCTATGGGCAAAGCATTACATACTATCCCACCTGAATTTCTCAATGATTATAACCACCTTTAGAAAAATCATTATGTTGTCACCAATTTACTTTTTCTACCCATACATGGGCATGTTATTATCTTGTTTATCTGTCCTAACTAGGGTAGCTCCATCTTCTCGATGATTATAACCACCTTTGGGCAAATCATTGTGTTATCATACCACATAGTCACTATCAGGGTACCATGGTTATAACCACCTTTGGGAAAACCATTTTACACCATTTGGCTTGCAATCTCAATTGTTTTAACTACTTTTTTAGTATCATTATGTCTTCACCCCATCATCTTTCCTTTCTTTGGTCCTTCATTTCACTTCTTTCTTTTTGAGGGATCATTTGCCAACATACTTATGCCAATTATTCCCTCAAGGGGGCATCATAAAGGTAGTTTATCATCATTATAGTTGTAGGCATACATGACCTTTTAATTCTTTGAGAATATTTTATTTTTCTTACAACTTTTAATGCCTTCCTAAATAGGGGCAAACTGTAGACACTTAAATCTATCCACTGATAACCTCCAATCAATATTTTGACCAATTTCCACCTAAAATACATAATTTGGCCTAAAAACACCAAAACATGCTAAATGATGTGAAATTTACATATTTAAGTTCTAATTTTGGCCAAGGTATCCCTAAATAGGGTAATGTAATTTATGGGCCAGCTAACTTTGATCAGATAATTTCAAGTTAAAATGCCAATTTTACACCTGGGTGCTCTGGATTGATATTTCCTATCAAATCTTATGCACAAGACACATGCCTTTATTATTTGCTTTTGGTAACATCATAAATGGGATAGAGGATCCAATGCATCTGACATCACCTTCCAATTCCAATTAATTCAAATTTTGGACCAATCACAAGGCATTCTGATCAATTTAAGTAATTTGTGCACAAAATGCTTAACCATGCTTAAAAGCTAATTAATCCAAATCAAGCCTAATTAATAATTCTATGGAAACTTTTTGAATACTTGTTTTTAGAAATTAATATTGAATATCTACATCATTAGGTGACCTCATTTCTTGGGAAGAGATCCCTAGACCATAAATGCCATAAATATCAAGATTCATGCCCTCCATGCCTTATTAATGTCTTCCATGATGCCCTCCATGCTTCTTAATTTCCCCTTCTTATAATGTCATGATGAGGATAACTAAAAACTTAATTCCAAAAAAATGGATTAATCCTCAACCACACATCTTCATCTCAAGATGGACAATTTAGGTTGATTCTAGACAAATCCAAAAATCTATAAATAGAGAGGCCATGAACATCATTTCTAAGACTTGATAATTCAAATTTATAATTCACAAATGGTTATAAAAAGCTTCAAGTAACTATTTTTACCATTCCAAATTACTTCAAATCCAAGCCACAAGCTAAAGGTGCTAAGGAGAGATGGAGGTAGCCAAGCTTCCATTGCCAAGGACATCATGAGCACAAACTGAGCAAGCCACTACTATAAAGGCATTTGGAACATCTAAGGAAGGTGAAAGAATTATTGTGTTTTATTCCTTACTTTTTAGTTGTTTTTTTCATTTTTTTTTGTTAACTAATCTCTCCCTAGTGTCTAGCCCTAGAGATGTTATGTTATTAGTGTGTTTCTTTCATTTTTTTTCATTTTGGAATTAACACCATACTAACCATCCTCTCTTGAGTCAAATTCCTAGATCACACTAGTTACATTACATAATTTTAATTTTAGATGCATTTACTACCATGGGTGGGAGATTCTAGATTTATATCCTATTTGACTTCTTAATCCACCTACATGATAGGGTTGGACAAACCAACAGTCCAATATAATTTATTCACATGTCAAGATCCACCAAGCAAGGGTGGGTAATGATGGACTCAAAACTGAATTGAGTTCTTGAGCCACCCACACATGAGTATTGAGCAAGCCATCAGCTCATCCCAATATATTCACTAATTGATCGTTATATGCATGCACACACATAAGTTATCACTAGGTTTATACATCAAATCACATACCTAATTAGGTGTATTCATTCCCTTCCTCTCTCCTATCTCTTGACTCAATTTTACTTCGTTTAGTCTTTTGATTTTAATATCTCTTAAGTAAGGACTGATTTATGCACATTTCAATTTTAGGACATGTATTAGAGCATGCTTCACATACTTAGACCTAGATTCACATACTCAGGCATAGTTTTGTGGGTTTCATCACTTAGGTAAGTTTGGGTATGCTTCTTTTTCCTTTATCCTAGTCATTTTACTTTGCTACATTTATATAATAATGGGGGGGAATGTAATCACAAAAAAATAAGAGTGCTAATTGAGCGTACCTATCCTGAGATTAGCCCTAAACCTATCATATAACCTATTATCACACTTATCCAACCTTTATACAGGCCTCAAGCATCCTTAGTCATCCCTAAAATAGCCTTAGATCCTCATTTCTTGATCTTGTCCCTTCATGATTAGTCTTCTACCAATTAGACACTAGTACCATAATAATGACAATAACACCACATGGTGCTAGTGTCCCAAAAATGGTGTTATTTTCCTTTATTTTTCCCAGTAGATATCTTTTTAAAATTAAAACCTCCTGGGGTTATCCTAGACCTCTTTTATCACCTCCAAAAGCATTGAAACAATATATATATATACATGAATTTTAGTCATATAACCACTAGATGGAAAGGACATTTAAAATACACATTGAAACTCATAATAAGTTACGAACAATTAAGGTTATCAATCCATATTTTACCCATATTACCTAGATTTCTAGTCTCAAACACATTCAAGGAAATCAAGGCTACTATCATACTATCTTCACTTACACTTGAACTTGCACTTAGGTGGGGATAACTACATAGAAATTGATCCCTCCTCAAATTATTTATATGTAGGCAACTCTTTAGCATGGTGTTGAGGATGTCTAGTCTACCCTACTAATAAACACACTTTTTAGCTCATATCAACTGGATGCCCTAGCCACATGGAGGATTAGGGTTTACTCAAAAAATTAGTCATAAAAATAAAAATATAAGGCTTCAAGACTCATGCACATAAGAATAAACCCTAGATATCTAGATATAGGTATACCCAAAAGCTCAAGATAGTCATGCATAGAGAACACTATTGCCAATATCAAGACAATACAGTCATATTTCCAATAATGGTGTTACTATCCAATTATGACACTACTATCCAAGAGGGGTTATGACATCAAGATCAAGTTTATGATACTCATACCATCTTCTACCCTAGTTTTCAACATGTAAATCATCCATCTCAATTGTTTTTTAGCTAAGTTCTTACTTGGACTATTTATTACTATTTTTAGAAAAGCTAAATCTAGTCAATTCTATAAAAAAATTAGTGGCAATATTTATTGTATATTATTACCCTAATTTAGGCTACTCATCTCTTTAACATAGGATTTACACTTTTTAAGTCCTAAAATGTTATAATATTATGCTTATGATAGTAGTTACCCTTTTTGTATTCACAAATTGGGAGATAGTGGGATAGTGATCATAGTCAGCATCTGTATCACAATCAAATTCATTGGAATGTTGTGTATTGGGATCATACATTTTAGAGTATTTGTGATATTTTTTTATTTGTATAATTAGGGTGACAAGATTGATTCTTACAAGTTTTTAGGTATTATTTATGATGTTCTTTGGTGATGAGGTCATGATTAAATTTTTTCCTTAAGATGGTATTCACTGCAAGTTTCATAAGTGCATGACATGTCTCATGAAAATGACTAATATCAATGTGGAACCAATAATATTTTTTTGGGATCATACCATGGATTGGGAAAAAAATATGAACATATAGTTTATATGGAGATAATAAATCTATAATTTCTTACATACTAAAGGTAAGGTAGGAGCAAAGTTGATTATTTGAATGGGATGCTCCCACTTTGGATTAGGGAGGCTTATTTTGAAAATAATTATTATTGATTGCAATGATTAAATTTTGAAAATATTCTTTTTCAATGTTTTGAAATCTTATATTTTTGTTTGATCGAAGGTATATTTTAAATTTTGAGGTGATAATATCCTAACCTTTTATTGAAGAGGGGATTTTAAGATTGGTAACAATGATTTTTAAGATATTATCATCACTCATGTTATGGTTTGCTTTATGCACTAATGATTTACATCATTTGATGAAGAGCATATTCATTAGGAATTTTTTTAGCATTAATTAAATTTCTAAGGTTATTCTTAGGGAGCTCATTATATTTGAATTCCTTAATTGGATCATTGATTAAACCCTATAATTATGGGATGGAATGTCTAGGAAGTTTGGTTATACCATTCTAGTGCATTTGTAGTGAAGGTTTTTTCTAGAAGGTTGGTAGTAGCATAAGTATTAGTTTTAACCCCTTTCTTATAAATAATTATAAAAACTTTAATAAGTGTTGACTAATTTGACCATATGTCAACTTAAGTCAACCCCCTATAGTTGAAAACTTGATATAGGGGTCTAGTAAGGTATAAAATGTGTACCATGGTCCACATGAGGTCATTTAATGTGTCTTTAGCCATGATCATATTCATTTTAGTCCTTAGTGTCCTATGTCATTCTAAGGCCACTTTTAGGGTCATTGATGGGACTATTATAGTTTCCATAGAGGGAAAAGTGTTAAAAAGTGTATTTCAACATCCCACATGTCAAAATATGATAGAAGAACTTTTTTATAACTAACAAAATGCAAGTGTAACCTTAGAATAAGAAGATCAGTGAAAAAGTGGTAGTTTCATGTGGTTTTGGGTAGTTGTAAAAATTTTGCATAATATTTGGCATGTGTGTAAGGATTAAGAGTGACACTTCAAGTCCCCTCAACTCATTTCGATGCTTGATCATATTTGACAATCTCAAAATTGGCATAAAACCATTCTACCTTTCCATCACTCTCTTTTGCATGCACAAATGGTCAACTGACTTTAGTCTAGTACAAAAAATAGGAGGTGAGTTGGATAAAATTACCTTGAGGGATGGAAAAACTCCTTATTTAATTCAAATCAATGGATAAATTTTGATGATTGGTTTCTTTTATTCTATGAACCATTGATTAGAGTGTCAGTGACTCTTTTCTACCCATTCTTTCCTGTACCCTTCAAGTTTTCTCTCTATTTGCATAGTTTTGTGAAAACCAAGTGTTACACATGTTTTTAGAGAGTGTTAACATTCTTATCACATGGTAATCAATCATATTTGTATGTTTAGAAGTCAAATAACTAACATGAACTATCTCAATTTGCTAGGAGGACACCACTAAAGTTGTAGACCAGTGTTCCACCTATTACAGGGTCATTCTCATGTAAGTGCCTTTAGGAAAAAGGGGTGTTAATGACAAAATACCCCCTATTCCTAGAATGGGGACCCTCATTTATTTAAATTTAAAAATGCCTAAGATGCCAAGATTGCTAAATCATTTGACTATATATGGATTTGGTTTAATTTACTAATGCTTGAACTTTTACAATTTTTTGTTAATTATTCATTTTGAAATATTGATTAATACTTAAAAATATTCAAGTTATTACAAGTTATTCAATTTTTACTTTAAAAATTAATGATTAACCATGAATCAGTTCAAGAGTGTGTAAATAGGTTTTTGACAAGAGAATGTGACCCAGATCTCTAATCGATGTGAATGCAACAAGCTTCATTGGATTTTACTAAACTAACACTATGTTGTGTTTAAAACAATTTAATTATGAAGTTTTGCATTTAAAATTGTTTAATTTTTTTTAAAATGGGATTTGACATCTTCAAAAAATTAACTTAACTTCTCATTTAACCTTCTAGGATGTTAAAATTAAAGTATTAGTTTATGATGCCTCACGAGACATCAAAATTAAGACTACAATCTAAAGGGATAGGTATCCACCTCACCAAAATTTATGATGCCTTGGATATTCATCACATCTCATGCCAGACACTTGGTGTAAATCTATCAAGTTTATGAGCTACATGGCACCAACTAGAGAGCTCATGAAAATAGTAGCCATTAGAATTCAAATCCAGAGGCTACATGTCATAATCTTAGCCCCTATGAGAAAGCCTAGTCAATTTGAGCTGCCATGCATCCTCCACACATCCCACTATAATCCAAAATCCTTTGAGATGATTCTATATGGCTCAAGTATGACCAATCATACTTGATCAACCTTCTAAATTGATGCATGTACACTTCAAGTTCATTCAATATTGATGCATGTCCATATTGCATTGCATCCATCTAAATATTGAAATAGCTCACAAGGTAGACATTTGGGAGCACTCAAGCCATCTGATCAAGGCTTGATGGTTTATAATTATTCAAGGCTACTTTTGAGAGTGATATTTGTCATAATAATGAGAAAAATCCCATGGAATTGATGCATGTTTGCTTTGGGCCTACACAATGATGCCACATGTCATTCCTATGAAGTTGTACCCCATGATCTATGAGATCACCTCCAAGAAAGATGTGTGTCTCCATTTGAGCCACATGATTAGTGTTAAATTGTTGATAGCTATCAAAAATCCTTATGAAGGTGACACCTATCAAGGAAAGCTCCAATTTCCCATGATGAAAACACTTAGTAAAATAAACCCATGATTGCATTCTGAGAGAGACACCTAGTAAAGAAAATATCTGATTACCTATGAGAGAAATGCATGGTACTCCTGTGACCAACCAAAAACTAAAAAGCCACCTGAGATCTCACCACAAATTAAAAGATTCCATGTGGTAGGATATAAATGAGTTATCATGTTAAGCTTCATTCTGAGAACTTGTGAGGTAATTAAAAGGTGCCACATATCCAAACTTTTAGTTGACTAAGCAACTTAGTCACATTCAAGCCTCAAGAATGCCTAGATGTATTTGAGGTGGTAGTTATATGTTAAAAAGTGGCAATCCATAGCTTTAAATCTAATGTTGATAGTAGATCAAATTCAAATTAGAACTAAATTTGAATTCTAATGTAATTAAATGCCAAAATCAATAGCTCAAAGTTGTCCCAAACATATGTGAAGTTGATGAGCTCATTATTAATATGGCATGAACTAGAATTGCCATATATATTGCATTAATCGAATCAATGTTTTAAAAGGCTACTCAACTTAGCTATTATTACCTACATTTTTAGTTGAAGCTATATGCATTTACTCTCCCTATTATCTTTGTCCTTAGTATGATAAATCTTGATTTATTCATAGATTACACCTTGACTGCCATTGTTAGATCTCAAAAATTGTATAAAAATATAAAAGGATGTTGATTTCTAATCAAAGTATTACAGAGATATCACAAGAAGGTTCCTCTACCCTGTGTAAGAGAATTTCCTTCAGAAATGATGACTTCTTATTCTAATATGGCAATTAATTTATTTTCAAAGACACAAAATTTATCGCCAAGTCCATAAACTCAAGGGACATGCATTACAATAACATTTAATTCAATGTAAAAGTAGCTAGGGTAGTTGATGAGGCTAAGACAATGCCTCACATAATCTAATTGGCTTCAAAAATCCTTGTAATCAACATTGTCAATCTTCACAAGGCCACATTAAAACTAGAGGTCATACCATGTGTTGACCTAGTCTATGGTATCATTGGGAGGATAAGATACGAGGATGGGTTGCTCAAATCATTGAACTAAGGGCTCCCAATTGCCTTCATAGCAGGGCCAAGCTTGGAAAAGTATTATGACCTTCCTTCCCCATAAATAGACTATAAACAAATAAAAATTGACAACTGGTATGAGGTGCACTCCCCAGAGAAAGTGTTGACATCATAGGTAATTAACCCAACTAGAGTTATCTTCATGGATGACCAAGGGAACCTTCCTATTCAATAATTTAGGAAGGTAGTCAAGATTGGCCTCACTCTCCTTAACAAAATATTTGGTAACCCACACATTAGGTATGAATACATAAGAACTATCATGTTTCTATGTTTAATCATGGAGGATTAATAGATTCCCTCAATTGGGGACATCATCAAGAACAACCTAGTATATATAGTGAATGACACTTACAAGAATGGTTCCCCATTCTTCATGATGAGTTACATTTTGGATGTTATCTATGAAACTACCCAATTAGGTAATAATTCTTGGTCTCCTAAGTGGTAAGAGGTTGTTCCCCAACTTTTCATAGTAATGCACATTCACCAATTCAGGCATAATATTAAGGTAATTGTAGAAGAATTCTACCTAATGATGTATAAATAAATCAATGAGTGTGAGATGTTGGGGGTTCCCATAGAGGTTAGATAAACACTAAAGGAAATGGGAAGCTACTGGTTATACCCAAATTACAAAGTCATCCAAATGGAAGGAGTAATGGTGGCTGCCCTTAGGTTGCCAAGATATTTACCTATGAAATTGGTTGAGGAAGAGATGGATTATAAATTACCACATGAAGTTGATGGCATATTCATAATCAAGAAGAAGATAATCCCCCACAAGACTCCTTACAAGTTGGGAAGGATTAAGATCATAAAGTGGTATGATATCATTGTGATTACAAGGCATAGGGACTAATACATATTGCCTAAGGATGATTTTAGACCTTAAGACCCAAACAATGTCATTGTCAAACATTTTTTCATGTTCAAAAAGGATGTGGAAAATGGAATATAATCATCAAGAAGAAGTACATGAATGGATATACCAAGATTTCATGAATGATGAGATAGTCTTTAAGAATATAGCTAGAAAGAATATTGAGTTGGAAATTAGGCTAAATAGAGAGAAGAAGGAAGTCATTGTAAAGCCTCAGCCACCACCAACTCATAGGAGCATGTTCGATGGGATTATGAGGAGGGATAAAAATAAGAGGAAGAAGACAAAATTCCTCTCATTATGAATAAACCATGTAAACATCCACTATAGGTCATGTCAATTATTCAAGGTATGCCTCCAAGCTCTGAACAAGGAGGATTAAGCAACCAACATGACCCCTTCCAAGGTCCTACATTTGTTGTGGGAGTTTCCCTAGAGATACTAAACCAACCTAATATTGATGTCATTGACCTTGAATAATTTCACTAAGACATTGGTCTCTCAATGGAATAACTATAAGCACTGGCTGGGAGAAATATAGAAAAGGTTTACAAAAGGAAGAAGGATATTATGACTACCATGAGAGGAGTAGTGCCTCCTCCATCATCTTCTCAAGCAACTGTAGAGGTTACAATCACATGATAGGATCCCACTATAAGTACTTTCCCATTTCCCTTTTCCCTAATTTCAGCTACTTCTACTTCTACTTCCACTTCCATGTTTGTTCCCCCCAATATTACCCCTTCATTGGCTTCATTATCTTTATCTACTACATCCACCTCTACCTAGTCCTCAATAGATACTATCATGAGCCAAGATAGTACTTTTTTTGGATTCACATTCCCACATTTTATCACTCATGCCACTCTAAGCATTATTTTTCCTAGGTAACCATAACAAGTGCCTCACTTGTTTTTGGTTCCCTTGAACCCATGAGGTCATTGAAACCCATTTCAAAGCAATTCACCTTTCAAAAGCTACTCAATATCACCATATCTTCTAAGGTGAGTGTTATTTCAAAGTTACTTTCATTCATTCTTAAAATGGGCCCTATAAGATTTATAATTGACCCACTTGGGCAATTAGACCCAATAAACTTGTACATCACTATTACAACTTTGGCCTCTTCCTTAACCCAAGCACCCCTATTGTAGTCACCTCCTACACAACCAATACCTACTATTTCCCCAGATTGGGTTAAATACATCATATAGGTATCAAGGAAGGAGAGGCCTCAGGTAGTCCTCTCTTCCCTCCAAATTGGCATGAAGTTTGATGCTGACATAGATGTGATGAAGAGGGTGGTTGGAAGGCAAGTAAAGCAGCTACAATTGAGCTCAGTGGTGGCCTATGAGAGTGAAGAATCCATATTCAATTTGATAAGGAAGAGGAAGTATAGACTTAGAGAGGTAAATGAATATGTAGAGGACCTTGCTAAATCCATAATATCCTTGATGAAGGGGATGCAACAAGAGTTGAAAAGACTAAAAGAGAAAACATTGCTTATAGTGCTTGATAACACCACTATTCATGTAATCAATGTAGTTATCAATGTCTTTAATTTATATAAATTCATGAAGAGGAGATACGAAGATGGAATTTTACAATCTAAGGTGGTCATTAAACTTGACCAAAAACTTGCACTCGATGATGCCAAGTTGGAAAACTTGGATAGAGTTGTAAGAAGTAATAAGTTTCTGAACCTCAAGGTTTTACCACTTGAGGATATCATTTCTACATAGACCATCCTACTGAATAGGATAAGAATATTGAAGAGATGGTTAGATCAGGTCAATGATGCAAATGCATTCTTAGAGAAGATTAAATTCAAGATTTCTCTCCTACTGAAGGATGCCATGGTCACAAGGGTGACCAAACCTGATGGCACCTTTATGGATGATCAATATTTTAGAGCCCAAATTAATATGTTCATTGCTAAATACTAACAAGATGTAGCTAGTGAAAACAGTGCTACTGAGGTGATGAATATTATGGTATTTTCCAATTAGAGGCTAGAGAGAGTAAAGGCCATTGAAGAAGTATTAAGGCCAATACTCATAGAGCATGGCAATCTCATTCAATAGATACCTAAATTATTTCAACCCATGATCCTAGAATTCACCCAGATAGATTAGGACTACTTTTCTTATGTAGAGGTTTAGATGAAGGAAGAGGTGGAAAAAAAACAAAGGCAATATCAACAAGCCATCGAACAACCTCCTCTAGGGCCTTAGGGAATATTCCATTATGTTTGTAAATTTGAATTAAGAATTTTCCATTGTAATGAATAGCATTTTATCCACTTGGGTGTATTTGGGAACTTTTATGGATCCACTTGAACTTATATGGGTAAGTTTGAAGCCTATAAATAGGGGTTTTCCCCCTCATTTATAATAAAAAATAGTTGTTGCAAGAATTAATACAAAAGAGACAAGAATTCAAAATTTTGTTTGAAGTGCTTGATTGTGTATTTCTATAATTTTTGTTCCTCATGATTTTAGATGACTAATTTTTTATTTCTTATGGACTATTTTGGCAAAAATATGCAATATATGCATCTTTTAGCTTGAGTTTAACACTAGGCTAATGATTCTGCTAGTATACATGCTTTATTTTCATCTTATTTACAATTAAATGTCCTATAAAATTTACTGTGAATGAATAATATTTGTGTAATAAATGCTTCTAGATATATGCATTCATTTTCCTTTGAATATTCAAATACATTTATTTATCTTTGAGAATTATGCTAGAGTTGGTAGGCATTAGTTTTATGTGTTATCGTCATAAGAGTTATAAGAATGGGTATCTTTATTCATCTTAAGCAAATCATATTTTTTGCCTTACCCTTCTCTCCTTTGGATCTACCCATGACTCACTTTATCTTAGTTCATTCTATAAATATCCATTGTTCATTTATATTTTGGGAAATAATTGGCAAAGTCTAAGACAATTTCATAAAGATTAGCAAGAAGTAGTGTCACTAGGTAACATTTGTTGTCCCTAAAATAGGGCCTCCTTATAGACTTCTAAGTGGTGACCATATCTCTATGATTTATTATATTTCCAATAGTAATTGTGTTAATGATCCGGACAACAATTCAGATGACAATTCGGGTGATGGGTCCACCCTAATTGATAACGAAACTTCTGGGAGCCATAACTTTTGCATCGTAGCTCCAATTGACTCACCGCTTGAACCGTTGGAAATATAATAATGAGGGTAACATCATGAGATGTAATGGATATATGATAAATTAATTTTGACCCCCTAAAACCCAATGGAAGTGTCCTAAATTTCAATATTAGTAGTGTAGTCTAAAAATAGTAATTCCTCGAATTTTGTATTGTTGTAAATCGTGGAAGTCAAACCAATTCATCTCCCTCGAGATGGGTGACCTTCCATATCCTCCTCACACATTCAAAACATGTATAAATTAATATTTAACCTAAAATGGAAATCAAACATCTCTTCTCAAAGATAAGCATATGTTTGGATCTACAAATTTGATCAATAAACATCTCTTATCAGAGATAACATTATTTGAATTGTTTTGTTCTTGTTTATTGAATTATCTTTCAACCAAAGTTTTTGATTTTTGAATCAGTTAAAAACTCAATCCTTGAGTCTTTTAAGACTCAAAATTTAGTTTCATTACTTCCCCCCATTCCCTAGTGACACAAGGAGCACATTAAGTGCATCAACATGAAGGTAATTTTTTGGCACTAGAAGGATGGATTATACAATTGATTTGATGAATCTTTGTAGAATTATAGTGTAATTAATTTAAAAATAGGCATAATTATTTTAAAGTAGTAAAATATTACTAAAGAACACTAAAGATTTGCATTATTTGTAGTAATCTTTACAATCTTTGCATTCTTTGAAATATTTCATCAAGTTAGAGTTCATTTGTGTGAATTTGTAAAATAACTTGGATATTTGTCTAAAATTATGCAAAGATAGGTGAAATACCCTATCCTTTAGACACATTGAAGGTTCTTTAAGTCATCTTTGCAAATTTTAGCATAACTTTAGTAAATAATCAGGATATTTGTAAGAATTTGTGTAAAGATCGACTGTTGGGACCTCATTTGTACTAGATCTAGGCATTTAAGATCACAATTCCTCTATTTCATTTGGAATTGAGTAAATATTTACGTAGGATTGTGTTTAAAGACATTTTAAAATGCTTAAGCACTCTTGGATTCTTAAATTAGACATAGAATTACTTTTAAATACTAGTTTAACATTGATATTTATAAGTTATCTTTCATAAATAATAGTCTTTGTGCAGGTGTTGAAAACTTTAAGGTTTCAAGGCTAGGATCTTCAAATATCAAGGTAAAGCTACTTAATCTAAGGCTTTTATATAAGAGATTGATTGATATTTGTAATATTTTGGCACATTGAGGCCATCTTTAAAGTCCTTTTTCTCTTAGTACCCATTCTACATCCTAGAGTTTCCTAAGATTAGAACCAGGTCTTGATCTAAACCTAGGATCCCTTTGACATCCTTAGAAACCCATATAAATGATAGAGTAGACAAAGGTAAACAAAATAATTCTAAGACCCAACCAAATTAGCCATCTAACTAGAACTTTCAACCCCTCTTACCATCCATGGTATGGTTAGATGGCTCATCCATCAATGTCCCTAGACCTGTGTATGATTTTCCATGGAATCCAAAAAAATATTTGCCTCTCTTTACTCCCATCAATAGAGTGATTATTGAAGAGCATATAAATTCCTTTAAGTCATATTTGAGGCTACTTAATGTGATCCATGAGGATGTGGCATATTTTATTTTTCCTTTCACATTGAGAGATGCAGGTTATGATCAGTTCTTTAACTTGATAGAAGATTACATTATGGGATGGGGTCAATTTAATGACACTTTTCTTTCCTAATTTGGTAGGGTAGTAAGCGTATGAGTTGTGTACCAATAGTTTCTCCACCCTTAAAAGGAAGATAAAGGAACCAATCATAATGTTCAATGTAAGGTTCCAAAATATGTACACCCTGATGTCCCCACCCTATAAGCCAGTAGATGAATTAGCTTTGGAAATTTACAATAATGCCTTAGATCCAATGACAATTATCTTCTTGAGAAGAGCCTTGAATATCAACACATTGATTTTAACATATGCTGAGCCCATTCATATTGATGAGCAAATGTACTCATAAGGGCATCTTACCTTTACTATACCAAAAATTGATCCAATGATACCTAATCTAAATGTCATTCCCAACATGAACCATAATTATCCTACATTAAACTAATTACCAATGATTAACCAATTGCCTTTGAGCCATGTTACACCCAGCTAATAGCTAGGATTCTTCAACCAAATAAATGTTAGAGCACATCCTCAAAATAACACTAGTCAAACAATGGAACCAATGAATAACACCAACATTCAAAATGTAACCCAAAATAAGAACTCAGAGCCTCCAAAGTGAGAATTATATTCAATACAAATAACTATTCAAAAACTCACCAATGATTTCTTAGATCTAAAAAAATGAATGGGAAACACTAGTGAGAGTTCCAACATAAATTATAATTTCTAAAGATATAACAGACCTTTCAATAGGCCTAGCAATAATAGTGAGACCCATTTGAGAAAATTTCTTGAGATCAACATTTTTCAGATGGCCTTGCTCAATTGGTACTGATTACAAAATATGGCCATACATGGAAAGTTAGATTATGTTGAGTTTTACCATGCATTTGAAGCTATTTAGAGCCAAATATAGGGATTCAAGATGAACCCCACTAATTAAATTAATACTAAAGCTTATAATAATAAAAATTATGCTTCTAGAGCTCAATAAATATTCCTCATGATGGAGACCTATGACTTTCCTAGTCAAGATGAAAATGAGCCTAAAAATAATGTCAAAGAAATACACACTTTCTAGCAATACCAAAGGAGTAATTATGCATCAAGAAGTAAGGGTTATAACCCACCTATAAAAACTTCCATCCCACCTAATAAACTAGATACACCTCTTGATGGTAGGATAGATAACAATCCTCCACCCCTTAAAGGTAAGGAGAGTTAGCCAACAATAGAAGTTCCCTACACAACATCAAAAGGTGGATACAACATAGTGGAAGATATGAAGAAGATCAAGGCAAACATAACATTGAATGAACTCACTCAAATCACTAAAAATCATGATTATCTATTAAAATCATTGAATTCAAAACTTAGCTCCTGCAAAGCTAAACATACTCATGAAAATATGGTAATGTAAAAGAGCAAGCATGAAGTTCCACCATTCTTGTTGACTATTAGTATCTTTGTTAAGAATATTCATAATTGTTTTCTTGATTATAGTGCTTCGGATAACATTATGTCTTTAGGAATCTATGAAAAATTGGGATTAAACCCATTCAAATTAGATAAGGTGGTGGTGTAGTTAGACAAGTCAAGAGTGAAAGTGGTGGGTGAATTATTGAATATTCATATGCAGCTTGCTCATGAACCATGAATCTAATAATTCATAAACATTCAATTCATTGACATAACTGAGGCTTATGGATTGCTACTGAGTCAAGATTGGAATAAATATTTGAAGGGGTATATGTACACTAATTGCTCTAGCATGTGGCTACCTTGGTGTGGGATTCCCAATAAGATCAGGATTGACTGAGAGCCCAAAATGAAATACATTATCACTGAGTATAATACCAAAAATGAAAAGGTAAATTACCAATCCTCTAACTTTGGTGTTTACACTTTGGAAACCACTAATGTTGTTACAGATGATAAGGTTAAAGAAGAAATTAAATATCCCTAGACATTGCACTTTGATGATGTAGGAGCTAAGTAAGGTTCTAGCATTGGAATTGTTTTAACAAATCTCAAAGGGAAACAATATTTAACTTCTTTTCGATTATATTTCTCCTATACTAATAATTTAACATAATATGAAGCTCTTATTTTATGTATTCAATTTGAAATTAAGCATAAGGCAAAAGAATTATTAGTTTATGGTGATTCATAATTAGTTGTCAACCAAGTCAGGAGTAGATATTAGTGTAAACTTTCTTTTTTAAGAAAGTATAAATTTAGAGCTTGGGATTTAATTGAGTAGTTTGACTCATTTAATATTGTTTCCTTATCTTTGGAATAGAACCAATTATTAGATGTTCTAGATTTAGTAGTAATAAACCTAGTTCCTCCATAGCCTTTGAACTTATAGGAGTTTACTGTGGAGATAATTTCATGCCCCTTTCTACCAAAAAACATAAATCACTTCCAATTTTTTGATGATGATAAGCAGATAGTTAACTTCATATGTAATGATGGTGTATTCAAATCTCATATCATCAATAAAAAGGATGAAGGTTTTGTAAAAAATTTAAAAGACAAGAAAGATAGAGTGATCCAACTCAAAGATAACTGAATACCCAAGGGCATTATCTCATTAGAAAGAATGTTTGATCTAGATAAACAAATAGCTGAATATAAATAACCCAAGGTGAGTATAAAATATTATAAGTCAACCTGGGAAGTATTGGGAATGAGAAAAGTGTCAACATCAATTTAGTTTGCATTGATGAAGAACTAAAGGAAGCCATTACCCTTTTAACCAAGTTCAAATATGTCATTTATTGGTCATATTATGACATCAAAATATTTGATACTAGTGTGATTACTCACACTATCCCTTTGAAAGAAGCCTACAAACCTTCCAAGTAAAGACAAATCTAGTGAATCTAGTGCTAGAACCTATAATTTATAAGAAAGTAAATAAATTTCTATATGAAAGGATAATATTCCCCATACGGCATTCAACATGGGTTGCCAATCTTGTGCCATTCTGAAAGAATGGAGAAATCAGACTCTATGTTGATTTTATAAACTTGAATAGATCCTTAGAGAAGGATAAATATCTCTTGCCATCTTTGGAGGAAGTCCTTCAATTGGTAAGTGGGTTTGGAATGATGTCATTGTTTGATAGTTTTGTAGGATACAATTAAGTCCTAGTGAATAAGAATGATAGAATAAAAACTACGTTCACCACCAAGTGGGAAATATTTGCCTACAAATAGATGCCATTCATATTGATCAATTTAGGAGAAAATTTCCAGTGAGAAATGGACCATGCATTCTATGGATTAATTAGTAAGTGAATTATTATATATATGAATGATCTAACATTTTTTTATAAAAATAGAGGAGATCACATGATGCATTTAGAACAAGTGCTAGAGAAGTGTAGAAGTTATGGCACTTCTTTCAACCCCAAGAAAAATATCTTCTATGTAACAGAAGGCAAACTTATAAGACATGTAATCACCTAGGAATGTATGACTATTGACCCTGATAGGATAAATGTAATTTAAAAGGTATAAGTTACTAATAGAAAAAAAGAGTTGAAAACATTATCTGGCAAGATCAATTTTGTAAGAATCTCTAGTTTTGTAGAGATTGTAAGGCCACTCAATGCCATGCTGAAGAAAGATGCTAAGATAGATTGGACTGCTACAGTAAAAAATGCCTTTCAAGACATCAAGGATGCTATTTTTCAAGTTCATATTTTAATAATTCCTAATTTTATTAGAGATTTATATCTATACTCTTTTGCTTCTAATCACACTATTGTTTCTATCTTAACATAGAAAGAAGAAGACAAAGTGTATGTAATCAAAAATGCATCATGTCTATAAATCAATCCTATCTTGGAGAAGATAGAGCATACCTACACTTATGATTTGGAATATATTTTTTAAGTGGGAGCATGACCAATATGAAGATCTTCTAGACTTGATTAGGGGAATATTTATCATAATACACCATGTTAAGGAGGGTTATAAAGCCTCTGGTCTAACACAATCATGCAATAACCTTAAGGGGGTCCTATGTTTTGATATTTCACCTATTATAATAAAAATAAAGTAAATATAATCTAGTGCTCACCAAATCTTGTGGCACAAAGTGGGGGTTACAAATAATAAAACTAAACATGCATAGAAGACATTTACTCATGTCAATGTATACAAAATTCTAATGCATGAAAGAGAAACACAACTACATTATCTATCTACTCTTACAAAAGGATAAATAAAGTACTGAATGCTTACCTTGAAGATAAACCTATTTAGCCTCAATCTCTCCCTTGGCCAAGGTGCTTTGAAAGAATTTTTTGTGGTAAGGATAAGAAAGACAAATCAGCGCTATGATACATAACCTATCAATGCATCCAAAAGACTTCTCCATTAGACAATATCTATATCTCCAAATAAAGTATGAAACCTTAAGCTTTACTTCTCAAGTAGAATTTTCAATAAGTAGATTTTCATTCGCACTTACATATTATTCACTTATTTATTATTAAATGGTGGGAAATGAACTTGTATATATAGGCAGATCTTACCTTAAATCCTTCCAAAAAATGTCAACTGATAGGGTCAACCTAGTCAACCCTATAAAATTTTGGACAATAATTCACTAAGTCCCAAGATAGGTCAGTTAAAGATCAAAATAGATCCTAAGTGAAAATAACCTAAAACTGTATAGGGTCAACCTATTCAACCCTATATAGTTGACTAACAAAATGGGATCAAGTTAAGGAAAAAGAAGATTAAATGTGTCAAAATTTTGGAATGGGTTTAATTGAGAAGATCAAGCTTAGGGTAAATGTTTTTAGGAGATAAGTGTGTAGATAACATGTGGCAAAAGGGATGACAATCTTATGAAGCACCAATGGTTTGCCCACCCCTTCCTGATATACCCCTTAAAGCATGCACTTAAAGAGATTGAGACTCGATAGGTTCTTAAAATATACAAAGTATCAGTAATCACTAAAATTTTGAAAATATTATGTGTAACATATTCCCCACTCAAAGGTCATCACATGTCACGTGAGTGCAACATGAGATGATGCTTCAAGAAATAAAACATGATAACACATAACGTTGATGCTAAGTAAAATATAGTAAGCAAAAAATAAGATAAATGAAAGGATAAAATTGAAAAACACATATATTTACTTACCTTAGTGTCGTAGACAAAGAAATAGACTACAAGACAAATGAAGGCAGCTAATGTGAAGAACACTAGGTGAACCTATAGAAGTTAATATAAAAAATAGCAAAAAAATTAAAAAAATTGGAAGATAAGCATATGATAGTGGAAAATATTATCTACATCATCACAAATCTAGAACATTTTATGGTTTGAGAAATGGATGAGTAAAAACAAATATCAGAACAAGGAATCTATAGGAAAATAATTGAAATATTTGAATTTGTGAAAAGTGGTTTTAGATAGGGTGAAATGAAAGTCATTTTGTTATTTTTTACTTGTGAAGGAGAGAAAAAGAGCTCTATAAGACCAAAAGAGCTAGGATGGTGAGGAGATGATAGGCTAAGTGAGAGGGACCCATAGAGGTGGCAATAGGTGCAGGATAGGTAAGCAACTAAGAATCTTAAGCCAGTTTTTGAATATTTTAGTGTTGTAAGTGTATTTTTAGGAATTTATAAATTTAAGCATTTTTAGATGTCAAAATGAAACCAAATTAGATGATATGGGTATTAAAAACTATTTAGAGAAATGGGTTTGAAGGGTTTGGTAAAAGAACCACTAGAATGCATTTTTTCATAGAATGTAAGAGGTCAATAGTGAAAAACAATTGGGTCGACCCAGTAGGCTAAAAATTGGAAAAATCCACATTATCGATCCAGTAAGTATGTGCCGACCCTATACATTTTATAAACTATTGACTTAGTATAGTTTTCCAACTAATATAGAATGATAACATAGTACTATGGGGAAATAAGAGGGTTGACTTAGATTTTTAAGTCAACTAAGCTAAAAATAGAGAAATTTTGGTCAAACTAGTTTGACCAAATAACCAAAATAGTATGAAAATGCATGCAAGTGGTTGAAAGAGTGCTAGAATGACCCAAAATGACAAACTAAGGGATGAAAGGGGCGATTAAGCAAAAAAATAGGGTCAAATGAATAAATCAAAGAAATTTAGCCTTGTTTTTATTAATTTTTTTAATAAGAATGTATTTTGACTATACATAACATAGAAGATCTAATACATCTTTTATTATTTATTGATTGCAAGGATGACCCTAATTTTGGTGATTGGTAGATGCATCATGGCTACTAGATCTACTGGAGTGTCTAATGATAGAGTATAGGGTGAGACTAGTCACTGTAGGACTAAGTGGAATAACAGAGATGTGCAAGATACCCTTGAGCTTGAATTTGTTAGTCATGTTCTTGGGATGATAGGAATGGTTGACTAACACCTTTAGGTGGGAGGTGGAGGGGGATACAATAGAGGTGGAAATCACCCTAGTGGATGTACATGTCATCTTAAGATTTTCAATAGCAAGGACACTTGTGATGACTAGGATACTAGATAATGATGAGGATAAGAGTGTCTTGGCGATAGAGGCTGCAAACATAGAGATGATAGATGCAAGCTAAAGAGTGAGTATGTTTAACATATATACCTCATAAATTTTGGATATTCAAAAGGCTATGATAATAATTGTGATAACATGAGTGTTATGCCATAATTCAGATGGCAAGGTACCACTATTTGTGTTAGCTTTAAGTTGGATGATACTAGAGAGATTACTATATGATCTAGGGTTTTTCATCTAAGTCTAGATCATACATGACATGTATGGAGTGCTAGTTAGAGGGAAGAAGTATATTATATTGATCATATTACTTATGGCATGTATATATGATAGGTTTCATATGTATCAACTAATTGGGTTACCCCATGCAGTTGATGATAGGTCACCTTGAGTACTGAGATGGAGACAGGACTAGGTAGCATGGGTTGTGCCCCATGTCATAATTCTATGGATAGTGGGATAGGAAAACATAGTATGGTAGTCTTATGGGCACATAGTGACTACATGGTTGAGTTGGGACATAGTTGCACCATCTTTAGCATAGATAGAGGTGATAGGACATTACACTTGGTAGATAGAACCACATCTGATGGAAGAAGTACTGGGGTATATGGGCTTGCCTTACCTAGCAATGCTGATAGTGGTGTCCATGGTTTGGGCCCAACATGTTAGAGAGTTGTACGGGAGAAGAGGGATAGTGTTACTAGTGGTGAGGCTGATGCTTAGGCCATATCATGAGAGACCATGAATTAGTTGAGCATGATAGGTAATAGAGTAAGAGGAGATGGATGCAGATGTGAGAGCACTAGAGGTACCACCACTAGCTCCATAATAGGATGAGTAGTGACTACTAAGGATATATCATCAATAGAGGAAATAAGAGATAGTAAAGATAATAGATGTCTCAGATGACCTAGTAGGTGGGCCAAGGTAGAGGTGGACTATAGAGAGGCAACTTAGACATAGGCTAAGATAGACTCAAGCAATGACAACAAGATTTATTTTTAGGAGGTAGCTGATAAAGGAGGTTCTTAGAGGTCACACATAAGGGGAGACTATGCTCAAAGGTCACGCAGATGGTGAGACCATAGTGAATGATACACAGATAGATAAGAAAAGATGATTAAAATGTTTCTTAAGTTTGTTCTGAAATATACTAGAGATAAATAGATTTTGAGATATAACATTGATCTAATATCTATGTAGTTTATTTTTTGTAGGTGTAGTAGAAGACAAGGAGATCAAATGGGGGTCCCTTATGAGGGGAGTAATTCATGATGTCCTAGATGAGACATTAATGTCATATGACCCCACTACATTGGAGGACCCTAGGGTACCATTTGCCCCAACTCAAGTGAGTTGGTTTAGAATAGCTAGAAAGGTAATGAGGTAGATATGATCATACATAAAGAGAATGCATCCACTAGTAGAGATTAGTGTAGGAAATTCATGGGCATGACATGCCCTAGAAAAGGAGAGATGAAAATCTAGATATAGTGACATAGATGGCATAGGCACATGATCAAGAGAGTGATACAAGAGTAGGAGAGATTGACACATTTGGTGACCCTAGTCCAGTTGGCATAGGTGCTAGCTTAGGTAGATCATTTATAGGGGAAGATATCAGGATTGAGATCTTAGATGACCTCATTATAGTATTTTATTTAGAGGGGTCAGACTGAGGCATCTATAGGCAACATGTCTAGGACCTGAGATAGGTAGGATGGGGCCTAGACATAGAGCTAGATCATTATATATGATTGTATTATTGTATTAAAACTCATGATATATATATATATATGGATTATTTTGGCATTTTGGATATTGGTTGTATGTGTTATCATTATGGGTGTGGTTATTGATGCTTTAGATATATTTATTTATAGCACATGTATTTATATATTTTTTGGATATGTTATAGGAAATATATGAGGTGTGGTTTCTTTTCTAGCATTATGTAGGAAACATGCATGGTTAAAAAGGAACAGTATAAAAGGACTTGGTAAAATATAATAAATTAAAAATGTCCTACACACTATTTCAATTTGGGAAATGTGTAATAACAATAAAATGACTAAGTATAAAGAACTAAAGGGTGGTAAATAAGATGGTAAAAAATAATTTGTTTTTAAACCAAACAAAATTTTTAGCACCAAATTAAAACAAGTAAAATCACACTAAATCACATTCGAAAGTATGAAAATAATGTAAAAAAATTGAAGATCATGTAAAAGGAACACATGATACAAAAATAAATAAAATTAAGTCATTCAATCATACTAAATCACATTGGGAAGTATTAGAGAAAAACAAAATTGGAAAAAATTGGTCTTAAATTTATCACACTAATTCGAGCTGGGAAGTATGAAAAATATAAGAAATGGTTGAATTATTACATGCACTCAAAAAATAAGAGGTTAAAATCAAAAGAGAAATGAAGTAAGCATAAAACATACTAAATCAAGCTAGGAAGCATGTAAATGATGTGTAACTTCATAATCAATCACATCTTCTCTCATATTTGACACATGTAATTTTGATTGTGATTTAGATTATTGGAAAATTTTGTGAGGGCCAGGTCCTATCCATGGTATTATTCTAAAACTCACAAAGGGAACACCACTGAGGTTTAATAAATGTGAAAATTGGGTAACTAAAGGATGTGGGTAATAGGAAGGTAGAATGTGGTAATTTATGAGGACTGTTGGGTCTTATCCATGGTTTTACAATGTAACTCACAAATGGAATCCTAAAGGGAGTGATCAATGAATAAAATAATATTTCTCAAGAGGAAATATGAGGAATGTAGGGAATGAAAAAGGGAATGTAAAAATTATAACTTAGGCATCTTATGATAAGACCTTAAGAAACAGGAGACATACTAAAGACATGAGAAAACACTAAGTGACTAGTGACCATCAATGTACAAAGGAAACTTATTCACTATAGACACTAAGATGTGTAGGAAAATAAGCATGCTACTAAGATCAACTCATGAAGATAGATTGGTATAGAAAAATTAAAATGGACCTACCTTCCCATAACATGTTCCCCATTCCTCAGGACCCCTTATAGAGTTATTAGTCTACTGTGAAGATTGGGTACTTGCATGAGAAAGTAGGTAGCACTAAAATATTTTTTTTAATTATCCTTTTCTAATCTATTATCCTATCGTACCCCAATGGACCTCGACTCTACCATGAGGCTAACTATGGGGTTTGGTCTTTGACTAAAAGAAGTAAATGTGCTTTGAATCACATTTTTTAGTATGATTTGATGTTTAAGAATATTTTTGCCTTTTATATCATTGCATTTTGTTTAAATGATTTGGGTGTTAAATGTTTTTATGGATTTTATAATTCCTCTTCCATACGGACTTGTAATGACCAATCATGAGAGATAGAGTGATACACATGAATGAGTTATAGGTTTAGGATAAAATAATCTAAGTAACCAAAGATACGATGGACTAAGACACTTAGGCTTAACAGTGAACCAACATGTGATCTCAAGTCTCAACCATGTATATGCTTAGTTTACAAAAAATGGGAAGAAAGGGAATAAGGAGATCTGAAGTGGACTGGTATAAGGAAAGTATAATGAGATAAATTATTTGCTAACTGATCACATGGTAATAGGAAAGGACTAAATAGAACCAAGTTTTCATAACCAAGTCACAATAATAATTATCCATTAAAAATAGAGATAAGAAAGCAAACAATCATAAACACATAAGAAAGGAATGTGAAAGAAAAGAAGAATGAAAAATAGATCAATTATAAAGAAAAACATCTAAAAGATAAATGATAGTATGAGTAGTATTGAATGTAAAAGTAGAATCACCATGTAAGATAAATAAGAATTTAACATAGTGTCAAATGATATAGCAAATAGATAAAAATAAAGTTGGATCATACATCTAATTCAAATATAAATGTAAAAGCACCATGCATATGTTCATAAATACTAATAACTCTACCCACATAGATTATCTAAAACATTGGATAGATATTTATGAAGTTGGATATGAATTGATGCTAATGTTTCATCTATCTTGAGTGAGAATCATGAAAATACCTCTCATCTAATCTCCTCCACACAAAAATAGGAATGATTGATGGATCATGCTGAAGAAGGAAATCATACAATTGCTATTCAAGAGAATTCATGGTAATAATCTCTATGGGAGATGCAATAATCATCAGTGGAGAAGGATCCACATGTGAGGGAAGGTCCACATGTGAAGGAAGATCAATCGGTGAAGGAGTCATGGGTAGAGGTGCTAAAGGTGATGCAGGGACCATAGGAGGGGATGGACCCATAGGAGGTGGAACCATGGGAGAAAGATGAGTCTTCTTATAGGAATGACCTATGGGAAGAATAATAGAAGGTCTAGGAATAGCTATGAGGTGATCCTTAAGGTGTTGTTGAAGGATGCATATATAATTAGTGTGATGGGTGACACATTAGTGCCATATAAAATACACCTCACCATACTTAGGCATATATTCAGGTAAAACCTTTAGGGGAGGCATGGTTTTATCTAAGGATTGAGGGGAAAAAGGACACAAAGTATCAAGATATTGTCATAGCTTGTGATAATGGGTGGATGAATGATTATTTATTTCATGGAAGCAACAAATATGCTTGTGAGTGGTCTTAATAGAATAAATCATGAAAGGAGGTGTAATATGAGTGGAAAGAGCTAGAGAAGACTCATTGAGCCATTTGGTGGGAAATGGATCCATCTTATGCAATGGAAGTAAACCACCACCAAGGGAGGGTGGTGGTGGGGAAAGAACTAGATTAGGCTCAATGGAAGGAGTGATGGGATTAGAAGTAGGGATATACTCAACAATAATGCAAGTAGTAATAGGCTCAACTATAGTAGGAGAAAGAATGAGATCAACTATATAAAGAACAAGAATGGGTTCTAAAGTGGGTTCCACAATGGGAGGGGTGAGATCTAAAAAAGGCCTAAGAAGGGTCACACTCATCTCAGGGGTACCTAGTTATGATGGTTAGGGCACCTAGTAAAGTGGTAAGTCCTAGTCATAGCATGATCCTTGAGCATACTCATATGAGGCTCCTTTGAAACTAGAGGTGTCGATGCAATCCCTACCCTAGGATAAAGAGGAAAAATTCTAAAATTAAGAACTAAAAATGAGGGAAGATGGGAAGATGTATGAAAAGACTCAAACAAATAATAATGATAATAGATAATCTTAGAATTATAGGCTTGTCTAAGACCACCTAAGAATGGATCATCTAAGAAATAACCATCATTGTAATCTAGTGTGTGAAGGTCAATGATGAAATTAGGGATGACTTTGTCATCTAAGAAAGTGTGGTGAATAGAATGTCAGGTCTTAGTTAAGACAATGGGAATGCCATTGCAAGGAGGTTTGTGAGAATGAGGCTACATAGAATTTAGAATTTGTGAGATGAGATGAGATGAGGTGAGAGATCAGAAATTTAATCTTTAGGCTAATCTCATTAGGATCATATTCATTAGAGTCTAAGATGTTAGGAGGGATATTCCTAATGAGTTTAGAATCATCATTATAACCTTTAGTGTAATTAATGGGTAAATTGAGGTATTAAGACTCATAGAATGGAAAACTAGGTAAAGGTCTAAGAGTAAGAATCTTGAAGACACCACGGTCTTAGAATTATTAAAAATTCCAAGGGTTAGTATCATCCTAAATCCTATAAATGGCTCCATTATGAGGTAACTTAATGCATTGGTAGGAAAAATAAGCAACTTCTCTCATACAGTGAGTCCACGGCCTACCAAGAAAGATATTATAAAAGAGGGGAAAGTTAAATATCATCACCTTCACATGAATGATGATAGGTGGGATAGTAATGGGAAGACACACATAACCTAGAGGAGGCATTTTCCTTCTATCATATCCTTGGCATGTGTTGCATGTGGACTTGAGGTTTTATTTAGAATATCCAAGGGTTTTGATAAAATTGAGAGAGGTAATGAAAGTGGTCAAACCCTCATCAATAAATGCACACTTGACTTGGCTATCACCTATTTAGACACTAATGAAAAAAGGAGGATCATCCACATGAATTAGAATCTCATTAGGAATCACAAAGGCTATAGTAAATTTTAAGGAAAGAGAAGTGTCCATTATTTCATCAACATGGATGGACATCTCTTCACATTGTTGTAATATACTATCTTCAGATCTAGATAAGGTTGCTTCACATCCTACTAGAGGAGGAAAAGGGATGTTCATATTGAACAAGAGTTTCATAAGGTGGTTTATATGATGTGGAGAGGTCCTCATAATCTGGAGGAATGGAATTTGGGATGGGATATTAGTGATATCCATAATGGTATCCCACTCATCATAACCCATGAGAAGGTTTTTAGATATAGGTGCATAATGATTAAGAAGGTCCTCAGAAGGAAGAACCGAAGTGCATTGGAATTTTTGTTGATAAGAAGGAGAAGGTTTAGAATAAGTTTGTAAATTATGTTGTGAATATGAAATAGTTAATTTAGGTTGGTTTTGATATTTGGTAGAAGAAGTGTTAGTAGAGTCTTGATTATCATTATTTTTATAAGATGGAGGAATGGTAAAAACAAAATGAGAAGTGCTATCCAATGAAGAATTGGGAATTGAATCATCAAAGGTTATAAGGTCATCTTTCCCTAACTCATTTAAATGAGTTGGAGAAGAATCCTAGATAACACAATATGTTTGAGGTAATGGAGGAGTGTAGATATGTTGGGAATCAATAAAAGAAACAATGCTTCACATATTAGTCATGTTAACCACATTCTCTTAAGAAGTGTGGTCAATAATACTTTCGACATTGTTGGTGGAAGGGGTGGGCTTGTCTTGGGTGTCTTGATTAGGTTTATGATTAGGAAGAGGGTCTTTGTAGATAACCAAATGAACATTATCTTGATTTAAGGCTTGAGTTTTAGTATGAGATTCATGATCCTTAAAATCAATCTCATAGGCTTGTTGACATTTTTGACTGATAAAATTGAGATCAAAATTAGGACCAAGAATAAAATACATAGGTAGATTACAAAGATACTTATATGTCTCATTAGAGTGACCTTAACTAGTATTGAACCAACAAAATTTATTAGGATCATACCAGGATTTCATAAGATGAGTAGGATCAAGTTCTCATGGAAGAGGCCTATGTAGATGCTTGAGTAATTCAACTGAGGATAGAGTTTTATGAAGGTTAATGTTATTTGGTGAAGATAGATGAGGATTGGTATATTATTAAGAAGGTGAGTTGGTTATAAATATTTATTAGAAATGATAGATTGAATAGTGGTAATAGTGCTATAAGAGTCTATGATACCATCAATGGTAGCATTACAATTTTTGTTCTTAGGTAAGAGATGAGGACCTACAGAAGGTTGGGGTAGCTTGAATTGATGTATAAGGAAATCTTGAAATTTAGATTGGTCAATAACATCCTCTAAAGTATGTGGAGAGAGAATGTAAACCCAATATTATAACTTGATAAAAATATCATTAGTAAAGAGATGGAAAAGGTTATCATCGGCCATGTTATGTTCACAATCATTTGACAGAGTTTTCCACCTCTTAACAAAAGCTTGAATAGTTTCATTTTCAAGTTGTTTACAATTTATGAAGTGTGAAAAAATTATTTTTATGGAGATAACTAGTTTGGAATTATTAAACTAAGGAATTTACTAAATCTTCCAAACTGGAAATGGAATGAGTTATAAGTTGATTATACCAGTCTAATGCATCACCCATGAGGGTTTTGTCTAAGAGTTTAGTAGTGGTAAAGTTGTTAAATTTGACCCAATCCTTATAAATATTTCCAAATGTTTTAATATTAAGGGTAGGATTATTTTATCCATTATAATAAATTGTAGGGGTGATACCTCCTATATCAATATTAGCAATTTGAGTGGTAATAGGCTCATTTTAAAGATGCATAATGGTTTTGTTGACCAAAATAGGTTAAGGGATGAGATTTCCCTAGGAATATCAAAGAGGAGGAGGGGGAACATTGTGATTATGCATGCCCTAAGTCATTGGCTGAGGATGAGTTTGAATATGGAGAATGTGATTTCTCATTCTAATCATTTGATTTGTTTTATGAGATTGAAAGGTATTCATTTGATTAAGTGTTTGTAACAATAGTTTTTGGGTTTGATCGACATTATTTGAATCATTAGAGTTAGTATTGGAATTGGTATTAGTGGCTTGGGTACCACTATTGGTGTTGATAGGAGATTGAGACAAACTATGAGAATGAGAGACACTAGTGGCAAAATTTTCTTTTGAATTTAAAGATGGACTAGTGAAGGGATGAGAAGAAGAATCACTATAGGAATGATTACCTTGGGTAACAAACAATGAACTAGTGAAAGGATTAAGGATAATGGATATTGAAAGAGGCCCACTAGATGTAGAACTTACCATGATAGTGGATATACTAGGTATGGAGGTAGAAGAGTTAAAGAGGAAGAAGTCATGGTATAAGAAGGGATCATAATCAAAGGAAGAGGATAAGAGTCAAATAAAGTGGTACCTACAAATCCATTTGAGAATCTGGGAGTAGGTGAATGAGGCTCTTCAGATTGATCACTAATCATAAGATGGTAAATGATAGAGGGATATTTTCCTTGATGTTGAGGAAATTTGGAGATCAAGAAGAGAATTTTAGGGGTATACTCTAATTTGGGTTGGTCTTCTAAGGAAAAGAGAGGATTTCACTGTGAAGAGGTATTAGGAGGGGTCCCATAGTTCATTATTTGAGTATTTATGTGAACATTAATCTCATTTAAGAGATGAGCCCTACTATGTGTATGGGAGAACCTATGAGGGTTAGTAAAACTCATCATGTTTGTTGAATTCAACTCAGTGTTGTCTTCAAATAGAAAATTCATGTTGTCACTTGGATTTTCACCCCTTGAGGAGATGTCTTATCTATCCTCATATAAGTGTCATAATGGAAACATCTCACTTGTTGTGGGTAATCAATTAGTGAGATGAATCTCTAGAAGGGCTAGTTCCCTTGATGCACTCTTTGAAGTAATTTCATACTTATCAAATTTGTATGAAAAGGGTTAAGAAGACAAAATAAAAAATATAAAAATTTGATGCACCAATAATAATTTTCCTCCTATTTATTGAACTTATACTACTTAGATAAAATCAAAGATTCTTTCACACATAACTCACAGTTCAAGATAGATTGTTACATCAATGTTTCATATGCTAGGTTCAAGAGGTATATTGATGTTTAGGAGGAATAATGAATGATGATTTGGAGAATCAAATCATAAACCAATTATAAAACTATCATACACTAATAAGTAACACTAACAAAGACTTGCAACAATTATTCTTCTACATACTTGGTGGATAATCAAAGACAACATGTTAGAAAAGACTATCTTTTACTAGACAAGATTAACAAGATTTACAATAAAACTCAATTATGCAGCATGTAAATAGGAGAATTCACTTTTGTATTACTTTAATATACATTCAAATATAAAATTGGATGGGGTTTCACCATTAACCAATGGAGGCTACCCAAAAGAGCCCAACAAGTCACTACTTATAACACTTGAGAGAGGAAAGGGGAAAGAGAAGTCCAAAGGTCACTTGGAAACCTGTCATATAGAGAGAAGGGGTCACATGTGAATAATAAGAGGATGTGAAATTTAACATGCAAGGTTAGAAATTATAAGTGTCAATTCAAGGCATGAAACTCTTGGAATGTGGCATGAAATTCTTTGTGTTGGTTCAAAAAAATTCCTTCATCATCTAGCTCTATTGGAACATCAAAAAACTTAATAGGGATATGTATAAAGATTTTATTAAGATTTATGGGTTTTTATTAATGATTATCCATGTATTTTTTTAATTACTAATCACCTATATTCCTCTAAAAGCGAGTCATCACAACCTGTAGTCAAAGAAACTCCTCTTTCACACACCTTACACACTTGGCTCCCAAAATGGCTTTAGTTTCTAATGAAAATATGTACAAGGGAGTGTATGAAAATTTTAAAGACTCTCCATGGCTTTAGAGGCATCAAAAACACATTAAATAGACTTCCACTTAAATTTTTCACCCTTCTCACTATCATGTTCACTATGCCAGTTCAGACTTGTTGAGATGAGAGCTCTAGTAGGCAGACTTAGGAGTTTTGATGAAGCATTAAATTACCATATTAATTTATTAAAATTATCTATCTTCCTTCCAAAGTTTATTTCATCTCCTAAAACCTCTTAAAGCCTACACAATGCACAAAATAATCAATAAAATCAATTTTGTACCCTATTTGTACAGATAGGGTAGCACAAAATTTGTTGAGGAGAACTAAAGAGTCCTATACAAACTCCAACCAATTTCATCATCATTTCATCTAATTTATATATCTCTCCATTCTTTTTTTCTTATTTGGGTCCTTATCTAGGGTTTATTAAGGTTTTAGGTCCCTTTTATCCTTAAGCTTTGTTCATAAAGGTGGGACATTGGAATTACAAAAAAAAATCACTAAAGCAAGTTTCAAGACCTATGTCAACCTCCCCAAACTCCTTATACTTCCATGCACAAACTCAGATAATATAAAATCACTTAAAGATATCCTATCAAGCTTTGACCTTCATTTCCTATAGGCTTGAATTAGCTCTAAGCCCCAAAAAGGATTATTTATGATTTTTCTACAAAAATGAGGATTTAAAACCTTTATAGTGACTTCAAAAACATGATCCAATAGGATAAAATTCCCACCTAAGGATAGAAATGAAATTGACCCCTCATTTGGATATTAGGCTTAAACCCTATGTAATAGGCCTGATTGCAACTTTGGGATTCTAGACCATTTAGTTTAGATTCTCTCCTTTTCTTGATTCCTCATGTTGTCCTATGTATTATATATCTTTACATACCATAAACCTCTAGATGAAGACTCCTCTTTTGAAAGGCTATACATCACTATTCAATATAATGAACCATTTTAAATTATCTCTTTTCTACCAACCTTGGTGATTCCATATTCAAACCTTTGATATAGATGATGCTCTCCTATAGTTAGCTATAGGTGTGAATTTTTCATGATAGGACACCTGTAGGTATATATAAGACTTGAAACACTACATATCAAAATTATTCTGATGATTATCTTGTTCATTGGTACACCCTTCAATCAATAAGTCCATTCAAAACATGAAAGTATGCCTTGTTTTCTCTTTAGGATATAAATGGTCACTCTAGGCTCAAATCTTGTAGATGTCAATGGAGAAACTTAAAGCTTAAATTGGCAACTTTGAGGCCCCAAAAAATGACCTTTAATTAATACTCTTGGCTTCATCTTTGGCATAACTCTTCTCCTTTATAGAGACTACAAGATATGGCCATCTAGATGTATCAGAACTCTTTGTAACCTTGTTATATGACTTTGTAAAAATGACCCTGACCTCTATTTTCAATTTTTAGGGAAAAAGCACTTGAGTTTAGTCATCTTATTTTTGAAGGTGATCCATACTCCCATTTACCCATTTGACACTTCAATAAGATATGTTATGATCAAATCCACCTACTAGGATTCCAAGGAAGGTTTTTCCATGTTCTAACTTCCCATACAAGGACCTTCATAGCTCTATGATGCTACCTATAGGTGGTTATTTTCACATACAGGCAATAAAGCAAACTTGGGAAGTATGAAAGATATATATGTTAATGATAAATTATATGCCCTCACCAATATTTCTAACATACTATTATCACTCTAAAATATTGAAACACTTATCAAATCTCCCATCTCAGCATGACATCATCAAGGAGAGACTCATGTAGGTGTAATTGAGCTATATGTAGGTAATGGATAGAATTGGAGCAATATGTGTAGATGAATGGTCTCTTGAACAAACTTAAACTCATTTAAAATCCCTCAAATTCATGTTGTTTCACTATGTTGATCTTGATGCAAGTCTAAAAACATCTTTTCTAATGTGATATCCTCTTGCAAACACTTGTTATAGAGCAGACATGGATAACTAGTGACTAGTTGGTGTGGTGATGAGCTTGCAACCAACCTTGAATTTTCCTCAAACATTCAAAATAACTCTCTTCATCTCCTGATGACTTTAAAAAATTGATACACCTTCATTATAATTCCATGAACAAGATAGGCAAATCTCATACATGTGACTGCAAGTGAGAGTGAGTGGAGAGTTGACTATGAGAATGGTAAGACTAAATGTTTGATCAAAGCATGGTGTGATGAAAAAAAATAAGAATTTATTGATCATATGGCCTTGATACATTTTAAATATCACATCCCATTCATATGAGACCTTTTTAAAGAACCAAACATTCTACAAATAAGGAACCTTTGATTGAGACCTCACATGGTGACACCTTCCTATAACATGAGATGACCTACCTATAAAAACACCTTGAAACATGAAACCAAGAATGAATATAATTTTATAAAATATCTAACATCATATAGAGTATCATCACCAATTGGATTGTATGGACCTATCTAAACTAGAGCAAAACCTATACAGTGCAAGAAATAGTGAGCAAAAAAATACACTCAACTTATTAGAGATGGTTAATAAAGCATGGTTGATAAATCCTTGAAATATTTTTATGAAAATTAATATCTATAATTTTACTACCACCTCCAAAAAATTTTGACCTAGATCCTCTTCTACCGGTCGTACCAAGCATGAACTTGCTGACCATTTTGTTGTGTCTACAAGGGAGAAGAAGGAGAAGAATATTTTTATACATTTTTTTATAACTTAAAAATTATTTAAAGAAATAAAATTAGTCTACGTAATATTAATATACATTTCATGACCTTCTCCCATGTGTCATCTTCCCTCATGAGCCATAAAAGTGCCAAACTCCTCTTTTTTTAGTTGGTTTCTTGATTTTCAATTAGATAACCTTAAGATTAAGATGGGACTAACATTATTGGTAGTTAATCTGACTTTTTATACATTTTAAATGAAAATAAGATACTCTTATACCTTTAAAACCATGCCACTTTCATTTATGACCCCTAAATGGCTATTAAGTGACTCAAAATGACATATAGACTAAAAAGGCCATGACCAAGGCTAAAATTGCAGTAAATTACATAAAATGGAATATAACATACCCAATGACAAAATATTAAACCCATAAAACATTTAAAAATCATATTTTTACCTATAGGGATCCCAATTTTACTTGTAGGGTCAAATTTGGTCAGCAAATTGGTGACTCATGGGGTAGTATGCCTTCTATACTAAAGATCAACAGCCTTATCCTATCCATGGACTAAGGGAGTCAATGAATTATTGAAGACAAATATTAATTAATTTCATAAAACACACACAAAATAACCACACCACACCAAACAACACAAAACAAAGCAAGACACCAACAAGACTCACACATGTGCATAAGCACTTAGGGAAAACAAGAAAAATAGTGGTTATGTACAAAGAGAGAGGATAAACTTAGTATTAATGTTTAAGATATATCCCATTGATTGGGATATGAATTTCATATCCATCCAACTTTGAGATTTGGAAAGCATTATGTTTCTTGCATTAAGTGATAACATAAGGGCCACTCCACAAAACATCAAAATTTGTGTGTTTTATAGGCTTAGCCCTTTCTTCATCTCATTTTAGAATAATATCTCCATCTTTTAAGGTTATTGGCATGGTTTTATTATCAAAATATCTTTTTTTTAATCTTGATGAGCTCTCATAGTGTGCATAGTTTGATCCCTTATTTTTTCAATCTCCATGAATTCACATAACCTGGCCTCCATGCTTTCATGTTCCATCAAATCTAGGTAGTAAATGATATCTAAAGCTGGTAAATAAAGTGAAATAAGCAATCTATCATCTCTTACATAAACAAGCATATATGGTGAGTTTTAAATGGCTCTCTTAGGTGTGATTCTATCATCTGAAAAAACTATCTTCAATTTGGATTGCCAAGTTATTTGGTTCTCCTCTATTATTCTTTTGATAATCCTAATTATATTTTTATTAGACTCATCTATTCCATTCCCTTGTGGATAATAGTTAGAGAAAGTACTAAGATAAATACCATGTTTTAAATCCCACTCACTTGTCTTCATTCCAAGGAAAGCCAATGCATTATCTGAAATAATTATTGAAGGAGCCCTAAATATTGTCACTGTGCCTTCATATAAGTCTAAAAATGAACTTTCATTTGATTCCTTGAGATATATAGCCTCCACCCATCTTTTAAAGTAATTTGTGACAACTAACACTCACTTATGACCATCACTAGAAGGTGGGTTGATTAAGCCTATGAAATCAAGACCCTATTGCATAAAAGGTTGGTCTACTTGTATTGGATGAAGAGGTAAGGCTGTAAGATTTTTATTCCCATCAAAGAGAGCACATTTTTGACATTTTATTACCCAATCATGAGTATCTTTAAACAAACTAGGCCAAATATAACTAGCTCTCATAATCTTGGCCGTTGTAGTTCTTGGAGCAAAGTGACCACCTATTAGTCCATCACGAAACTCAAACAATATCTTCTCAACCTGATCTAATTAAAAACATCTCAATAGTACACCTGATAAATCTTTCTTAAATATCACTCCATCAATAAGTACATAAGGGATAGATTGTAATCTGAAGTACCTTCTTTTGGCTCTATCTAGGCCTTGTGGACATTCACCAACAAATAAAATGGATCATTTCTTGTCTTTAACTCCTCATTGGTGATGATGAATTTGTATTAGGATCATATTAAATGGTTAAAATATATTCTTTTTGTTCCTTCAAATCTGAAGCAAGGTGCTCACATAATCCTTTCCCTTTCACTATTTTGGTTGTCTTGATTTCTACATCATACTCCATTACCTTTGTAATCTAACCAACCCTTTTTTCATTCAAATATCTACTCAAAAATAAATATTTGACATTAGGATGAGGTACCAATATATGAATCCTATTGTTAGATAACATGTTCTTAAACATATTTAGACTTATAACAACTAAAAGTACTTACTTCTCTACATAAGTGTACCTTACCTCATAGCCTTCCAATGCTTGACTAAAGAAGGCAATAGGTTGTTTCAAATTTTATTCATTTGATTAAATGATCATGGAAGATATTACTTATTCATTTATAAAAGTATACAAGTTGAAATACTTTGAGAAATTAGGACTTGCAAGAGTTGAAGCTTGAGAAATAGCTTGTTTGATCTCTTCAAAACTCTCTTTCCTTCTCCTTGTCCAAGTAAACACTTCATATTTCCTTAACATAGAAGTTAGAGGATTGAATAAGTTAGAAAAATTAGGAATAAACCTCCTTATGAAATTTATTTTTCCAAAGAAACTTTGAAAACTTTTCTTGTGTTTGGGTAAAGTCAATGCCAAGATTGTACTCACCCTTTCAGGATCTATGGATAAACCTTTTTTGAAACAATGTGTCCCAAAAGTTTGCCTTCATGGAAAAAAAACACACACTTATTTATATTAAGAGAGATTCCAAAATCTCTACATTTCTCAAATATCTTCCTAATATGATTCAAATGATCTTTTGCATCCTTGGATAAGACCATGATATCATCAAGATACACCAACACTATATCATTTATTAGGCCTTGAAAATCCATATCCATTGCACGTTGAAATGCTTCCCAAACATTAGACAAACCAAAAGGAGTTTTACTATAAGCATATGTACCCCATTTAGTGGTAAAGGTTTTCTTGTATTGATCTCTTTCCTTTACCAAAATCTGATTATACCCTGAATATCCATCAAGGAGTGAGAACCTTTCACTACCTACCACAACTCAAAAAAAATTCTCCATGGAAGGAAGAGGATAATGGTCCTTCAAGGAAACTCTATTTAAATATCTAAATTCAATAGATAACCTCATTTACCCATTATTCTTCCTTATTGTAACTAAGTTTGCCAACCAAGATGAATGATTAATAGGAAAAATGATTTTAGACTCAATCAATTTTGTAAGATCCTTCCTCATAAGAGGCTCAATCTTAGGATTAAATGGTTATTGCTTTTTCTTGATAGGCTTATCATTCTCATCTAACTCTATGGTATGTTGAGCTAAATTTAGGTCAAATCCTAAATCACTACATTCCCATACAAAGATATCAGAAAATTATTTACATAATTCAATGAAAGCATACCTTTCTTCTCTAGTACACACCTTCCCAAGAGAAAGCAACTTATATTTTAATATTTTTACTCTCTCACAGTTTTATTATTTATTAGACATGCTTACCTTTTCCTTATTCAACTGATAATCATCATTAAAAATACTCTCAAGTGTGACTAAGCCCTTAGGGAGCTTATTTGTTTTCAATTGTACAATCTGCCCTCCATATTGATGATGTAGTTTGGAATAGTTTTTTTAAAGAAAATATGACCTCCTCTTATAAAAAGGGAGATATTTGATGTTCAATATCAAACACTTTACAATTAATGAAATTATCAATTATAGAGGGCCTTACAATCACTTTGATATGAGGTTAGTTCTTTTTATCTCTTATCTCTTTTGGAATATCAAACTAAGCTCCAATGGTTGCCAACCTATCAACATGTTTTGTTATTTTTTCTTGGTATAACTTGAATGTTGAAATCTTGGAAATATTCCAAAATATCCCACACTCTATGATTATAGGATTTAATCAAAGAGTTCTTAGTCATATTTTGACCTCTCACTTGATTCACAACCAACTCACTATCACGTTAAACTTGTAACTCTTTCACACCTCTCTATCTAGGCCACTCAAAGCCATGAATGATGGCCTCATATTCTGCCACATTACAAGTACAACTGAAGTGAAATATAAAAGTAGAGTAATACATTTTATTAGATGGATAAACTAACATTTCTCCATGACCTGATCCAACCATGCTTCTTGATCCATCAAAATATAGTTTTCATAGACCATCTATAGTATCATTTAGATTCATCAAACTTGACATGAAAGAGCCTTTTATATGAAGGCAATACACTCCAAGACCAAGTTTTTATATGAATTTATAGGGATCATGTTCATATTTTTTAGCTCCCCATTCATTTAGATGTATATCAAAAACTCTTTCACAAGAAGAAGTTGGAGATTGATCCATGTGAATTTCTTCCTCATCAAGAATAGCATAATTGACATTTGTAACCTTAGGCATGTAGGGATATAAATGATTATGATGAATAGTTTCTAATTCAATCTTTACTTTGGTACCATACTTTTTTCTAAAAACCATATATGACCAATTTACTACCAAGTATCCACCTATCTTGGCTATAAACTCTCTTGACAAACAAAGAGTAAAGTATGGGGGTAAATATGCAACAACGACATCATGAGGGATGGAGAAAGTAGGAAAATCATGTAAAATAAAATTCAAAACCTTGATTACTCCCAAGGTTTTTTCTAGTGACCCATCTAATTGTATAACTCCTTTAGCTATTGGTTTATATTTGTGGCCTAGTTTATCCGCTATTGACTTAGGCATGACTAAAGTCCTAGCCCTACTATCTAAGATATAATTGTGAACTAAATAATCACCAATGATCAAGGATAGATAAAAACGATGATTCTTATTAGTTTTATTTATTTTTCCATCAATGGACTGAGTTCCATTCACTAAAACAACATTTTTAGTCCTTACTGGTCTAATTGGTTTACTTAGTCCAAAAAACTCATTTTGAAGAATATCCTTTTATCTCAATATTTCCAATGAGTCCCATAATGAAATTTTCATGTGTCAATTATTCATTTTATCCACAAATTTGATAGATGGTTTTTTAATCTTGAATGGCTTTTTGGAATCACTAGTACCTTGTGGTGTAGCATATAAAGATGGATGTGTAGGACCTGGTCTTGAATTCTAATTTTTTTTATTTTCCTGCACCTTAGGAGATAAATTAGACCCACCTACCATTGGGGGTGATGGGGGAGTCAAAAAAATTCCTTTATTTGTCCCTTGTGTCTCTTTTACATCCCTCTTCTTAGATCTAGTGTTAGAGGATACACTAGTATTCACATTATTTGAACTTCCCAAATGATTCATGGCACAAAATTCTCCTTCTAAATGATTCATAAGAGTAGAATCAGATTATGTTTGTCCATTTTCCATTCCATTTTGCATTTTCACCTCAAAATTTATAACTTGAGGTACTTGAATACCTTGAGTTGTCATGGTTGGACTAGGCATTTCATTGGCATATGCAACTTGGCCTTGATTTTGGTCATTTGAAGGATACCATGGTTCTTGAAAAAATTTATTTTGAGAAGGAAAAATATCACTATAATATGATGGGGCATTAGGATTGAAATTTTTTCAAGGTATAGCTTCATTTATTTGACCTTTTCCTTGAGAATTACCTTGAAAAGGAGGCCTAATTACATGTCCAAACTAATTGTAGGGCTTATAAGGCTTATAATTTTGATTTTATTTTCTTTTGAGAGCAACAAATTCATTAGTAAAACTTTAAAGAAAACTCTTAAATTCATGAATCTCATTGGTAGGGGAAAGGGTAGACTTCTCTTGGCTATTAGGCAAAGGATCCAAGGTAAGTAATGTAATTTGACTAGGAGGCTACAAATCAAGGAAAAATGGCATTGGTGGTCTAGGAACAATATACCCTACTTAAACAAGATAATTCTCAGCATTAATATCTATCTCATTGGCATTAGGTACTGTATTCCCACCCATGGATTAGATCATCATGGCTACATCACTATTAAATTCCTTTAGGTAATTTAAGAAGGCATAATTTGGAGTGGGTCTTACAAGGGCTGAGGTTCTATCCCATGTATTTTAAAATCTAGAGTTAAAATCTTGCATGAACTCTTGAGGATCCCTCTTGATAGTACTCAATTGCTCAGCTAGTGACAAATAATCACTCTTCTCTTCAAACCTCTTAGATAATATATTTCCTAGTTCATCCCATGAAGCAATGGAAGCATGAGGTAGAGTTCTATACCAATCTAAAGTTTTACCTTTGAAAGACAATTCCAATAACCTAATGGCCACATTCTCTTGAGTGATATTATGAATGTTGCAGAAGTTTTCCATGTTTCTAATGTGTTTAATGGGAGTAATAGGACCTTCTCCACTAAAATATGGAACACTTTTAAGGAATGCTCTAGGAATTTGGTCATATTGGGCAAGATTCAAAGGAGATGATCTAGCGAAGGCTACAAAAGGAAGGTTTCTATCCATATTTGAATGTAAATGGTGACCATTAGGGGTTGAACTAAGTAGAAACTTGGATTTATTAAAAACTAACTCCCTTATATAAGGATGAGTATTCACAAATCTCAACTTCTTAATAGATTAACAAGGTAATTACATAAATTTAAAAGGTATACCTTTATTATTAGACCTAGTGGTTACATTTGGCATGGAAAATAAGGACTAATTAGCAACCAAAGAGTTGAAATTTTAGTTGAGTCATTAGGTACTAAATGTATATGTTCTTACAACTATAAATATTTCAAGATTAACATCAGTCTTGGATAATATTCTAAGACTTAAAGTCCTACCAAGCATGCCAAAAACTATTGTCACATAGATTTTCACCCCTTAAGGATATGTCTCAACACTCCTCATCAAAGTGGAATAATGGAAACATCTCACTTTTTGTGGGTAATCAATTGGTGAGATGAATCTCTAGAAGGGCTAGTTCCCTTGATGCATTCTTTGAATTACTTTACTACTATCAACTTTGCATGAAAAGGGTTAAGAAGACAAACTAGAAAATATAAAAATATGATGCACCAATAATAATTTTCCTCCTATTTATTGAAATTATTTTACTTATATCAAATCAAATATTCTTTCACACATAACTCACAATTCAAGATAGATTGTTACTTCAATGTTTCATATGTTAGGTTCAAGAGGTATATTGATGTTTAGGAGGGATAATGAATGATCCTTTGGAGAATTAATTCATAAACCACTTCTAAAAATCTCATACACTAAGAAGGAACACTAACAAATACCTAAAATAATTATTCTTCTACATACTTGGTGGACAATCAAAGACAACATGCTAGAAAAGACTATCTTTTACTAGACAAGATCAACAAGATTTGCAACCAAACTCAATTATGCAGCATGTAAGTATGAAAATTCAATTTTTTATTGATTCAAGAGACATTCAAATACAAAATTAGCTAGGGTTTCACCATTAAACACTAGAGGCTACCCAAAAGAGCCCAAAAAGTCACTACTTATAGCATTTGAGAGAGGAACGAGGAAAGGGAAGGCCAAAGGTCACTTGGAAACTTGAAATGATAATATAAGGGGTTAAATATTCATGAGAATAGGATTTAAAACTAACCATTCAAGGTCAAAAATTACAAGTGTCAATCCAAGGCATAAAACTCTTAAAAAGTGGCATGAAATTCCTTGTGTTGGTTAAGAAAACTACCTTCATCAACTCTATTAGAATGTACCAAAACTAAATAGGGATAGGTATAATAATTTTAATAATATTTAGGGGTTAAATAAATTATTATCCATGCATTTATTTCATTCTTAATCACTTTAATTCCTCTAAAAGTGAGTCATCATTGCCTATAATCAAAGAAACTCCTCTTTCACACACCTTGCACACTTGGATTCCAAAATGGGGCTTAATTTTCTCATGAAAATCCATATAATTGATAGTATGAAACTTTTAAAAACTCTCCATGGCCTTAGAGGTATCAGGCACACCTTAAAAATACTTCCACTTGAAGTTTTCACCCTTCTCACTATCATGCTCACTATGCCAATTTAGACTGGCTAAGATGAGAGCTCTAGTAGGCACACTTAGGAGTGTTTATTAATAATTAAATTTACATAATGATTTATTAAAATTCTATATATTATTACCAAATTTTATTTCATCTCTTAAAACCTCTTAGAACCTATACAATGCACAAAATAGTCAAGAAAATGAATTGTGTACCCTATCCATATAGATAAGGTAGAAAAAAATTTGATGAGGAGGAGACATAAAGAGTAATATATAATATCCAACCACTTTCATGTTCATTTCATCCAATTTAGATAGCTCTCCATGCTTGTTTTCTCAATTGGGTCCTTATCTAGGGTTTAGTAGGGTTTTAGGTCCCTTTTATCCTTAAGCTTTATTCATAAAGGTGTGATGTTTTAATTTCCAAAAAAATTCACTAAATAAATTTTAAATACCTATTTAAACCCCCAAAAACTCCTTATACTTACATACATAACCTCAAAGAAGATACAATCACTCAAAGATAGCCTATCAAGCTTTGACCTTCATTTCTTACAAGCTTGAATTGGCTCTGAGTCCCAAAAAGGATTATTTATGATTTATCTAAAAAAAGGAGGATTTAAAACCTATATGATGACTCCAAAAACATGTTAAAATATTATATAGTTCCCACATAATTCTATAAATTACATTGACCCCTCATTTGGATATTAAGCTTAAACCCTGCCTAATAGGCCTAACTGTAACTTTAGGATTATAAAAAAATTAGTTGATATTATCTACTCTTTTCTTGATTCCTCATGTTTTCATAGGTATGATACATCTTTACACACTTTTTAATAAGGTTTAATTACATTTTTGTCTAGTTTTTTCAATTTCCTTTCCCAAAAATGTAGGCCTTATTCACAAAGGAGTGCCTCTATCTGAGATAAAATAGAGGGCACTTCCCTTATTTTAACAAAAAAATAAAGTTTTTGATGAGATTAAACAAGTGTATAGGACATTATAAACCAAAATTCATTTCTTTTTCATACCATTTGACCTTACAACTCTCCTAAAAACCAAAATAGATCCTTATTAAGGCAGACTATGCAGGGTGTAAGATGTAGACTGTGTATGTTGCTTCATAGTCTCTTTTCTACATGATTACCATTAGTGAGAGATTTTTTTTAGTGTAAAAATAATTCATAATAATATATAATATTTTTCATCACTCTAACATATTACATACCCCTCATACTCCATGCTTGGTCAAACTGAGTTCCATCTCTTGGATGTGTTTTATGTTATAGAGTGGTACCTATAAGTAATCATGCTTACTTGAACCTTAAGAATAGTGTCTACCAAACTTATTGGGTTAATTTAAGATAATTTATACTTTTATCAACCACATTTTTCTCACCCTTATGCATTGGTAACACTCAAACCTCACTCCTCAACCTACTATCTATCATGGACAAACACAGTCAACTATGTTGGGAAGGGTAAAACCCTGTAGATGAAGACTCCTATTTTGAAAGGCTATACATCAATATTAAATCTCATAAACCATTTTAAATTAACTATTTTATTCCAACCTTGGTGATTCCATATTTAAACATTTTCTATATATGATGCTCTCTTATAGTCAGTTTTAAGTGTGCATTTTGCATGATAAAACACCTGTAGGTGTATATGAGACTTGAAACACTACATATCAACATTATTATAATGATATTCATGTTCATTGTTAAAATAATAAATAAATAATGACATTAAAAACATAATATTATGCCTTGTTTTCCCTTTAGGATATCAATGGTCACTCAAAGCTCAAATCCTATAGATGTCAATGGAGAAACTCAGTGTTTAAATGGGCAACTTTGAGGCCCCCAACAATCACCTTTCACTAGTCCTCTTGGCTTCATATTTGGCATATATCATATCCTTCACATATTATACAATATATGGTCATCTATATACATTAGAACTCTTTGTAACCCTGATATATGACTTTGTAAAAATGACCCAGACCTTTGTTTTCACTTTTTAGGGAAAAAGTCCTTAAATTCAGGTGTTACATACTCCAATTTACCCATTTGACAGTTCAATAATATTTTTCATGATCAAATCGACCTAATAGGATTCCAAGGAAGGTTTTTCCATGTTCCAACTTCCCATACAAGGACCTTCATAGCTCTATGATGCCACCTATAGGTGAGTATTTTCACATATACATAGTAAAGCAAACTTGAGTAGTATGCAAGATATATATTTTCATGATAAATTATATGCCTTCACCAAGATTTCCAAAGTACTCTTAGCACTCTAAAATATTGAAAAAATATCAAATATCCCATCTCATCATGACATCATCAAGGAGAGACTCCTTTAGGTGTATTTGAGTTGTATGTAGGTAGTGGACAAAATTGGAGTAATGTGTGTAGATGAATGGTCTCATGAACAAAATTAAACTCATTTTTAATCCCTAAAATTCATTTTTATAACTATGGGTATCTTGATACAAGTCTCAAAACATCTTTTCCAACATGATATCCTCTTGCAAACATTATTTACAGAGCAGGCAAGGATAGCTAGTGACTAGTTGGTGTGGTGTATGAGCTTACAACCAACCTTGAATATTCCTCAAACATTAAAATGAACTCTATTAAAATATTTATGACTTAAAAAAAATTATACACCTTCATTACAATTCCATGAAAAATCTAGGCAAGTCTCATATATGTGACTGCAGGTGACAGTGATTAGAGAGTTGACTATGAGAATGGTAAGACTGAATGCTTGATCAAAGTATGGTGTGATTAAACCAAACATAAAAGGAAGTGATAATATGGCCTTGAGACATTGGAAAAATCACATCCCATTCACATTATACCTCTGTAGAGAACCAAACATTTTGTAAATAAGGAACCTTTGACTGAGACCTCACATGGTGACACCTTCCTACAACATGAGATGATATACCTATAAAAATACCATGGAACATGAAACCAAGAATGAATATCATTTTATAATAGATAAAAAATCATCTAGATTCAACATCACCAATTGTATTATATGGACCTTTCCAAACTAGAGAAAAACCTATAGGGTGCAGGAAATAATGAGCAAAAACATATAGTCAACTTGTTAGAGATGATTAATAAAACATGGTTGACCAATCCTTGAACTATTTTTATGTAAATTAATATATATAAGTTTAATACCACCTCCCAAAATAAATTGACTTGGAACCTCTTCTACTAGCCGCACCAAACTTGAACTTGCTGACCATTTTTGTGTGTCTAGAAGGGTGAAGAAGGAGTAGAATGGTTTTGGACCTTTTTTTATCACTTAAAAATAATTTAAAGCATTGAGATGAGTTTGAGGAATATTAAGAGACATTTCATGACCTTCTCCTATGTGTCACCTTCCCTCGTGAGCCATACAAGTGCCAAACTCCTTTTTTAGTTAGTTTATTGATTTTTCTATTAGATAAATTGTAATATTTAGATGGGACTGACATTACTAATAGGGAATATAAATTCTTATATTCCTTTAAAACTATTCCACTTACATTTTTGACCTATAAATGGCTATTAAGTGACTCAAAATGACATATAGACTAAAAAGACTATGACCAAGGCTAAAATTGCATTAAATTACATCAAATGGACTATAACATATGCCATGACAAAATATTAGAACCCTAAAACATCTCAAAATAATTTTTTTACCTATATAGGTCCCAATTTGACTTGTAGGGTCAAATTTGGTCAATAATGCACTATTGGAAGGATTAAGGATAGTGGATCTTAAAAGAGGCCCACTAGATGTAGACCCTACCATGTTAGTGGATATAGTAGGCATGGAAGTAGAAGAGGTTAAAGAGGAATAAGTCATGGTATGAGAAGGAGTAATAATCAAGGGAAGAGGCTAAGATTAAAATAAAGTGGTACCTCCAAATCCATTTGAGAATGTGGGAGTAGGTGAGTGAGGCTCTTCAAATTGATCACTAACTATAAAATGGTAAATGATAGAGGGGTATTTTCCTCAATGTTGAGGAAATTTGGAGATGAAGAAGACCATTTTATGGGTATACTCTAATTTGGGTTGGTATTCTATGGAAAAGAGAGGATTACATTGTAAATAGGTATTAGGAGGGGTCCCATAGTTCATTGTGCGAGTGGCTATGTAAACATTACTCTCATCTACGAGAGGATACCTACTCTATGTATGGGAGAGCCTATAAGGGTTGGTAAAACTCATCATGTTTGTTGAATTCAACTCATTTTTAACTTCAAATAAAAAATTCATGATGAAGGAAAGGGACTAAAAATTAGATAAGATAAATGCAAAATCAAGGAAACAAGAAGCGATAGAAATAGTACATGATCGACTAGGTTGACCAAGCATAGGGAACAGAGCCTGTAAATAATATAAGGTCAATTGGGTTGATCCATTTTAGTAAACAAAGGCTAAAAAGTGTATAGGGTTGACCTAGTATAGTAGATAGGGAAAATTAGAAGGTCTATAACAAACTATGTCGATTGAAATGATCATGTACTAAAAATAATTTTGAAAGTACTTTTAAAAAAGTAAGAACTTACGGGAAATAAACAATCAATTGGATTAGTGAATTTGATCCAATTAAGGCACACAACACAAAACCTTGTACCAATAATTTCCAATGTAAGTTTTTTTTAATACAAAATATAATTAAACAAAGAGCAAGCAATCAACTTGAAAAGTAAAAGCTAATTAGATGGTCAACCAAATTTTTTTTAGATTATTAGAATATGATTTTAAATATGATGGGAATTTGGTTATAAGTAAGAAACTAGAAAATAATCTAAGGATAGTTTCAGGAAGTTTGGGCTGAAAGGGATATGTATTGGCAATGGTACATGCTTGGTATTAGGGCCTACCCCCTCACTTCATACACTACAATGATAAGGGTGTCACATGTTTATCCATAATATACCATTAACCATGTATTTATATTTGGCTAGAAAACCAAGTTAGTTTCCCCCTTGGTGATGAAATCCAAGTAGATTGGCCTTGGGTAGATAATTTTTAAAGTGTTTGTTAAAGATTTTATGATTTGGTCATGTGTGCATTAAATATAAAATAATGAAACTAAATGGTAAATTAAAATCCACCTAAGTAGAATGTGTTCTATTCTAATTATGCAAGCAATAAGAAATGAAAGTGTGAGATAATTACTAGCATATAAAGTTTAATTCTAACTTTGAAACATGATATAGTGTTGATGCAGTTGATAATATATGCATAAAATATAGAATAAGGTTGATAGTGTCAATTTTATACTACAAAATCAAGGTTTGAAAATGAATAAGGTTGATAGAGTTGGTCAAGTTATCTAGATAGCACATAAAAAATAGAATTGGGTTGACAAGGTCAATCCAGTTGACTATACAAGGGTAGTTTTAAAGACTACAAACTTTGAAAGGAAAGACTATATGGAAAGAAAGAAAGGATAGAAAAGAACCTTGGTGATTTTGAAGATGCAAATAAGTGATATTTTTGTCAAATAACCTTGAGAAATACTTGAAAATTCTACTAATAGGGTCAAATGGGTTGATCTTGCTTTGTAAAAGCATGTTGTTGAGTGCCTGAACTATATAGGGTCAATTAGGTTGACCTAGTATGTTGGATATGATCCTTGAAAATGTATAGGGTTGACTAGGTTGACCTAGTATGTTGAACCTGATGTCTAAAAATATGGAAAACTATATTGGGTCAACTTAGTTGATCCAATAGCCTATACATGAAAATATATGCACAAAAATTAAAATTGGGTTGATGCAATCAACCTAGTATAACAAATATATGATAAAAATAGAGAAATAAGGGAAAAAATCTTGCAAGGGTTAGTTTACATTGGGTTCACCAAAATGTATGCAATCAAAAATGCATCATGTCTATAAATCAATCCTAGTTTAGAAAATATAGAGCATACCTACACTTCTGATTGGGAATACATTTGTTAAGTGGGAGCATGACCAATATGGGAATCCACTATACTCAATTAGGGGATCATTTATCACAATACACCATGTTAAGGAGAGTTTCAAATTCTCTAGTCTAACACAATCATGCAATAACCCTAAGGGGGTCCTAGGTTTTGATATTTCACCTATTCTAATAATGAGAAATTAAATCTAATCTAGTGCTCACCAAAGCTTGTGGCATAAATTGGGGATTAGAAATAATAAAAATAAACATGCATAGAAGACACATACTCACATCAATATATATGAAATTTTAATGCATGGAAGAGAATCACAACTACATTATCTATCTACTCTTACAAAAGGAGAAATAAATTTAGGAATACTTACCTTGAAGATGAACCTATCAATCCTCAATCTCTCCTTTAGCCAAGGTGTTTCACAAGAAATTATTTTGGTATGTAAGGATAACAAAGACAAATCAACTCTTGGATAAACAACCTATCAATGCATCCAGAATAAATATCTATAAGACAATATCTATATCTCTAAAGAAAGTATGAAACCCTAAACTTTATTTCTCAAGTAGAATGGTCAATGTGTAGATGTTCATTCTCACTTAATTCTTATTCACTTATTTCTTATAAAATGGTGGGAAATGAACTTGTATATATAGGTGGATCTTACCCTAAATCCTTTTGAAAATGTTGATCGACAAGGTTGACCTAGTTGACCCTATATAATTCTGAATAATAATTCACTAGGTCTTGAGCTAGGTTGGCCAAAGGTCAAAATAGATCCTAAGTGAAAATAACTCAAAACTATATAGGGTTGACCCAGTTAACCCTATATAATTGATAGATAAAATGGGATCAAGGTGAGGAAAATGAGGATAAAATGTGTCAAAAGTCTAGAATGGGTTCAACTAAGAAGAGAAAGCTTAGGGTAAATGTTTTTGGGAGAAAATTGTGTAGATAACATGTGGAAAAAGGGACAATAATCCTATGAAGCACCAATAGTCTGCCTACCCCTTTCCTAGTGTACCCCTTAAGGCATGCACTCAGAGAGATTGAGACTCGATAGGTTCTTATAAGATACAAAGTGTCAGTAATTGGTAAAAGTTTGAAAATATTATGTGTATACACAAATAACACCCCATATCTTTCATGAGCACCATTTTGAAGAATGTGAAACTGAACTATCCTATTTTGGATAAGCAAGCCTACACACTAGTAAAGGCTATCAATAAGTTCAAACATTACATCCTAAGGAAAAAGACATATGCCATAGCGTCTGATTCAGCTCTCAAGTTGATGCTGGGACAAAATGAAATTTGAGAATGAAGAGGGAAGTGGATGGCCAAACTCCTAGAATATGACATAGAGATAAAATATGCTAAGTTAGGGGTCAAGGTCTAATACAACTTATTATAAACACTGATCCTCACATTGACATTTTATAATTTAAAGCAAGTCAAATATCTGATGAAGATTGGTACAAGGATATTGTTCACTATCTTCTATATAGAGCATGTCCCTCACACCTTAAAAGAGAGTATAAAAGAGCCCTCAGGTTGAGATCATATCACTTTATGATCAAAAGAGGGGTACTCTATAGAAAGAACTAAGAAGGAATATATATTAGGTGTATTTATAGAGCTGAAGTCATAGAGATAATGAATAGCTTCCATGATAAGTTGAGAAGTGGCCATCCTTTAGGGTGTACCACCACACGCAAGATATTTAGGGCTAATTATTATTGGCCAACCATTTTCAAAGATGCCCATGATCATGTACAAACATACCACCAATGTCAAGTGTTTGATCAGTGATATAAAAAGGAGACCATGCCTTTACAACTAGTAATTGAAGCTAATCCATTTTCATGATGTGACCTTGACTTCATATAAGTTATCAATCTTAACTCCTTGATGGGGCATACATTTTTACTCATCACCATAGACTATTGCACTAAGTGTACTAAAGCAGTAGCCACCAAGAATAATAGAGCAATTGATGTCATCACTCAGTTTGGGACTCCCTTGTCCCTGATATATGATAATGGCCTAGCTTTTGCATTAGTTAAGTTCACTGAATTGACATATAACAACTAAATCATCATCAAGTTATCTTCAAACTACTACCACCAAGGTAATGGAGTTACAAAATATAACAATAAAAACTTGATGAATGCCATTAAGAAGTATACAAAAAAGAAACTAAGAGAATGACAATCCTTTCTAATGTATGCCTTATGGGCAAATAGAGCTAGATACAAATAGGCACTCAATGTGTCCCCATTATTACTATTCTATGGGTAACAACCTATTTTTTATATCATGCCGAAGTTTTCCACTTATGATTTTATGGTCAAGTACATGGAAGATGATGAAAGAGTACAGTCCCAAATATTGAACATCAACCAAATGAAAGATGCTAGAGATGAAGCATTGAAACATTTTAGTAAGCATCAGGATGTTGTTAATAAATGTTTCAATAAATGGGCCAAAGTTAAAGCATTTTGAATATCAGACTGGTCCTACTATGGGACAAGGCCCGTGAAAATAAAGGATATCATGATAATTGGACCATATCAAGTGGTAGAGATACTAGGCAAAAATGCATTTAGGCTCAAAGACCCACAAGGAAATGACTTAGCATTTCTTGTCAATGGGAAATACATGAAACATTATTTCTCTACCACTCTATCAAAAATTCTAGAAGGATAGTAAGCTTGTTTAAAATTAGCATAGGTAGGATTAGATTAGTTTGCTTTCCTATTTTGCTTTCTTTTTGTGTTCTTTCTCACTTTCACTTTGCTTTCTTGCTTTGATTTTTTCTTGTTATTTATTTTCTACTATGTGTTTTATCTTAGTAATAAGTCCTTTAGATAAGATTTATTTGGCTCAATTTATGTTAATCTGATCCTAAAAATGGAAAGAAGGGATTGTTGTTTTTCAACATTGGTCACCCAAAGTTTAGAAACCTCTAATAGTGTTCCAATTTAGAAAATTTGGGTGGGGTTAATTAGAATTTAGTTTTCTTATGAAAATCCTAAATCATTTTAAAGCTATAATATAGTTTAGATGACTAATCATTTGCTTGAACAAGAGTTTGAATATGTGTGGACCATCATACTATCACTTGAATCCACCAAATAAACTTCTAAGGTAGGACTTGATATATGAAAGTGAATGACACCCAGACTATGTATTGATAAAATCCTTACACTTGGCTAATTCTAGTTCCCAACCATTCTAGTTTATGGATGCAGGTATATATATAAAAAAAAATGATACACCAATGAATTGAAATCATAAACTACCTTCATATTCCACCAATAGTGATTTAGGCAATCTCTATTGGGGATATGGACTCTTTACTGCTAGTAGAGCAAGGCCCAAAGTGAATTTAAAGGTATCTTTGTCATGGGCCATCCTTATAAAAGAAAAGCACAATTATATATAATGTAAAGAATTCTTAATTCATTTCATATTTGATATCTTGAACCTTGAAAGTTATCAATTCTAAACCCAATGACAATGTTTAATGAACCTCAAATCACACACATAGTATGATTAACTACAAGGTTTAAACTTTATTTCTAGCCTATGGGTTTTCATTAGTTTTGAAAAGCAATTTGGATAGTAATTGAAGATCACAGTGAGACAACTAATTTTTTATTCATCTTTGAACAGAAGATTTAGATTCTAACATACAATGTTTCCCCATAGAGGTTACCATTTTTTGATGATCAACTTCTATTCCCAATGGGGACCCTCCTTTATTCAAATTTCAAAATGCCTAAGATGTTTGCTAAATCATTTGACTGCATATGGATATGGTTTAATTTACAATGTTTGAACTTCATTCATTTTGAAATATGGATACTTATAAATATTCAATTTATTACAAAATTTAACTAGAAGCAAAGAGTAACTAGAAATCAGAAATAGCACAAAATATGAGAGGACACACAATTGTATTCAACTCATTCCAAAAGGAAATTACAATAAAGAGATCACACTCTTTCATTTCCAGAGACAAAATCATGACCTTCCATGTTTTAGAGGAAAGAAGCGAAAACATGGGAAAATGAAGATCGATTACAAAAATAAATAGAAAAATGGACTTTGCTAAAATTTGAGACAGATTTTTGTGCATGATGTTGCACTCCCCATCAGAGTTCATTACATTTAATCTTACTTACCATTTGATCTCCCATGAACTTGCAACAACCTACAAATCTAACCTTACCTGCTGAATGAGATTACCCACATGGATTCTCTAAACCAACACCCTCCTGGATCTTTTACTAGATCTTGCTCTTCTACCTGAATACACATGGCACTTGGCACTATGAGGAGCCAACCTTGCTCTCTCTTGTTAGGATTGTAATTGATTATGCAAGCAACTCAATCAAAAGTAATAAGTTAGAAACTAGAATCAACAAAGAATAAGAGATTGAAAACTTGTATTAAACTCTTCTCATAATTGAAGAAATCTCTCTTTCTTCCACACCTCTCAGATGTACAGTTTCAAAGTTCTCTCTCACAATTACAAACACAATGCTACTTGAATTGTATATTAACATAATTACAAGCTATGAAGATCTATCCCTATTATATAAGATTAGGGATTGAGCTATGTTCAACCATCAGATATACCTCATAAAAGGTCCAAATCAATTAAATAGAAATGCAGGTTCAACTTATTGTAAATAATCTGTTTCATTATAAATAGATGGATGCACAGGTGATTGCCAACGTTCCTTGTCAATTCTGCACATGACCAATTCAAACAAATCCCTGAATGATCCTACAACTTTGCATTTGCTCATCTGAAGCTTTTTACCTTAAACAACCTGTACCTGTACATCAACTATATGATACATGCATAGACAGGTTTTTGCTAATGGAATGTGACCCAGATCTCTACTCAACATGAATGCAACAAGCTTCACTAGATTTTACTAAACTAACACTATGTTGTGTTTAAAATCATTTGGCTATGAAGTTTTGCATTTAAACTTGTTTAAATCTATTTAAAATAGGATTTGACATTTACAAAAATCTAACTTAACTTCTCACTTGACCTCATAAGATATCAAAATTAAAGTAATGGTTTGTGATGCCTTGTAGGATGTCAATGTTAAGACCATGATCTATAGAGATAGGTGTCTACTTTGTTAAACTTTGTAATTCCTTGAATATTTATCATATCTCATGCAAGACACTTAGATTAAATCTACCAAGTTCATGAGTTACATGGCACCATCTGGAGAGATCATGAGAAGAATATCCATTAGAATTCAAATCAGAGGCTATGTATCATAGTCTTATTCCCCATGAGCAAGCCTAGTTGATCCAAGCTGCCACATATCCCCCATGTAACCCAATACAATCTAGAATCTTTCTAGATGTTATCATGTGTCTCAAACACAACCAACTAGACTTAAAAAACCTTTTAAAATGATGCATGTACAATTTAGGTTCATGCTAGATTGATGCATGTCCACATCATGTTACAACCATCTAAATCTCACAAGAGCTTGCAAGGTAGACATCTAGGAGCAACTAATCCATCCAATCAAGGATTGATGGTATACAACTATGTAAGGCTCCTTTCAAGAGAAATATTTGGTATAAGAATGAGTAGAATCCCACAAAATTTATGTGTCCACTTTGTCCTATGTGATGATGCACATGTCACTCTTGTGAAGCTACACCCTATAATCTATGAGATTACCTTTGAGAAAGATGTGTGTCTCTATTCAAACCACAAAATTAATGCCAAGTTACTGATATCTATCCAAAAGCCTTTTGAAGGTGAAACCTATCAAGGAAATCTCTAATTTCCTATGAGTAAGACACCTGGTAAAGAAAATCCATGATTGCCTTTTGAGAGAGCCACCTAGAAAATAAAATATTTGATTGCTTGTGAGAGTGATGTGTGGTAATCTCATGACTAACCAAAACTAAAAGGCCACTTGAGATCTCACCACAAATTAAAAGATTCCATGTGGTAGGATACAAATGAGTCATCATGCTAAGCTACATTCTATGAACCTATGAGTCAATCAAAAGGTTCCAAATGTCTAGACTTTGAGCTGACTAAGTAACTTAGTCATATTTAGGCCCCATAAATGCCCAGCTAGATCCAAGGTGGTAACTATGTGTTAAAAAGTGGTAATCCTTAGATTTAAAGTTAAAGTTGATGAAAAATCAAATTCAAATAAGAACTAAGTTTTAATTCTAATGTAATTAAATGCCAAAATCAATAGCTTAAAGTTATCTTAAACATATGCAAATTTGATGATCTTGCCATTAATACAACACAAACTAGAATCACCATCTATGTTACATTAATAAAAGAGATATTTCAAAAGGTTACTCAACTCGACTATTGTTACTTATATTTACATTTGAAAATATATGCATTTTCTCTACCTACTATCTACATCCTTAGTACAACAAAGCTTGAAATATTCATAGATTACACCCTAATCACCATTGTTAGAGCTCAAAATTTATAGAGAAATACATAAGGAAATTGATTACTACCCAAAGTATTGCATAGATGACACAAACATGTCCCTCCACCCTAGGTGAGAGCATTTCCTTTAAAAATTATGACTTCTTATTCCAATGTGGTAATTCAGTTGTTTTCAAAGACACAAAATTTATCCCCAAGGCCATAAACATAAGACACATGCATTAAAACAACATTTACTTCAATGTATAATCAATTAGGGTAGTTGATGAGGCTCAAATAATGCCACACATTATTTAATTGGCTTTATACATCCTTTCAATTAATGTTATCAATCTCCATAAGGCTGCAATGAAACCAGAGGTCATACCATGCACTGACCTAGTCTATGGTATCTTTTGGAGGATGAGATGTGAGGATGGTTTTCTCAAATAAATGAAACAAGGGATCCCAATTGCATTCATATTAGGGAAAATATTTAAAAATGATTATGACCTTCCTTCCCCATAAATAGACTATAACTAGAGTAAAATTGATAACTGTTATGAGGCAAACTCCCTAGAGAAAGTCCTAACATCATGGGTAACTGACCCAACTAGAGTTATCTTCATGGATGACCAAAGGAACCTACCTATTAATCAATTCAAGAAGGGAGTCAAGATTGGCCTCACTCTCAATAGAATATTTAGCAACCCACACATTGGGTATGTAGACATAAGAACTATCCCATTGTTGTAGAGAATCTTAGAGGATCAGTAGATTACCTCAACTGGGGACATCATCAACAAAAACCTAGTATCTAAATTGAATTCCACTTGAAATAATGGCTCCCCATTCTTCATGATGAGTTACTTGTTGGGTGTTATCTATGTAACTATCTAACTAGGTCAGAATTCCTAGTATCCTTAGTGGAAAGAGGTTGTATCCTAGCTTTTCTCAGTAATGCACATTCACCAGTTTAGGTGCAATATCAAGGTAATTACATAATAATTCTACCTGATGGTGTATAAATCAATCATTGAGTGTGAGATTTTTAGGGTTCCCCCATAGTAAGATAAACACTAATTGAAATGGGAAGCTATTGGTTATACCTAGATTACACAGTCATTTGAATGGAAGGAGTAATGGTGGTTCCCCTTAGGTTCCCAAAATATGTACCTATGAAATTGGCCAAGGATGAGATGGATTATAAACTACTACATAGAGTTGATGTTATCATAAAAAACAAGAATAATATATTCCCCCACAAGACCCCTTTTTAATTTGGGGAGGACTAAGATCACAAAGTGGTATGATATCATTGTGGCTACAAGGCATAAGAATTCATACGTATTGCCTAAGAATGATTTTACACCTTGGGACCCAAACAATGTCATTGTCAAGCATTTGTTCAAGTTGAAATAGGAAGTGTAAATGGAATATAATCATCTATAAGAAGTACATGAATGGATATACTGATATGCCATGAATGACAAGGTGGTCCTTAGGAATATAGCTAGAGATGAGGCTATATAGATAGAAAAACAAGGAAGACATTATAAATCCATAACCACCACTGACTCATGGGAGCATGTTAGATGTAGATTATGAGGAAGGATAATAAAAATAGGAGGAAAACAATGTTCCTCTCATTAGGAACATACCATACATACCTTCACTACATGCCACATAAAGCAGTCAAGGTATGCCTCCAAGCTCTGATCAAGGAAGATCAAGAAACCAATATGGCCCCTCCCAAGGTCCTACATTTATCTATACATCTAATATATGAGATACCCTAGAGAGCTTAATATAACTTGATCCTGATGTCATTGACCTTTAATAAGTATATCAAGGCATTGAGCTCTCAATGGAAGAACTACAAACACTAGCTAGAAGAAATATATAAAAGGTTTACAAGTGGAAGAAGGATCCCAGTTTTACCATGAGAGGAATAGTTCCTCCTCCATCATCTTCTCAAGAAATTGTAGAGGATGAAATCACATAATAAGATCTTACTATAAGTACTTTCCCATTACCTTCTTCCCCAATTGTAACTACTTTTGCTTCTACTACACTTCCATGTTTGCTCTTACCACTATTACCGCTCCATTGGCTTTATTATCTTCAAATGTTGCATTTACCTCTACCCAGTCCTCAATGGATACTAAAATGAGACAAGTTAGTTATTCCTTTGGATTCACCTTCACACATTTTATCATGCATGTCACTGCAAACATTACTTCTTCCTAGACAACCATAATAAGTGCCTCACTCGCTATTGGTTCCCTTGCACCATGAGGCCATTGAAACCCATTTCAAAGTAATTCATCTTTCAAATGCCACTCAATATCACCATAACTACTAAGGTGAGAGTTCCTTAAAATTTACCTTCATTCATTCTTGATATGGACCATGTAAGATCTATATTTGACCCACTTAGGCAATTAGACTGAATAAACGTTTACATCGCTATTATAGTTTTAGCCTCTTCCTCAACCTAGGCACCCCCATTGTAGTAACCTCTCACACATCCAACACCTACTACTATCCCAATTTGGGTTAGATACATCATATAGGAATCAACATAGGGGAGGCCTCAGGTAGTCCTATCCCCCCCCCCCAAATTAGCATGATGTTATATGCTAACATAGGTACAATGAATAGGGTGATTAGAAGGTAGGTAGAGAATCCAAAATCAAGCTTAGTGGTGGCCCATGAGAGTGAAGAATCCATTTTCAATTTGACAAGGAAGAGGAAGGATAACCCTAGAGAGGTAAATGAATATGCAAAGTACTTTGTGTCCATAGTTTAATCCCAAGCTAAATCCACAATAGTCGTAGAGTTAAAAAGACTAAAAGACCAAACATTACCTATAATGCTTGATGACACCATTGTTTAGGATATAAATGTATTTAATTTGTATAAAGTCATGAAGAGGAGGTAGTAACATGGAATCCTACAATCTAAGGTGGTCATTAAATTTGACCAAAAACTTGTACTCTATGATGCCAAGTTGGCAAACTTGGCTAGAGTTGCAAGCAATAATAAGTTCCTAGACCTCAAGATTTTTCCACTTAAGGATATCATTCCTACATAGACCATCCTAATGAATAGGAGAATAATATTGAAGAGATGGTTGGATCAGGTCAAGGATGAAACTACATCCTTAGAGAAGTTTTAATTCAATATTTCCCTCCTACTGAAGGATTATATGGTCATAAGGGTGACCAAACCTAATGGCACATTCATGAATGATAAAAATTTTAGAGCCCAAATGAAGCTATTTATTGCTAAATTCTAGTAGGACATAGCCAATGTAAAGACTTCTACTAAGGTGATAAATATTGTGGCATTTTTTAATCAAAGACTGGAGAGAGAAGAGTCCATTGAAGAATAATTAAGGCTATTACTCGTAGATCATGGCAAGATCATCCAGGAAATACGTGACTTATTTTGGCATATGATCCTAAAATTCACCCAGATAGATCAAGACTACTTAGCCTGTGTAGAGGTTTGGAGAAGGAAGAGGTAAAGAAAAAATAAAGGCAATAGCAACAAGTCAACCAACAACCTCCTCTAGGGCCTTAGGGAATATTCCATTATGTTTGTAAATTTGAATTAAGAATATTCCATTATAATGCATAGCATTTTATCCACTTGGCTATATTTGGGTGCCTTGTATGGGCCACTTGAACTTGTATGGGAAATTTTGAAGCCTATAAATAGGGGTGTTCCCCCTCATTTTTAATTAGAAATAGTTGTTGCAAGAATTAATACAAAAGAGCCAAGAATTCAAAAGTTTGTCTAGAGTAATTAATTGTGTATTTCTATAGTTTCTATTCCTCACACTTTTAGATGAATAATGGTTTATTTCTTATGGGCTAATTTGGAAATAATACACAATATATGCATCTATTAGATTGATTTTAACACTAGGCTAACAATTCTGCTAGTATACATGCTTTGTTATCATCTTATTTACAACTAAATGTGCTTTACAATTTATTGTGAATGACTAATCTTCATTCAATGTATGATTTTATATATATATATATATATATATATATATATATATATATATATATATATATATATATATATATATATATGTATGATGTATGTATGTATGTACACACACACACACACACACACACACACACACACATGTGTGTGTGTGTGTGTGTGTGTGTGTGTGTGTGTGTGTGTGTGTGTGTGTGTGTATGTATATATATATATATATATATATATATATATATATATATATATATATATATATATATATACATATATATATATATACATATATATATATATATATATATATATGTATATATATATGTATATATATATGTATATGTATATATATATATATATGTATATATATATATATATATATGTATATATATATATATATATGTATATATATATATATATATATATATATATATATATGTATGTATATATATATATATGTATATATATATATGTATATATATATATATGTATATGTATATATATGTATATATATATATATGCATTCATTTTCCTTTGAAGCTTCAACTACGTTTATTTAGCTTTGAGCATTATGCTAGAGATGGTAGACGTTAGTTTTATGTGTTTTTGAGATAAGATTTAGAAGAATAGGTATCTTAGTTCATCTTAAGCAAATTCTATTTTCTACCTTACCCTTCTCTCCTTTGGATATAACCATGACTCACTTTATTTTATTTCACTCTGTAAATATCCATTATTTGTTTATATTTTAGGCAATAATTGGCAAAGTCTAAGATAATTTCATAAAGATTAGCAAGAAGCAATGTCACTTTGTAACATATGTTGTCCCTATAATAGGGTTTAATAGTATACTTATAAGTGGTGACCATAGCTATGTTATTTTTTATATTTCCAATAGCAATTATGTTAACAACTCAAGCCCTAAGTGTTTCAGGACTCGAATTTGAGTTTCATTACTTTCCCTCCATTCCCTAGTGACACAGGGAGCATATTAAGTGCATCGGCAAGGGGGATATGATGTTTTCCCATTATCATATGTCATGGTGGTCAGTTATTATTTAAAATTATAATCTCAACACTATCATTTATTAGAGTGAAACATAGGCAATAAATATGTACATAGTTAGCTTTCCTACATCATTCACCTATAGTCACGTAAAAAGAAGTTTTGAAAAGTCATGTTGAATAAGAGAGGAGGTTTAAAAGTTTTTAAAGTTTCCCAAGGTGGAGAGAATCAGTTTGGATTATTCAAGGAAGTCTAATATTGGTTGTAGAACCAATTCACCATACACTACCTTATACCCTGTAGTAGCACCTACAAGAAGCTCCAACAGAGGATTGAGTAGAGTTAAATGAAGATGTTGAAATTCATTTAGGACATTCTTTAAGGTGTGAGGGAATTGAGAGAGCCATAGTAATAATTTTAGAGTCAAAAAATGGTAGGCATATTTTAATCCTATGTCCACATGTCAATAATTTTTAAATAGGGACACTTTACCTTAGTATCTCTAAATGAGGATTCTGCCTTACATTTGATCCTTCTATGGTAGAGTGTTTTGAAGTATAGACTAATCTAAGTGTTTTCATCATGAAGCCCAAGTATAGGGGAAATTAATTACATAATTGTAGAGAAAAAAATACTCTACGTTTCATTCTAATTTTTAGCAACGCATGATCTAGATCACTGTCCCCGCATAATTTGGTTCGAGATGGCAAAGTTTTTAAAATAGAGTGCAGGTGTTGATTTTCCTTTTGATTCATTTTTGTCTAAGTGTGAAATCAAGTGGAAGTGGCCAAGTGTCATCATCTGAGGCACCTTTCAGTTTTTCTATGAGTTGGTTAGAATTGGCCACGCATCCCTTAACAACTCAGCAGAACGTGCCAAGTGTCAGCATCTACATTTCATATCAGCACCCACATTTCATCTCTTTTCAGTGAAAGGTTTTAAAAAGCTAAGTCAGGATGAAGTGGAAAGTGCCAAGTGGCAATCATGGAAGGTCTCAATCTTGATTTTCTAAAAAGTGATGAAATATGTCACGTATCCCAACAAAAGAGAGTGAAAGCCACCACATGTCGAGATCCAAATTATTTTCATTTTTTGCTTCACTGATATAGCAAAGACTGTGGTGGGTCTCAAGTTTTGTTTTTGAAGCAAGCGAAAGCCGCCAAGTGTCATTGTCCATGTAAATATAAAATGAGACCCGATTGTTTCTATGATATAAATAGAGTAAAGCAGAAACCACCATGTGTCACCTTCCGAAAATTCCTAAAAGATAGCTAAAAGAAGCAAAGACCACCACGTAACCCCAGATAAGTAAAGTGGAGATTGCCATGTGTCTTTTGATGAAGCAGCAGAGATCGCCACCTATCCCTATGCCTTTTAAAAGTTTCTTGGGCAAGAAACGCTATGGGTGTTATTTTTTGTTAAGTTGTTAAAGTTCAAAGAAGCATATTTTGACAAGTGTCAAAGGCAGAACACTCCTAAGCAAAGACACAAAAGAGTATAAGTTATGCAGAAAGTGTCACGTGTCTCTGATAGGTGTTATAGAACACGCCAAGTGTCATTTTCTAGTGTCTCCTAAGTAATAAGAAGGTTTTCAAAGAATTGGCTAAGTGTCATCTAGCGTTTAAGAGAAGGGAGCGTCTTACAATCTATTTTCAGCCAATGAACTACCAAAAGACAAAGTGTTTCAAAAATCTATGAAATATATTCTATTAGACACTTCCAGTTTGGTTAGATTTTAGTTGGGCCATTAGATTGGGAACAAGTAGATAATCTGGAGTGAATCCAAGGCTATAAATAAGGTTGCAGAGATCACTGAAAAGGGAGATCATCAAATACCAGAGAGAATTTTTTGAGAGAATTATTATTAAGAGTTTAGACTTTCTAGAGTTGTGACTAGGAATATCATTTGCCTTTGTTATATCTTCTTAAGTTGGAAGGTTTATGTAACTATGCATGTTTCTGTGCCTCTTATGTGACGGGAAAATTCAAATAAGAAGATTAAACCCTGTGCCTTTGTTGACATTTTCTGTATCACTGCAAAAGTAGTCTATGTTGTGAGCCTCTGTTTCTATTGTTTCCATCTTTTACATTGATCATGCACTTGTTTGCTCTTAAATGTAAATGAATCTTACATATAGTCTCAATGTGCTCAAGATTAAGGTCAAATTACATTTAGGTGCATCACCATACTTAGATTTTATTTCTTGCATTTGTGTTTTTGTTAAAATTCATATCCCTTTTCCCAGTATACACTTGATATAAAGAAGAGACCAGCTTCTTAAAAATCTAGAGGTTATTTCAAGTCGCAAGTCCCACATCTTGAAACTTCCCATTATTGATGTTAGAACAAGCACAATTTTAAATCATCAATAATTTTTGGCATGCCCAGTGGAACCAATCTTGAAGTTTTTTTCAAGATCCCATGAACCAGAGAGCTACAAGGAGTCAGAGCTGTGGACCAATAACTAGATCACAATCTACTACAATTCTAGGTATTCTTTTGCCACCTTTGGTAACTAGTCAAAGAAGAAGAGTCAACCAGTTTATACCAATACCAAGAGCAAATATGGGAGCCCCTATACCCCCAAGAAATTATGCAAGTTGGAACACTGGTAGTCCATTAATTCTCCCAATACCACTAGCCACTTGGGACCCTATCCCAGTGAATGCCTTAAAAGCTCTGCCCAAATTTAGTGGGCAAGACTTTAAAACGCTTGAAGAACATCTACAGGATGTATCAGATGTCTGTGCTATACATGTTATCACGTAGCAAAATGTGGCCATAAGATTATTAGCAGCTTCTTTTAAAGGGAAGGCTCTATAATGGTATCAATCTTTGAGCCCAAATACCATATCTACATGGGATCAGCTCAGATATTTTTTCTTTGAAAGATTCGAAGAGAAGGGTAATAAGTCTTCTTTATTACAGCAATTAATTACTATTCAAAGGGCACCACAAAAAGTGATGACTGACTTCAATTCTAGATTTCAAAAGACTTGGGAAAGAATCCCTACTACAGCTAGACCATTATTAGGTATGGCTATAGTATTTTATCTTAAGGCTTTGAATTCAGATATATCTATTATGATTCAGTCACTTGGAGGACACACTTTGCTTGAGGCTTATGACTATGCGGTCAGAGCTAGGAATAATTTAATAGATGCTAGAAAGTTACCCCCAAGGCCTCCCATGCCTATGTTCCTAGAAATTTCCTTGCCATTACCTCAAGAAGCTCCTAAATCTATAGCCCCACCTATGTCTATGTACACATATCCTTAACCACCTACTAAATAAATTATCCCTACTCAGTCATCTGAGCTGGATGATATCAAGAATATCCTAAAGACATTTTATAATGAGCTGATTAATATAAAAAGACAACATAATACTTTCCCTAGGCCTCCATATTAAGGCTATCAAGGAAATAAATTTTCATCTCAGCCAAACCAATACCAGGGTCCTCTAAGACAAAATAACCCTTAGCCAGCAAATCAATTAGTTACAGTCCCCACACCCTCATAGACTATTCCTCCTAATTCAAATAGGGAAATTGTTTTAGGGTAAAATAATTATGCAGATGGTACCAATGCTTGGTGTTTCCCTTGTAATAATGCTCATATGCCTAGAGATTGTCCCATGGGTAATCTATAATAAAAGGTGGTAGAACAAAGAAGAATGGATGGTCAGTTTGCAAGTTTCAATGACAATCAAGCCTACCAATCTTCTGGTATGTAAAATTCAATCTTAATGACTTAGATGCAAGGGATGTCTTTACAACAAGAGGAAGAAATAGCTTCAGAATATGCTTTGTTCTCATGGGTTGAAGATGAAGAATCAGTATTCTTGAATGAAGTTTTTGCTTCCAAGAAACTAGTGTTGCCATCAGACTACTATACTAGATCAAAGAGGAGAATATTAGAACAGCCTGAAGTTGTAAACAATGAAGTTATGGAGAATACTCTATTTCAAGGTCATCAAAACATAGTAGTTAGACAAGAAGTGTTTTAGCCAGTGCAGAACCAAGTAATTCCTAGACAAATTCAAGAAAGGGCAAGGTATCCTTATTTTCCAAGAAGTCAAACTTTGGGACCAATGAATGTGGTGGATCAACTGAAGATGACCCTAACACAAGTATCAATTTAGGAAATATTATCTATTCCTAAACAAAGGACACTATTACAAGAAGCTCTTCAAAATCAAGCAATGCCCAAATGTACTGAAGGACTTGCTAATAAAAGAAAGCTTGAAGACACAGTTCATCTGTAGACAACAACCTTAGTAAACAATGCATCAGAGGTAAGCAAATCCAAACTAGATTCCTTCTATTTAACTAAGATAGGTGACTGGACTAAGCATAATCAGGAATAAGAAAATAACTAGTTGTTAGCTATGACGCATAGTGACCCATATGAAAATTATAACTCTACTAGTTTGGGCACTTATGTTATTTTTGATGAAGACCATGAAATCCCAAATGTTTTAAGGGAAGAGACACCAAATACTCAAAAATCTGAAAAATATTTAAAAATTTGGACTTTAAATTTTGATGGGGTTAGAAGTAAAAATGGTACTAGAGCAGGAATTTGTCTTACTGCTCCAAATGGTGAAAAAAAGTTAAGGGCTATCCATTTTCAATTTGCTTGTACTAATAATGATGTTGAGTATGAATCTTTAGTACATGGGCTTCTATTAGCCAAGAAAAAGGGAATAAAGAATCTAATAAGAATTAGTAGTAAATCAAATTAGAGAAAAGGCAATAGCAAAGAATGTCAGGATGAAATCCTATAATCATAGAATTTGGGACTTAATAGAAGATTTTGAAGCTTTTAATATTAAAGTAGTTCCCAAGATTCAAAATTTTGAAGCTAATAGGATGGCACAGATTGGTTCACAGTTTGATCTAGCAACTAGCCTATTAATTACTAATGAGTCAGTAAAGGTTATAGTAAGGCCAACTATCCCAGATAATGAGGAGAATTGGAAAGTATTTGAGAATGATTTTCAAGTACTCTCATTCTTACAACAATCAGGGGAATTTTTCAATCAATTGCAACCAAATATTGAAGAGGCATATGGGGATCAAATTATACAATTAAAGAATAATAAGCTTCCCAAAGGTTTAATCACTTTAGAGAGCCTTTTTGATCCAGAAGATGTAAGCCTGGAGAAGAAAAGGTCCCAAGAAAACAAAGTAGATTATTTTGAAATATAGGTAAGTGAAGGGAAAAATTTAAAAGTTGGAAATTCTGCAACTCAAGAAGAAAAGGAAAGGCTAATTGAATTATGCAAAAAATATGATAGAGTCATAGCCTGGAGCTATGAAGACCTTCATGGATATAATAGAGACATCATTCAACACACAATAGAACTGATTGAAGGATCTACAAACAAAATTAGAGGCCAGTGAATCCAAGGATTGAGCCTCTAATGGTGGATGAGTTGTAGAAACTTTTAGATTCTAAAATATTTTTTCCAATCAAACACTCAACCTGGGTATCAAATCTGGTACCAGTTAGGAAAAAGAATGGTGATATAAGACTTTGTGTAGATTTTAGAGATCTAAACAAAGCATCTTTGAAGGATCATTATACCTTACCCTCCATGGAACAAATTCTATAGACTGTGGCTGGATCAGAGAGATTCTCTTTGCTAGATGGTTTCTCTGGATACAATCAAATTTGGTTGGCTAAAGAAGACCAATACAAGACTGCTTTTACTACCAAATGGGGAACATTTGCATATGCTAAGATGCCATTTGGCCTATCAAATGCTAGAGCCACTTTTTAGAGAGCTATGGATGTTGCATTTGGGGAACTTATAAATAATATCATCCTGATTTATCTTGATGATCTTACTATTTTTTCAAAAAATGCTATTGATTATTTTGATCATTTAGAAGCTGTGTTTAAAAAATGTCAAGAATTTGGAATGTCCTTGAATCCTAAGAAATGTATCTTTGTTGTCCCTCAAGGCAAATTATTGGGACATATAGTATCTAAAGAAGGAGTTTCCATAGACTCAGAAAGAGTGGTATCTATAATGAACTTACATCTTCCAATAAATAAGAAAGCAATTCAATCTTTCTTGGAAAAGATTTATTTTGTCAGTCAGTTCATATTTGACTTTGCAGGCTTAGTAAGACTAGTGACACTTTTGCTGAAAAAAGACCTAATTTTCAAGTGGACTACATAAGGAAGGCAAGCATTTAAAGAGGTTAAGAAATCTATCTCAACAGCTCCAGTACTTAGAAACCCAGACTTTTCTAAGCCTTTTATAATGTATGTATATGGAGGAGAGCTCAGTATTGTTGTTGTCCTAACACAAAAGGATGATAAACAGGAGGGAGAGCATCTGATAGCCTTTTTATCAAGGACTCTTAGGGAATATGAAACCAAATATAACTTCATGTAAAAAAATCATATGCTATGGTAAAAGCTCTCAAAAGTTTCAGGCATATAGTATCAGGAAGTAAAATTCTGATACTTGTAGCACATCCAAGTGTCAGAGAATACATCATGGAGGGGGAAATTATTGAAAAAAGAGCAAATTGGATAACTAAGATCCTTGAATATGATGTAGAAGTCAAACCCACTAAATTATTTAGAGTTAGGGGTTTGTGCCAATATATGACTCAAGAGCTTGAAAAGATGATACCTGAAGAGACAAATTCAGGAACAGAAGAAGAAATTGTATTGAGAATACAAGAAGTTGATCAGGAATCTTGGGTTACAAATAGGATTCATTTTATGAAAAATGGGATTTGCCCAAGAAAACTCCCTCAAAATAAGAGAAGATACTATAGGATGCAAGGAGTTCATTTTGTTTTAATTGAATAGGTTCTTTCTAGAAGAAATTCTGATGGCAAATTGTTAAGATGTGTAGAAAAGGACAAGGCTAAGAAAATACTACATGAAATGCATCATGGAGTATCAAGTGGATATTTTTTTGCAAAGACCATAGCTATAAAGATAAATGAAGCAGGTTATTTTTGGCCTACTTTATTTATAGATTGTTATCAGCTGGTTAAAAAATGTCAATCTTGTCAATATTATGTGGGGATGAGAAGGAATGCAGTAATGCCTCTTAGTCCTATAATTGTGGATGAACTTTTGTTCAATGGGGTCTTTACTTCATTCGAATGATAAATCCAATATCTATTATGGGTCACAAATGGATCCTAACAGCCATAGATTATTTCACCAGATGGATCGAGGTAGTGCCACTCAAGGAAGCAACAGAAAATGTGATCCTAGATTTTCTAGGGAGTATCACTACTCATTTTGGGGCTCCTCGCACCATAATTTCAGATAATGCTAAAGAATTTTTAGGGTCCAAAGTATCTAAATTTGCATTAAAGCATGGAATATATCTGAAAACTTCTTCTAATTATTACCCTCAGGGTAATGGTTTGGTAGAATCAACTAATAAGAACCTGATTAGACTCATCAAAAGAATAGGAGCTGATCATCACAAGGAGTGGCATAAAGTGCTTAATTTAGCACTGTGGGTTGATATAATTACACCTAAATAGGTGATCAAAATGTCCCCATATGAATTGGTATATGGGAAACCTATTGTAATTCCCCTAAGCTTGGAAATTCCTACTCTCTAGCTGATCAAACAGATTGAAATTTAAGAAAATGGCCCCATGCAGGTTAGACTAGCAGAAGTTCAAGTAAAGAGGGATGCAGCATGTGATTCATTGATAAAGCATTAGAAAATAATTAAAGACTATTTTGATAAAAGGACTTCAAATCCCCATTTTGAAACAGGCTCAATTGTTTTGAAATGGGATGCAAGAGCTGCCAAACTAGGTCAACACACTAAGTTTGAAGCATTATGGACTAGCCCTTATAAAATTTGTGTGTAAATAGAAAAATTCATTTGAGCTAGAAATGATGGAAGGTGAACCTAAAGAGATTCCTATAAATGGAATCTATTTGAAACATTTTAGTTAAAACTATGTTTTTTTAGCAATTTCAGATCATGCAGTAGTTGTAGATTCTTTTTGAGCAAGCTCAAAATTCCTTGGGGTTGCCAATAACTGTAGGGAAAAAAATACTCTACATTTCATTCTAATTTTTAGTATTACATGATCTAGATCACTGTCCCCGCATAGTTTGGTTTGAGACGGTGAAGTTTTTAAAATAGAGCGCAGGCGCTGATTTTCCTTTTGATTCATTTTTGTCTAAGTGTGAAATCAAGTGGAAGTGGCCAAGTGTCATCATCTGAGGCACCTTTCATTTTTTCTATGATTTGGTCAAAATGTGCCATGTGTCCCTTAGTAACACAGTGAAATGCACCAAGTGTCAGCATCCATGTTTCATATTAGCACCCACGTTTCATCTCTTTTCAGTGAAAGGTTTTAAAAAGCTAAGTCAGGATGAAGCAGAAAGCACCAAGTGGCAATCATGAAAAGTCTCAATCTTGATTTTCTAAAAAGCAATGGAAGATGCCACGTATCCCAGCAGAAGAGAGTGGAAGCCACCACGTGTTGAGATCTGAATTATTTCATTTTTTGCTTCACTGATATAATAAAGACTGTGGTAGGTCTCAAGTTTTGTTTTTGAAGTAAGCAGAAGCCGCCAAGTGTCACTATCCATGTAAATATGAAATGAGACCTGATTTTTTCTATGATATAAATAGAGTAAAGTGGAAACCACCATGTGTCACCTTCCATAGATTCCTAAAAGATAGCTAAAAGAAGTGGAGACCACCACGTAACCCCAGATAAGTAAAGTGGAGATTGCCACGTGTCTTTTCATGAAGCAGCGAAGATTGCCACCTGTCCCTATGCCTTTTAAAAGTTGCTTGGGAAAGAAACGCTATGGGCCTTATTTTTTGTTAAGTCACTAAAGTTCAAAGAATCAAATTATGACAAGTGTCAAAGGCAAAAAACTCCTGAGCAAAGACACAAAAGAGTATAAGTTATGCAAAAAGTCTCGCATGTCTTTGATAGGTGCTGCAGAACATGCCAAGTGTCATTTTCTGGTGTCTCCTAAGTAATAGGAAGGTTTTCAAAGAATTGGCTACGTGTCATCTAGCATTTAAGAGAAGGGAGTGTCCTGCAATCTATTTTTAGCCAATGAACTGCCAGAAGATAAAGTGTTTCAGAAATCTATGAAATATCTTCTGTTAGACACTTCCAGTTTGGTTAGATTTCAGTTGGGCCATTAGATTGGGAACAAGCAAACAATTTGGAGTGAATCTAAGGCTATAAATAAGGGTGTAGAGATCACCAAAAAGGGAGATCATCAGATACCAAAGAGAATTTTCTAAGAGAATTATTTTTAAGAGTTTAGACTTTCTAGAGCTGTGACTAGGAATATCATTTGCCTTTGTTCTATCTTCTTAAGTTGGAAGGTTTATGTAACTATGCATGTTTTTGTGCCTCTTATGTGACTAGAAAATTCAAATAAGAAGATTGAACCCTGTGCCTTTGTTGACATTTTTTGTATCACTGCAAAATTAGTCTATGTTGTGAGCCTCTATTTCTATTGTTTCCATCTTTTACATTGATCATGCACTTGTTTTCTCTTAAATGTAAATGAATCTTACATATAGTCTCACTATGCTCAGGATTAAGGTCAAATTACATTTAGGTGCATCTCCATAGTTATATTTTATTTCTTACATTTGTGTTTCTGTTAAAATTCCTATCCCTTTTCCCAGTATACACTTGATATAAAGAAGAGACCAACTTCTTAAAAATATGGAAGTTGTTTCAAGTCGCAAGTCCCACATCTTGAAACTTCCCATTGTTGATGTTGGAACAAGCACAATTTTAAATCATCAACAATAATAATAAGTCAATTTTTTAAGTAGGGATGATTAATCGATGATGATTCAAACCAAATAAGTGTTGACTTGAGACACTCAGTATACACAGTGTTTCTTAGTCCAAAACTAACCTTGAGGAAATTTGTAAATAACACCTAGTGTATGGATGATGGTGAGAAGTGAGACAAGTATCTTAAAATAAAATAGATACATATAATATCTTAATGATCTTATAAAAAATTAAATAATTTAAATACAATACTCAAGAATATAAATCACCACCTACATAGGTCTCTAGGCTAAGAGTGACCTACAACCATATTTAAGAATCCTAAAGACTGACTATGTAAGAGATGAAGATATGATTCCAACTCATGAAATGAAGGAATATAGGTTGAGTAGATATAAGTTATTCCAATAGATAAAGATTATGAATTATAATGTTTAATAAATCATAGCCTACAAGAGACCCTTAACCTCAACCGAGACATACACCTACAGTTAGCATAGTCTGTAGACTAGCCTAAGCAAGTAGATGGAGTAGTTTGGAGATTATAAGGGGTATATGATGGATGGATAAGGTTGAAAATTCCATAAAAATGTTGACATATCCATCTCATGTGATTCTTAGAGTAAGTAAAAAAGGCATAGACTTATTTCCAAACATTCAAGCTACATGTAGGCCTAGACCCTACAAATAATCATATACCCAATGAGCAGTTTTAGGAAGTTTGAGTGTTTAAGGGTGATAGAAGTGTGATAAAACTTTTTAATTTGGTAAAAAAGATAATCAATACCATTTATAACCCTCCATGGTCTCATTTTTCTTGAGAAAATAGGGGAAGTACCCTCTATTTTGTCTCAGTTAGAGGGCACTCCCAATTAGGACATGACTATAGGCTTGGTAAGTAGATGTTGCAAAGGTAAAATGAAGAGTCTTGGATGCTGAATAATGGTGTGAATGGTTTGTTTAATCATGAACAAACATTAATAGTCTCCTACAAGTCTTGGAAAACCACTTAGATTTAGTTATAGAACATGAAACATAGTCAAGCCTATTAGGCCTAGAATTAGGCCTAAGCCTTATAGGGGTCTAATGCCTTTCCTAGGACCACATGATGATTCAAACCTATATGATGACCTTCAAGGATAGATATTATAGACACCTAAAATTATACATGACTAGCCTTTGACTGGACTTCAAATGGATTCCTACCAACCGTTGCAAATTAAGCTTAAGAATCATTGAACGTCCCAAATTTACTTGTGCATCATTTATCAAAGATCAAAATCACTTTGAGGCATCCCTAATTGGGTTATCCTACTATATGTAACCATAACCTCTCATGGATTCATCCCTAATCATTTTTTGGTGTCACAATAGTCAATTTAGCCTATGGACCTATTAAGTGGGGCACTTGCACACATAAATCAAATCTTGGAAATGTTAAAAGGATAATGATAATTAATTAACAAGCTAAACCAAATTAAATTCCTAATTGAATTATCCATTTTAAATTAATGAATAAATAAAAAAGGAAATTTAAAAATGCAAATATCCTATCCTTTCATCATGATCTTTGTGAGTATTCAAATACTTTAGAAATATCCTAAATTATCTATTTTAGAGACCCATGCTTATTCATTGAAAATAATTATTACTTGACAACTATTAACTCTATTGGGGTTATATTTGACTCACCTAGGTTAGGTTTTAACCTATTCCATGTCTAAACTCCACCTTGACTCACCTTGGATTGAATTTAAATCTATTTGATATAAAAACAAGCCCTTGACTATTATTTTTAAAGCTATCATAAGCCAAAGTTACAATGCAAATTTGGAGAGAAACATAAGGTATTTTATTACAAGTAGTGTTATAACTCCAAAATATTGAGCCAAGATACATCAAGCCACATCAAATCCAATGGTGCCAAGGAGAGAAGGAGCCAACAAGATTCATTTTATAAAGACTCTTTGAAGCTCAAGCTAAGAAAACCACTCAATAATGCATTTGGAGCTCCCAAGGAAGGTAAAGGATTTATTGTCTTTTGCATTTAGTTGTGCTTTCATTTTTCTTGTGTTATTAAGCTCACCCCTAATATATAGGCTTGGAGTGTAAGTGTTAGTGAGTTTATTGAAGTTTTTTTTATTGATTGAAATAACATATTAATAACCTCCCTTCTTAGATTACTAGGATCATAAATGGCATGCTTGGTGGGACAAAAAAACATCCCATGTAGTAAGGAGATGAAAATGTAACTCTTAGTTTTTCTAATGAATGCTTGACCATCTTAAAATTTTGAGTTTTTAATTTATTTTTCTATTTTCTATTTTTTTGGTCATGCATCATTTACACAAAGAGTGATGCCAATCTTGATAGAGCCAACATCAATCCTATCAGAATCATTGCCAATCCACCCAAGATCAACATCGACCCTTATGTGTAGAATAGGACATAATAGAAATGTGTTTGATAAGTTGTTCTTGAGATTTTTAGTTTTTATTTTATTCTTAACAACTTAAATATCATTTGACAGACTATTTACCTATAGGACATTACTAGTTTTATTCTCATTTTGATATCCATCTCTCTATGAGAAAACATATTATGTTTTCCTTTATTTTTATAGGAAGGAAGGAATCATGTTCAATCCATGTTGATCGACATTGGTTTATACAGATCAACATCAATCCCTACATGGATTGATGTTGATCTCTATGACAAAAAAAATTGAGAAAACCTAAGAGCAACATTTAACAAGTGTTTTTATCATTCATTAAATTGATTCAAGGTAGATAAAAACCCTCTAAAAATTTCAAGACCTAAGTGGGAAAGAGGCACAAATTTGGAAGTGTTTAAGTCTTGACCATTTTACTTAGTGCCTAAAAAGAATCTAATTATTTTTATGCTTAGTTGATTTGTGAATGTTTTTGAAAGTTTTTAAACTAATGTCAATGATCCAAATTTAATAAACATTTTGATTTGGTGACTTAAAATAAATACTCACACTTAGATTACATACTCTTAAGAGTGTTTTGTTTTATGCTTGTTCTTTCAAAGTTGTTTATTTTTTCAAAATGATTGATGTGTGTATTCTCTCCCCCTATCCCCTTTAGGGAACTCAGGTGACCAAAAATGATCTTTATTTACATTTTTTCCTTGTCTAAAGGCATGAAAATAACATTGTTAAGGCTCTCCTCAAATATGTATGTTTGGGTGATCTAAACGTGACCTTAAAGTCTTTGCCTTTGTTATTTATTTTCATGCATCTTAGCTTATGAGCAAGATTTCATCACCTCCTCATAGGTTCTCTAGGGAAGCATTGACCCTAGAATTCATCTCCCAACATCATTTTAACCCCACTCCATGATGGGGTCTATAAATTGAGGTCAACTTATTAGGATGTTCTCTTGAGTGGTTAAGAAAACTTTGTTAATAAGATATTACCTCAGACCATAGGGGTAACTCAAACATCACACTACACTTAGAAAGTGACGAATGTAGTGGTTGTGAAAAGGAAAAGACCTTTGGTTAATGTGGATATAAATTAAGTGAGCATCTCTTGTGTTATCCATACTTGGGACCATCTAGAAATGAACAAAAAATTAGTTATAAAACAACCCCACTTACCACAGACATATTGTTGATGAAGGGTGAGTAGCCCAAAGTTCCATGTCATCATAAAATATCTTGAGAGAAATGGGTGTAAAATATTTACTTATTCATGCACTTTTATTTTTGGATTAATACTTAAAATCCTTTCAAGAGCATGAATATAGATGGAATTTGATAGTACTATGCAACCTTGTCAGTTTTAGGATCTAGGATGTTACACTTAGTTGTTTGTGTCATTTTATCCTTTATTACATGGTGTTTGAGTCTAAAACTATTTATTTTTTATACCATGTCAAAATGAGTCTTGTGTACACATCACTCCATTTTTTTAGGAGGTGTTATGCCATCCATTTGTCACCATAAATTTACCTTAATATTTTGATAAATATTTATGTGTGTGTCACTTGATTGGAAATGGTAATGTTACGCTAATTTGTTCCTTAGAGTCTTGAAACAAACCATCGATCACATATTTAGAGCACAATAACATCATAATGTTGTTTGTATAATTTCATAGATTTATTTACCTTGTGTCCAAGATTCTAATTTGAAACCAAAGCCATGTATGCCTTTTGGATCTTTGCTTAGTGCCATTATATCATTCATCTTTGTCTAGCTTGATTATTTGTTAAAAGAATCCTAGTTTTCATTATTATTTATTTTGTTATTTGGGAGAAATAACCTATCTCTCCATATGCCTTTCGTTTCATGCCTTATACCAATTGAACAAGTTTATGTTTGAATCCAAATGCCTAGTTTATGCCAAAGTGTTTCAGATTTTTTAGAATAAATATTATACCTTGTTTTTAAGTTAATATTTTGTGATTATTTTTACAAAATTAATAATAAGTGTTTATTTTGAGCCTAAATTTTGACATCACATTTGGCCAATTGACCTAGTATCTTTTATTTTCTTATTTTAGACTTGTTTAAAATGCTTTGGACCTAGAGTTTAGCATTTTAGTTTTTATTCAACCACTTGACCATTTTTTTAATAAATTTTATGTTATACATATGACATAATATTTTAGACCAAGTTATATCACAAACCATTTTGGAGATATAGCTCTACCCCTAGAACAAGTTAGATCAAGTTTCAACCATTTGTCCTTTGGATAATATTTTTTAGAGTTTGTAAAACTCTAGGCATTTTTTTAAAACATTTATTATTGACTTAGATATGTCTCATTACACTTAATTTGGAGTCATGTACAATCTAATTTATGATATAATGGCTGCATAATTTGACTTTTTTTGAGACCCCTATGGTGAAGAAGTGGTTTGTGAGATGGATCTATATCCTCCTTACAATCCTCAATCTAGGGAATAAATCCAAGTGCCATATTTGATGTTACATTATTTATTTTGGTTGACGTAAAATATTTTCCCCCTTATTACTCATGGCATCTGATCCTCCACCTATATCATTAATCTTCCTTTATATTATGTGAGATACCAAGCTCCACAACATCCAAGGATTACCATTCTAAGACCTCATCCTTTGGTTTGTGTAATCAACCAAGCTTCACAATATCATATCATTTTTATACTAGGGCCTTATCCTTTGGCTTGTTTGAGAAACCAATCTCTAAAACACCCTACCATTTCTATATCAAGACCTCATCCTTTGGCTCAAAATAGCAACCAAGTTCCATAATGCCCTACCATTTCTATAATAGGACCTCATCCTTTAGCTCGTGATAGAAACCAAGCTTTATAATTCCCTACTATTAGCATACCATGACCTCATCCTTTGGATTTCATGAACAACCACACTTTTTAATGCCCTACCATTTCTATTCCTAGCCATTCCATGTATGATAACTCATTATCCCAACAAAGTTATCCAATCACAATTTGATGAGTAATAATTACCATCCTAGGCCATAAACAAACCTTTACTAAGCCTATAATTATCCAAATGTTGGACATGCTTCATCCATTTCCAACTATTCTCAACTTTAGAAAACCCATACCAATTATCCAGCCAAAACCAAGCCAATCTATACCTCTCCAATCGAGTCAATTATTTGAAAACCAAGATATGTTAAAAACTAGTATTTTACAACTACTTGTAAACTAAGGCCAAAAAATCCAACCAAGCCATGATGTTTCTATTTAACCAAACATTTAAGAAAATTCAACCTATGATGAATCACCTTTTGATCCTATACATAATTTTAATGAGTCTCGCTCTGACAAGCTAGTCTTTACTAAGTCAATTATTAATGATTATAACCACCTTTAGGCAAATCACTATCTCAACCATATGTCTATTTTTTAAAATCCTCCCTTTAGTAAGATAGTCTCTAAAGAGTTGTATCTTGACCTTTTTCCCATTATTGATAAGTCCCACTTTGACAAACCAATCTTTGTGAATCCCATTATGCCATCACAGGCTATTCCTTGTCCCAAAGCAAGCATTCAACAAGACATTATTGTAGTAACATTCACACCAAATGAAGAATCAAAATTGAATTCAAGTTATATTATTGAACCAACATCATAATTATCATCAATGTTAGTCTCAACATTGAATTCAGAGTCCCTTGAGTCAAAATCTTCTTCAGAATCAAAATACATTCATGGTTGTTATAATATTGGATATGCATGCCTCACAGATCAATTTGAATACATTTTTGATCCTTCTACAATTTTTGAGGATGATTAATTTAGCTTTGAAACAAGTTATCCTAGTATATTATATGATTATTGTGTGGCCTCTTTCCACTCCATTACCATTCCACATGTCATTACCACCAACCAACCTAGCCATTATATTGGCCTTCTACCTCCCACAAGTGTCGATTGGGACTGATAAAATCACACCTTATTAAACTACATCCATGATGACATATCAATTAAAGAATATTTAGGGGGATAAGACCACATTCATTCAGAAGAAGAAAAATCTCTTAGTGAAACCTTTTTGGAGGCACTAGGGGACAATCAAATTTTAAACTCAACATCTTCTAGTGAAACCTTGTTTGAGATGCTAGAAGATAATCAAAGTCAAAATTCAACATTCCTTAGTGAAACCTTCTTAGAGTTGTTATGGGAAAATCAAGATAACTTCATTTGTGAAAACCTCATTGAGGTTTTAGTAGCTGAGCACAATAGTTCTTCACTACTCAATGAATACATTATTAAATATCAAATTAGTATAATTTCCAATCTACAACATAATCAGATGGTAGCTACTCTCAAGTCCAAACAAAAAAAAAACATGGTGGTCCTATTGAGATCATATTCAAAAGTATTTAGCCCCACCATAACCAAAATTATGATGAATCTAAAATAAACAACATTAAGTGTGCCTAAAAACATTTGTTGCTTGACCATTATACATTCCATTATCATCCACCTTTATATTGACAAATCAGATCTATCATCCATTATTTATACCTATTTACCATCCCTAGTTACACTTTACTTTATAGATTCTACAGAGATTGCTTTTCTCAATGATTGGAGGAAACAAAACCAATGACCAACAAAGATCACAACATTTTTGGAATCCAAATCTACAGTATGTTCTTGATAGAGTAACTATTCAGAAGAGGTGTGGGCTAGAAATTTACATGAATGACTATTATGGTTGTATCATATGTTAATTAGGATGTGCATCTCCATATCAGTAAGAATAATAGAACTATTTACTAGGCCAAAAACCATACCCTTTCCACAGACCATACCTTGGCTAGAAACATATACCTAGCTAAAAACCATACCCTAGTCAGAAACCTTTACCTTTTCATTTCCATTTACCAATTCCTCTTGCCATTTTTTTCATACCTTTACATTGACCTTGCTTTATCACTTGGGGGAAACTTTCTTACAATTATACCCAATTACCATCCCATCATCATCTTTAACAATGATATATCATATACCGATTTATCATGTCATCCCTATTATTAACCAATGCCTATTTTTTGATGTCTTACCTAACCATTTTTATTTTTGTTCCTTTGGTTCTTCTTGCACCTTTTATGAGGAGATTCTGATCCAGTTTCAATAGTTTTAGAATTCTATGTTTAAATGACAATCTATGAAAGTAGTGTGATAGTGGATCTAGAAAGTTATCTTTCATTTATGATTGACCAGTGCTATGGATTATAACCACATATGAGAAAATTAGTAACACATACCTATGCCATTATTTCCTAATTATAACCACCTATGGGTAAATTAGGAACAACACCTTTTATCATGCATTGTCATATCACCTTGTCATTACTATTCTCATTTTCCTAGCCATTTGCCTCAATTTAAGGGCTTTTTGCTACCTAGTCGAATCTCACCACCTTTTGTGTTGGTATAGATGCTATGAATTGAGATACTAATGGGACTATGTAATTCATGATTGATTCATGTTGAAGTCAACTCAATCCCTCTTTTATGTACATTCTTTCCATTTTGTGAGCAACCTAAGCCAACACTCTTACCATTTTGAGAGTGGTATCTTGTCAATCTATAATGAGTTAATATACCTCAAAAAATTTCCAAAAACATTCAAAATTTTCAAAATCCAAAAATATTTATCTTGTCTAAGCCTAGTTAGTCATCCTTGATTCACCCTACTGGGGCAAATTTATTGTTAAGATGTTTTATTTTGATTTTACTTTTAGGCTTCTTGTGTGTTTGTTTACTTAATTATTTGTTTTTTTGTTTGCCTATTTATTTTCTTTCATTATTGTGCCTTGAATCAATATATATGCATTCATTAGGTGATTCCTTGCACATTATTCTTGAGTCTATCCATATTCATACATCATCATTTTCATCATGGTTTTTATCATTGGTGTATTTTTTTCAAATGTTTATTGGATCAAGAGTTAGTCTTATTGTAGCATAGAATTGTACCCTCATGAGAGAGTTATTTATGCTCTCTCACTCCTAGATACAAAATGGGAACAACCTCAGGCTATGGGTATCCTATGATGGGGTTGAACCTCCAGAGAAGGCTGGTTCCTCTTGGTAGTTCACCTAAACTACTGATTCTACTTCGAAAATAGATAGAAAGGGTTGAAAAGAATGACTAAAAACATATAAAAAAAAGGTGATTCACCAAACTTAAATACCCAATTTGTATGAAACTAACACTGAGGTAGTTTAAAGACAACCATAACTCACACAATCTCTCCAACTAATCATTTTACATTAGTATTTGCAAAACTAGGCCCACTAGATAAGAGATGAAGTATGGAGGAGTTGAAAATCACACAATACCTTCACTAATAACCAAAAATCAAAGTTTTTAGACATGTAACAATCAGTGGAAAACCTATAAAAAGGTAAGAATTTGGACAATTACCAAGGAAATACACCCTCACACAAAGCAATCATACACAAATTGACTCTAACACTAGATGTAAGTAAGAGATAGGCAAAAAATTATGTCTTATTACTTCAAAGGTTGTTTTTAAAAAAATTGACAAGGTTTTGCCTTATCAAAAAAGAGTATATTTTACAAATGGGGGAGAAAAGGGAGCTATAGGAGAAAAGGGAAGAGAGAGAGGAAGAAATCTCTCATAATTCAATAAATGTCCCTCAACCACCTTCTATGGAGTCTCAACAACATTATGATTAATTAAGCATTGATCCTCTCTCATCAAATTAACCTCCAAAGGTAAAAGGGGTCTTTAATCTTTCGCATTGACCTCAAAATTCACTAAAAGATAAAAAAAATTAAGGATGATGATGTCACACTCCACTATCTTGGAGAAAAGTCTTCTAATACTAGAAACCTCATTGAATGCTCCAAATTGCTCTCCCAACCTCCAAACTCTCCCACTTGCACTTTTATGCCCCATTTCATTTGGCTTCTAGAAGGACTTGACATGATGGTTAGTGATCTTGGCACTTTATTCTTAACTAACCTTGAAGGTTATGTTTTAGTGTTCACTTTTTAATGTTTTATTTTGTATTCACTCATGTTTTCTCCTTTAACTTGTAAAATGCTCCATGAAACTTGAAAATCTCATAGAATCCATTGATGGAGTTCTTTAAGATCATGTCACCTTCAACCAGCTCATAATAACCTACTCCAAAGGCCATTAATCACCATGAGGACTACTTTTGGACCTATTGAAATATTCCAAACCTTCAATACTTGTAACAATTGTGTAAATCACCATTAAACCTACAACCATTCACAAATTATCAAAAAACTTGGATTTTTTACCTTTCAACTCAGTAAGGCAACCTTGAAGCCCCTATGAAGAGATATAAGTTCCATTTAATGATTAATCTGGTCCAATTATTCTTATTCCATGCATTTATACCATTTCCCTCTTTGAGTACCTATAGAAATAAGCATTTTTAGGCCAATTTGGACCTCCTAGGCTACCACACACGACAAATTCTTATAAAAAATAGGTTATAAATGAGATTTAGAGATTAATATACATTTTATATGTGGTTTCCAAGTTATTCCATTTCATTTCATGGAATTATGAGTTCAAAAACCCAAAATTAGTCAAAAGGGCTCTTTTGATAACTCAGACAAGCTTACCTTCTTGACAATTATTCATAAAATATAGGCCTCCATTCTAGAAATTATTTCCATGAATATTTATCCTATATATACCATCAAATATTATAAAAATATTTGGCTTCCATGTGGAAGGTGTGAAAATATATGAACGTAAAGAAGTTTGCTTGTGGGGTTCTGCATGTATTTTGGGCCTGCTTAAAGTCTTAAAGATTTTTCATAAACCTAAAGACATTAACCAAAATAAATAAATAATTAATTTAAATTAAATATGTTTAATAAATGCATACTAAAATAATTTTTCCCAACTCCCTATGTAGTGAAAGATATGAGCATCGGAAGAGGGGCTCAAACTGGGTGTCTTAGGCCTGAAAAGCTCAAATTTCTATTTCAGGACCAAATTTACCATAAAATTATTTTCCATGATATAAATAATAAATTTTTTAACTTTAACATCTCATAATAACTCATAGAGGTTTCATATTGCATTGATAGGGTTTGAATGTGCCTTAACGTGATATAGGCCATCTAGGCCTTAAGACTAGCTTCTAGGCATAAAATTAAATTTAAAGAATTGAGGAACATATAGGATGGTATTATGGAATAAAAAAAAAGTTTCACATTAATTTTCATCCCTTTTTAACTCCTTTTAATTCTCAAGTATCACTTTGCCTTCATGCCTTTTTGGATTGCCTGTGGGAATGGTTGTCTGACTGCTTGGTCTAGCCCTCAAGGGCACAATTCTCATTTAAATTGGAGTGTGATAAAATTTTAATATGTTTATATATCCTTATTATCATATTATAAATCTTCCCAAATTCTCTTATGAGATCTAAAAACCCCCACCAAACCTATAAACTTCAAAAATGTTTTCTAGCTCCAATGGTGATTGCCATGGGCATGTGGGTGACTCTCACAAAATAGTGGATAATTAAACTATTAAATTGACATATAAAAAATAATTTATGGTTATAATTACTCATAAAAAACATCTCTACCAATTTTCATACTTGGATATTATATATTAAGGTTTGTAGATGAATTTTCCTCAAATCTGGCTTAAGTTGCTTGGTTCTTGACTATCAACAGATAAGCGGTTGAATGTGACAAAATTTTGGGTATTTGACCTATTATATTTTCCTCACAAATATTATTTATATTTATATAAACTCATGATTAACATATCCACCAAGTTTCATTCTTTGATCATGCATACTAAGGTCTGTAGGTGATTTTTACCAAAACTTACTAATAGGCTGCCTAAATTTTCATGGAGAGTGTCTCGGGTCTGAGACAAAATAGAAGATATGTGTCTTGATTTTAATTCCAAATATAAATCATATTTGGATTAAATATTTAAAAATTAACCTCTATACCAAATTTTATGTCTTGAATCCATGTGTAGGTGCCCCAAAACTTTAAAACCCTTCAAAATTACCTTCAAAAGTTGGTTGTGTTTCTACTTGATTATATTTTCATGTCAAAGGACTAGGAATTAATTTTTTACCATTGTATTTTGTTATTAATAATTATTTATATCCTTTTATTTTTATATATAATACCTTATTTCAATCCTTTCAACCTCTTACCAATCATTTCTCATGTTATATGTTCTACCAAAACACCATTTCTCATGCTAAGCTTCCAAAGCAACAACCCATGCCAACACTATTGTAGGTAGTGATTTGAGGAGATTTTAATTTTTTTTAATCCTTTCACCATATTTTCATGCCTTTATACCTCAAAAATAGTTTTAAACCTTCCAAGACACTTGAAACCTTCTTATCGCCTCCCTTTTTGGCAGATTTGTTATTTAAGGGTACTTTTAGGCTCTTTTGACTGCTAGTAGACATGTGGACGACTATGCTAAAATAGAGAGTACTTCCAATCCTTACGTAAAATTTATAATGGTATTGTAGGATTTATTAGGTCATAAGGACCTTGTGTACCAATTTTGAGAGGCCAATCCCATCTGTATATGCTAAAAAACTTCAAAAACTCTCAAAACTGCCTTCCAATACTAACTATGTATTGTATCTTCATGAGATGACATTAATTAAGTGGTATTGATGAATTATTGGAAATTTAAATTTTTTACTTGACTCATAAATGATACCTCACAAGATTAAACTTGAATGGAAAGGTCTTTATTTTCACTTTAGGGAAAATGATTGAATGAGTCAATGAAATTGCCATTTGGATGGTTATAGGTGTATGTTTTACCATTGATATTGATTGTGGCTCATGTTTTGGTAACAATATTTATGGTATTTAACCCTATTCATTATTCATCACCCTCATGAAACTTCCATTTCATCATATAACTCCATCATGCACTATTTTGATCTCATCATCTTTCATGCTTTGGAGGGAGGCTTGTCTTCTTTTGAGAAGGTTATAGGTGTGTATTTGAGAGAGTGTGAGATGACTAATTATTGGTATTAAAAATTATGGATTGATACATAATTGAAACCATTATAAGTCTATTCAAACATGTAATAACTTTATTGAACTCAAGGAACATAACAACATCCCTCTCATAGTTTTCTTGATGACTCAAGTTGCACACTTCAAGAAACCCTATTGTAGGTCTACATTTACATGGAAAAATGGCCAAAACTAAGTTTTAATATCTTAAATGTTTATATTTGGTTATATTTTTATTATAATGATATTACCATACTTTCTACCTCCATAATCACCTTATCTCTTTAAAATAGACATTTCCTTACTATAATCTTGACTGTGCATCAACTCAGGGTTGTACGAATTGAGCACAGATTCTAGGTCTTAAACAACACCACAGACCTCTTCTCATGGTGTTAAATTATCTTACCTTTTTTTAATCTCTTCCATTGATTCAACTCTCCCTAAAAAACCACTTATAGTACTTATCTTGTATCTTTGATCTCCCTTTTCCTTGTATAGTTGTAGATGGAGACTCTATGTTGATTATATGGACTATGTAAGGGTTTTAGCCCTTGGAAAGAAACATAAAAAATGAAAATGAGCCTTTATTTATTCTTACTTGATTATATAGGAATGATTCAAGACCAAATACCTTAAAAGAGATGGTGGAGTCTTTCCTTCCTTTGTATCTCCATGAAGCTCTTGACTGTACTTGTTATTGACTATAGGTCTCTCTCAAAGTGCTTCCCTGATGGTTCTTAAAGATGGAAAACCAATCCCTTTGTTTGTTTTCCACATATTCTTTTTGATCTACCTTTATAATAACTCCATCAATTCTATCCTCTAGTCCAAACACCTTGAACCCTCATTCACTAGCCACTCTACACAATCTCTTTTCTTGGTTCAACATACCAAATCTCATTATAAGTTTCATGAGTATAATATAACAACTTGGATGATATTTCATGATCATATTAAAAAATTGAAAACCACTTTAAGTCTCTCAATATTCCACCAATACTCACTCTCACATCTCAAGCTCATAACAACACTACTAGGCTTGTAGCCTTTTTTTTTTAACATTTTCTCCTTGTTTGTAGAAACTACCAATATTCCTAAGGATCTAATACCACTTTCCACCACCCTCTATCTCATTTTAACCTTCCATAAAGTTTCAAAGTTTGATTCCAAACTTATAATATACTTCCTTTGTTAGCATGCCTCAAATTAGGCCTCTTAAGCCCTATCACACACCTTAGATCTCAAATCCATATTGTACAATACAGAATCAAAATAAAAACTTATGATTCACTTTTTATATGATAAAATATACTTGATTACAATTTTTTATGATTTTACACTAGTTTAAACTTGAGATATAGGTTTTTTGGTTAGAAACCCTAGTTAGGCTACATGTGCATACCTGTAAAGGCCAAGAGCCTTCAAAAATACTTTTCTTGAGATTTAATATGTTTAAATGGAAACCAAGACAACATATATGTCTATCTTGACCCCATCTATCTTTATAATTAGGCTATAACCATTTAGCAATTCATTTAATTCCTTAAACTGAGCAAAACTTAGAACTATGTACCCTCTTTACAAGATTGTGTAAGAATATGCAAGGTTTAAGATCCATTTCTTGAGTTTTATTAGGTCCTAAGACATAATTATTTTTTAATTAGGACCTTAATTAACGCCCAAAAATATTTAAATATTTTTTTTTCCATTCTCAATCAAGAAAAACATTTGGAATCAACAATTTAGGCCTGATACACACTCATAAAATAAGAATCACAAGACATAGGGAGAGAGAAATAGGTGTGTATTGAGATTTTTGATGCCTCAAGACCTTATTATTTTTTAATTTTAACCTGTAAGATCTCTAAAAACTATTCTAATCATTATATTTCATCATCCATGATCCAAAATTCAAGAGCTTTGGTTGAAAGATAATTCAAGAAACAAGAATAACATAATTGTAATAATGTTATCTCTGAGAAGAGATGTTTTATTGATCAAATTTGCAGATCCAAACATATGCCTATCTCTAAGAAGAGATGCCTGATTGCCTTTTGTGGCTACATCTATTTTTATACATACTTTTAAGGTAGGAGGAAGATGTGGAAGGTCACTAATATTGAGGGAGATAAAGTGGTTTGATTTCCATAATTTATAACATTATAGAATTTGAGAAATTACTATTTTTAGACTACACTATTAAATTTGAAATTTAGGACACTTCCATTTGGATTTTTGGGGTCAAAAATCATTGATCATATCTCTATGTCATCTCATTTCATTCTCCTCATTCTTATCTTTCCAACGGTTCAAATGGGGAGTCAAATGGAGCTATGGTTCAAAAGTTATGGCTCTCGAAAGTTCTGCCACCAATTAGGGTAGAACCGTCACCCGAATTATCACTTGAAATGTTGCTCAGATTATTCCTCCTTCCTTGAGAATCAATTGTCCCTATTTCATCAAGAAATAATAATAACACAATTTTAATAATGCTATCTCTAATAAGAGATGTTTTATTGATCAAATTTACAGATCCAAACATATGCCTATCTCTGAGAAGAGATGCATGATTGCCTTTTTGAGCTACATCTATTTTTATACATACTTTGAAGGTAGGAGGAGGATGTGGAAGGCCACCAATATTGAGGGAGATGAAGTGGTTTGACTTCCATTATTTACAACATTATAGAATTCAAGAAATTACTATTTTTAGACTACACTATTAATATTGAAATTTAGGACACTTTCATTAGGCTTTCAGGAGTCAAAAACCATTAAGCATATCTATATGCCATCTCATCACATTCTCCTTATTCTTAGCTTTCCAACATTTTAAATGGGGATTCAAATGAAGCTATGGTGCAAAATTTATGGCTCACAGAAGTTCTACCACCAATTAGGGTAGAACCGTCACCTAAATTAGTGCCTAAAATGTTTCTCTAATTAATCCAACCCTTTAAATAGCTCAAAAACTTATTTTTTGACTATCTACATTTACATGCCAAAATCTTGAATTTGGCCAACTTGTAGCTTTCCTAATTTTTCCTTAAAATTTTGAATGTGATAACTATCACAATGTTTTATAAGACTTAAAATCACCTCAAAATTCATCACAAACACTCACATGGGGTTAAAACCATCCACCATACCTTATAGCCCTCTAAAAAGCTTGCCTAGCCCCATGTTGACTATTAATGGACAAGCATAGGATTGTGACAAAACATCAAATACTTAAAATCATTATTTTGAAAAAAAATATTATATATAACCACTCATTATCACCAAATTTACCTATTTTATAGCTTGATTGTACCTTTAGATGCCCCAAAACTCATTTTTCCTAAAACTAGCTAGTTGGTTGCCTAGTTTTTCATGCTTCTTAGGTTCACGACTAAGCTTGTCTTATTTCACATTATCATAATGGAATGAGAGTGATTAAAATGACTTATTGATGTTATATAATAATTCTCACATGATCCTTACCCTTTCCTAGACATTTAGCAATCTCATACACCTTGAATTCATTTTCAACATCATACCACTGTCTAAGCCAAAAAGATGGTTGTAGATCATCATTTTGATTGTGTATTTTAGGTCTATAACACCTTAATTATCTTAAAAGTTTTAAAACTAACCTTGAGAATTTAATATATGTAAAAAAAATCTCAAATTTTTTTTCAATATATCCTATTATGATATATAAACCTCAAATCTACCTTCCTTCATTCAAAAATGAGTTTAACTCCTTAGCTTTTCAAAGTTACTAAGATGGTTGTAAAAGTCTATATGATTGACATGATTTATTATTTTGTCATCACATATTTTAAATTGTTTTGACTCTTGAGTATCTCATGGAAATCATGCCACACAACTCTATATCCTCTTCTACTAACTTGAATGGAGTCCAACCTCACCTCCTTCACTATGTTTGCAATACATGGAGATGGTTGTAGTGCACAATTTTGCCTTGGGACTACAATATTGTATCAAGGAACCTTCTTAAGGTTTTTCAAAATATTTAAGTCCTTATTGAAGTTTTACTTAACTATTTAAAACAACATTAATCAATATTACACCTTTAAAACCTACCTTAACTCCACCATACTCCATCAATGGCATAAAACATGATGACTGTAGGTGATGATTTTCACCATTAGGCCAAAAACTTGTAATGAAGGACCTCTCAAAATTAATTTAAACATATGATTCCTTCATTTAATTAATTAATTTTCAAGTATTACATAAACTTATTCATACTTCTTCATAACTTATCTCATTGTTAGAGTTTCTTGTTTAGGAGGGCTTGCAAGTGAAGGTTTTGACTATGTACATGATTGAGTACAACATTGTGGAGGTGGGAGGCTAGTCATAGAGACAAAAGTTGTTTTGAGATACTTATTTAGTTCTAATCACCCTCCACACACTATATTATGATAATCTCTTGTACCAAGACTCACTTAAGAGCATCTTCTACACTCAGTTGTACGTGACCATTTTTCACACTTGTACGAATTGTGTGTAGGTTATAGACCTTGAGAAGGCTCAAAAAGTCTCTATGAACTTGTCATTGATCCATGTCAACTTGATAATATAATTTGGGCACAAAACATTAAATAATAAATCCTCTAACCCCTCTTTTACTCACACCTTCCTTAGAAGCCCTTGACTGTGCTTCATGATGGTTGTAGGTGGGTTTGATGAGTCTTATGACAATGTTACTATGTGATTTGAAGTTCACAACCTGATAGAACCTTTCACAACATTGAATATATTATTAAAACATTATTATAAAACTACATGGACATTCAAGTCATATAACATCATTCATGATAGTCTTGATGTACTTCAAGATTATACACTTTGATATCCTTCATAAACCCTACTATACACACTATACATTTCCAATCACCATTTCTTGCGTTGACACACCATTCAAACTCCTTCCCTACTCAACCAAACACATTTTTTATATCTTTTAACATTGCTACTAACCCAGAGTATAGTGGAAAGATGATTTGGTTGGCCTAGTCTCTCATAAGCCTCTCCATAACATGAAGTTGTGTATGGTCAAGACTGACCTCAAATAAGTTAAGGTAAGGTTGCCTTGAAGCAAACTTTATGCTTTTTATGAGGTATATGCATTGATTTGAGATGTTTATGAAACATCATGGTTAATAGGACTTTTTTCACACCCAAAAACTAGAGAGAAAGATTTTAAAAGTCTTCAAATCCTTCCAAAGTGCATCCAACTCTATTTTTGAAGACTACCTATTGGAAACCTACAACCATCTTTGTCAACACTTTAACCATTGATTATAATGAAGTGAATAGGGGTATAATAACTCAAGAATGTATTTGAAACACTCAAAATAAATTTCCTATATTTAAATATAGATGTTACATGCACTATGAAACTCCTTAACATGTACAAGCCCTGCAATCAATACTTTAAAACTCTAAAAGTACCTCAATCAAGTTGTAAACATGTCAAGACAAGCCTTAGAGACTCAACCTCTCTCTCTCTCATGGAGTAATTATTATATTATTTTCACTCCTAAAGACTCTAAATATTTTAATGGTGTTTCCTTCATGTCACTATGGGCTTCTTCATTTGTTATCCAAGCTTAACATGATGTTAAGACTTGGAGAAGATCATTTAATTACTAGATAAGCCTGCCAAAGAGCAAGACACTTAGAGATTATGGAAAAAGAGACACATATCAGATTAAAAAAACATGAAATCCATGAATTTTGGCGGTCTTTCATGAGTGATTAAGTATTAGAGACCTCTGATAGTAACCACCATGGAGAGAAAACAAGATTTGCATCATAATTCATCAAGGTAACATGTACACTAAGAGCTTCTCCTTTCAAGTGAAAATTCCTCATGGAGATGAATTATAAAATTAAACCAAAATTAAATTTATATTCAATAATTTTATAAGACATCCTCAAAATCATTATTCTCCATCATTTTTTGAATCAAATAAAAAGAAGAAAAATTGGACCTTGTCTGGTTGAATAGGCCATCTAAAAACCCCTACATTGTTAGTGATTGTTAATAAACATGGAGAGATGAACTCGAAAACCAATTCCAAAAATTAAAATTCCATTAGGTTCTATATCATTACCCAAAATCTTTTGACCCATCTCTCTCTCTCTTGACTGTATTGAGTGAAAACTTGAGGCTCTCCTAGAGTTGTCTAAGACTTCCCAAAATGGTTTTTCCTTAGCATAAATAACCATAATCTTGTATATGAAATCCAACATGTGGGAAATATTTATTATTATTTAAATGACCCTTTTTTCCTTATATAAACCTTATGAAGTGATGGGACCTCCATTAATGGTAGAAAACCTATTTCATTCCTAGTTTGTAGCTAATAGGTTTTCCTTAACTCTATTAGTTCTTATGCTGGAATATAATTTAAAAGGATTAAAAAAGTATATTAGGGACACCATGGATTATTTCATATGATATTTTATCCCTTGTATTAATCAAAACCTTCAAAAACTAGTTCAGTCAAAGCTCCAAAAGGCTTTAAAATGCATCTTTTTGCTCCCAAACTCTGCTCCTCCACTCCAAATGACTTGAAATTGATTTTAACATGTCCAAATAGGGAAAAAAAACCATAATTATGTATAATTAATTCAAAAAAAAATTTACTTCTTTAAAAGTCACTTTTTCACTTGAGAATTTCTATTTAGAAGCCCCTCAAGTTATATAATGCACTTTTGGGGGTATTGTGGGAAAATTAGCTTATCTAGACATCATTTTTGACTCATTAGAATATATGAGACTTTATGAAAAACTCATTCCTACCCATAAATCTCAAACACCCTAAAAACTAGCTAGATCCTTCACTTGTAATTCAAAACCCATTTCTAGGCCTTTTCCTCAAAATGTCCAAATTCACCTTAAAACTTGCTTAAAGTGTTTCAAAATCTTGAAATGGATGAGGTAGGGTATTTAGGTTTGATTTATCTTTCCAAAATTGGATCATCCACTACAAAAAATACTCTACTCAAATCCTCACACCACACTAGGACCTTCCAGGATATTGCACTGCATCATCAAGTCAAGACTAGAAAGAGACTAGTCATGAGGGGTAAAAGGTTATTGAATGGTCTGAGAGAGTAGATTGATCCATATAGGAAAAAAAATTGTATTTAGGAGTTTCATGTTATATTAAAAAGTCATTATACATATTTTAGCTACATTATCATGGTGTTTTATATCATGATGCATACTATCACGTGTTATAGCAAAAATCAGCTCAGTGAAGCCTTACAAGCAATAGAGCCATAGAAGTTTCTCCTTGGTAACCTTGAAAAATATTCTCACCCTCTTTGATCAAATCAACCCATTGACCATTCTAGGTATATCAATGCTAATAAGCATGAGTATTTATACATTGGCAAGTACAACTGAATCATTCACATTGATCAATCTTATTCTTCTATTCACCTTTTTCATCAATTTGTGCATCCTTGTGTGATTGGTTATTTGTGGATACTTTAGTTATTAGAACATCACATATATATTTTCACCTCTTCATCTTTAATCTATATGATAGGTTATATCCTTGAGTTATGCTTACCAATCTATCCTACTGGGGCACAATCAAAAATTATTTTTTATTCTAGGTCATCTTAATGATTATAATTTCTTATGGGAAAATAATGGTTTCAATTCATCAACCCTAATTGGAGCATATGCCTATGCCACTAATTATAACCACCTTTGGTAAAATTAGTGTCTTAACCTTTAGTACTTATTATAACTACATTTGGGTAAATTAATAAATTTTAAATCAATTCATGCAAGAATTATCTCTTTTGGATTAATCTCACCCATGGGTTAACTTCATTCTTATTCTGCTTCCTTTTGAGGAACTATCCATCAATTGTATGTTTTAGCCACTCCTTTGAGGGGGAATCATTATAGGCTTTCCAAAAAAAATTGAAGCTTCTTCTTCAACCATTATTGGAAAATATGTTATTGTGTCTATAGCTTGAAACACCTAAAATAGGAGCAAACTATAGACACTTAAAACTAGCCACAACTAGCCTTTGACTATACTTCAGATGGATTCCCACCAACCATTGAAAATTAAGCCTATGAATCACTAAATATCCAAAATTTACTTGTGCATCATTCATCAAAGCTTAGAATCATGTTAAGGCATCCCTAATTAGTGTATCCTATTGTATGCAACCATAATCTCTCATAGATTCATCCTTAATCATCATGTAGCATCAAAAAAATCAAAATGTCCTATGGATCTATTAAGTGGGTACACTTTCACACACAAATAAAATCTTGGAAATGACAAAAGGCTAATTAGAATTAATTAACAAGCTAAACCAAATTAAATTCCTAGTTAGATTATCTATTTGAAATTAATGAAGAACTAAAAATGGAAATTGAAAAATACAAATATCTTAACCTTTCATCATGACCTTTTTTATTTGTCAAGATATTTGGAAATATCATAAAGTATCTATTTTGGAGACCCATGCCTATTCATTTAAAATCATTATTACTTGACAACTATAAACTCTATTAGGGTTATATTTGACTCACCTAGGTTAGGTTTGAACTCATTCCATGTTTAAACTACACCTTGAATCACCTTGGGTTGAATTTAAATCTATTTTCTATAAATACAATCCCTTTCCTATTAATTTTTAAGATATCATAAGCCAAAGTTATAATTCAAATTTGGAGAGAGACATAAAGTATTTTTTTTCAAGTAGTGTTATAATGCCAAAATATTGAGCCAAGCTACATCAAGCCACATCAAAACTAATGGTGGAAAGGAGAGAAAGAGCCAAAAATATTCATTGTCCAAATAATATTTTAATCACAAGCTAAGGAATCCACTCAACAATGCATTTGAAGCTCCCAAGGAAGGTAAAGGATTTGTTATCTTTTACATTTTAGTTGCACTTTTATTTATCTTTTATTATTAAGCTCACCCCTAAGATCTAGGCTTGGAGTTTAAGTGTTAGTGTGTTTATTTATTTTTTTATTGTTTTAACTAACATATTACTAACCTCCCTTCTTATATTCCTATGATCATAGATATAGGATGAGTTTGAACCATTGGTGTGTAGAGAAAATCTCCAAGTTAGTCAAATTTGGCCTATTTCACCTCAAACCTACATATAATGCACTCAAAAGATCAAGAGGATAAATTTAAGAGCTCACACCTATATGTATTGGTTGCATGGTGACCCAAGGATTTATGTACATTTGAGGAGGGTCCTAAGCTTAAAATTTTTGGAAATTTTTGGGAGGTTGGATGTCAGGATTTTATGAACAATCCTTAAGAGTACAAACCCTTTAAAACCCTCATAAACTTTGGTTTTGACTTGATGAAGGAAATAAAAATTAATATGAACTAAAAGGGATTATTTTTTTCTATAAACTATATGGAACTTATATAATACTCTCTCATGTTCCTTCCCATCCAGTTGGTTTGTACCCTACTTGTATGAACATGATGAAAATATGGTTTTTTATAGGTTTTTATGTGTTTTGCACGTGTAAAGGAGATTTAAAAAGTGAAAATAATTTTTTAAGGTAAATTTTGAATTTTCATAACTCCCTATGTGCATTTATCATAATATATGGCCATGGAACACTTTTACTAATTCATTCATCTCAGGGAATCTTTGGCAAATAGTGAAAATGCAAAGTGACTGCCAAGTGAGAGAATGGGAAGTTGATTTTTGTACCTTTTTAAGGTATATGTATATGTATACATCTATATATATAAAAAGGTATTATATAGGTTTCTTAACACCTATTTATTATATTTTATTTGGAAACTTAAGGCCACTTGGGTGACAAATTTGAATAAGGAGGCCTAAAAGACCAATAAGTGGCTACAGATGATGAATACAAGTGTCTAGAAGATGGATACAAGTTTGGGATGAATATAATGACTATTTAAGATTTTTTTATCCTGCCTTAGACTATTTACATGTTTCAAATCTCCCTATTCTATTTTTAAGTGCTCAAATTATGCCTAACCATGAAGGCAGTTTATAAGAAGGCCATTTGAGGACCATATGCCAATTTTGGAGAGTTTGATGCTTCAGATGGACACTTGTCCAAGAATACCTTATATAAATATATTATTCACTTAATTATTCTATAATATAATTTTTTTTCATGCCTTGACATGTGGTATTATGACTCTTGAGATTCATTCTTCTCTCTCCTCTCACACATTTTATAAATGCAAGCCATTTTGACTCTTGTATTCTAATTCCATGCTTGGTATGGCATAGTATTTCTAGTTTTATATTTTAATTTGATTTTAAATAAGATATTAAATATTGTTTTGAGTTTAAAAACTATCTTTTCTAAGTATTTTAAGTGATGTGTAGTCAAACTTTGAGTGATTGATGTCTATCCTTGCTTTCTCTCAATCCTTCCATGTTTGATGCAAGATTTTTCCACTCTAACAGGTCACATGAAGTTTTTTCAAGTGTATGGGTATATTTTAAATTTTAATATTATCCTTAGTGTTAGTAAATTTTCTCCATTTCACTTACCTTGAATAGTTTCATGTATATCACCTCCATGTTTGAAATATTAATTATAAGAGTAATTCTAGATTTTGAGACTAGTGTTGTAGGTCATGATTCTTAGTGATGGTATAATAATGGAGATATTTTTTATTTATCACCACCTTATAGTATCTTAATTTCATGTCTACTTATATCCCTTTTCATCCAATCAAATATTTAGTGTAGGTGATAAGCACTTAGGATCAATCTAGGGAGCTAGCCCTTAAACCTAGAGGTTTACCTCTACTATAGGCAACCCATAGGCCTAGATGTATTATAATTTTACCCAACTATTAGATTAGGATTGAAAAACCAAATTTATAGTTAAATATTTGGGGACAATATTTATATCATGCCCGATGGGACTATTGTCTTAAAGACATCTTGTTAAGGTGAATGTTGGTCTTGACAACATCACAACTACATATGGTGTGTTACTTAGCATTTAGAAACTCCATTCAAAGTAATATCTAGTTTTAGACAATTATTTTATCAGTTCTTGTGTTCATAATTCATGTTCCATACTAGGTTATCTTCTAGTAGATTTTTTAATCCCATAAACCCACCCCTTCAACTTGAACTTCTTGAAGTTCAACATCCTCAGCCTATCTTGACCTTTGAAGAACAAGAGGACTTTACAAGCCAAGAAAATCAAGACAGTTAAGATGAACTTAAGGATAACATGGCTAGGTATCATGACTTCCTATCCTTTAACACTAAAAATCCCATCCACCTCAATGCATATGATGATATGCCTTCTAATGCTACTAAGAGTGTCCCCACATTCAATGGTGAAGGTCATGTTACCCCTAGTGAGCATGTTATGAATATCTCAAACTTTTGTAGCTTTCATAATGTTACTAAGTTAAATATTTCCATTATACTCCTTTTCATGTCCCTTAGAGGAAAATCATTTAAATAGTATATAAATTTTCTCAGTGAATGTATCATAACTTGCGATGATTTTGGAGAGCTATTTACATCAATGTTTGAATACAACAGTAATCACACATAACTCATCCACTAGATTAATGTGATTCAAAGGGGTAATAAAGAGATAATGTATGATTTTAATGAGAGGTTCCAAATTACTTGGAATAGGCTACCTCATCCCATGAGAGCACCTTCAAGATTTATGTTCCATATATATTTAAGGGCTATTGGTATAGACATAGCCATAATATTATAGTCCATGGGTGGTTACACCTTACTTGAAGTATATTACCTTACCATTAGAGCTAATAATTCCTTAATACAAGATATATTTGATACCCCAAGTGTTTATCAAATTCATAATGCAAATATTAAGTCTATATCTGATCCTAAGAAGGTAGAAGAGACAATTAATTAGAATGCAAGATATGAAGCCTTAGAGGCTCAAAATAGGAAACCAAATTTGTAGTATGGTATTCATAAAAAACCCTACCCCTATAACCAACAAGGGAATAGGTTCCCACCTCAAAAATATGGAAAAGCTAAAGGTCAAGGATAACCTGACTTTAATAGGCCTACCAATACATATAATCTAACTTCCACCTCCAATACAAGAGCCATGGTACTGGTGCATAATAACTTGGTCCAAAGAGAAGAGTGGTATCAAGGCCAATTCATGTATACAAATGAATGTGTAAATCAAGATATAGTTACTCAATAAGGACTTACTCCTCAACTATCAGTAAATTTTGAAGTTCTCATGCAAGTAAATGAAGGATGGCAGCCTCAAGGAGTGAACTTTACAAATTTTATAGTAGAAGACACCTATGTTCTCAATAAAAATTATTCAGTTGTATACAATAATATATCAAAGAGGAATTCCTTGGGAGATTCCCATGTGTTCATACAAGTTCAACTAGCCCTCTTATAAGGCAGCCAGGTGTGACTACAAGTATGGCAGTCCCTATAACTTTTGCACCCATTTCAAATTAGAATATTGGAAGGGCTACTCAAAGTGTTCCAACACCTCAATCTAAAGGCACCTCATTACCTTCAAGGATTAAATAAAAGGTAAATACTCATGCTCTAAACATTATGGACTCTTTAAAGAATGCTAAGATCATTATTTCTCTCTGGGAAGTGTTTCACATGCCCAGTTAGAAAGAGATCCTTCAAGAGTAGCCATCTAAAATCCACCTCAACCCTAAACCTTAAAATCATGGTAATTTTTCCCTCACCAATTCTCCTAATAACATTTTTGAGACCTCTTCCAAATCTGAGAATCCTCCACCCTTCTACCTCATTCTCATTATGGGAGACAAACTTGTTCACAACTACATAGTGGATAATTGATCTAGTAATTTAATGATGCCCAAGGTTGTAGATAATAAATTAGGCCTAAAATATGAACCAAATAATAATGGATTGATTAAAATTAATGGGAAACCTACTAAGTTAGTAGGACTAGTCAATGGTTTGAAGAATTTCTTACATAATTATCCTAGTTTCCCGATCCTTCATGATATAGTAGTGGTTGACTTTCCTGATCACTTTGTTATCTCAATTTTAAGGGATTTCATAACCAAGATAGAAGGATACCTATCATCTAATTGGTCCTTCATGGAATTTAGGAAAAGGTATGGATCAAGGTAACCATTATAACTCAACCACTAGCTAATTTTCATATTGAGCCCTATATAGAAGTAAGCTCTAATTTAAATTGTGTCATCAATTATCATGAGGAGTCTATTGTGGATGATGGATAATCCTCTAATATTGAGGAATATTTTATATATTTCTATATTATTATGTTTTAGACACATGAATATGATCTATACACTTACTTTGAGCAAACTGATCTTGGCACATACATCATCCATGAGGGAGCATATGAAAAAATTGAGGTAAGCATTAAATACTCTTTTTCATAAGTTATTAAAGGAAATTAAATTATACATATGTATGATGATGATATTTTTTAAATCATGATAGATCAATATATTTATAAAGTCAATTCCATTCTACCTACATTTGATGGAGGAGTCCTTGAAAATGACAACCATGAAGAAGAAGATGACCTATGGCAAAGGTTTCATGTCATAATTTAGGAGTTTGAATAGTTGAGTATGCCTAATACTCCTCATAAAAAGTGTATATCTAATTTTAAGTTTTTTGATGAACGTAATAATTAGGTTGTTGAGTGTCTTATCAATCATAAAGTTGAGTGCCTTGTTAAGAATGAAGATGAGCATCAAACTACTACTAAAAAGTTTACAATCATGGAGTGTATTGAACATAAGGCAAAAAAGTTTATGTTTAAGGAGAAATTAACACCTTGACCTGAGTTTGAGTCACTTTTATATGTGTTTAAGTATAATGAAGACAAGTTTTATGGTATTATACCACAAGTATACCATGTCCAAAAATGAGGTAAAGTTAAAGCTGCTTGGATGACTTCCAAATTAAAGTTTCAGAAGTACCAATTGGACATGATAGAAGTCAAGAAGGTTAAAGTTTAAAAAAATATCCTTGAAGGTAAAAATGGAACATATTTGAGAGATAAAATTATCAAACTTTCAGATATAAGAAGACATAATGATGGTAAGTCATTTGACCATCAACATGAGCAAGTGTTTGTTGACAAGCACGTTGCACGTGATAGGTTGCTCTCATGGAGAAACAAGGATGAAAGAGGTACTATGTTTGATATTGGTTGAAGCATGGTTATTTTTTATTCATCTCAAGTGTGTGAAGTCTTGTATATACTAGGATAGGTGTGCTTGATTTTGTTGTATGTCTTTTCCCTAAGTGTTTCTGAGAACACATGTGTGTTTGCTTTAGTGTGTTGTTATGTGTGTCTTATTTTATATTGTTTGGTGTGTTTTTATAGGTAATTAAGTCTCCATAATATGCATATGTGACTCCATATCCCAATGTATAAGATTAGGCTACTGGTATTTGGCATAGCTGGCTTGACACCCCTAGGAAATCACCAAGAATGTTGACTAATTTGATCACAAGTCAAATTAGTTCAATGCCCTATAGTTGAAAAATTTATATAGGGATATAATAAGGGGTAAAATGTGTACCCTAGTCCATATGAGGTCATTTAATGTGTCTTTATCCTTGATCATATTCATTATTAGTCCTTAGTGTCCTATGTCATTCTAAGGCAATTTTTGGAGTCATTTATGGGACTAGTACAGTTTTCATAGAAGACAAATGTTCCAAAATTTATTTAAATTTTACCCATGTTATAATATTTTAGAGTAGTTATTTTATAACTAAAAAATGGAGGTGAAAAGTTAGAAAAAGAATATCAGTGAAAAAGTGGTAGTTTCATGTGGTTTTGGGTAGTTGTATGGATTGTGCATAAGATTTGGCACATGTGGGAGGTTTAAAAGTGACACTTTAGGTCCCATAAACTTAGTTACATGATTCATTAGCTTAAAAAATCTCAAATTTGGCTAAAATCATTCTAACTTTCTATCACTCTCCTTTGCATGTAAAAATGGTCAACCAATTTTAGCCTAGTATGGACAATAAGCGGTGAGTTAGATCAAATTCTCTTGAAGAATAAAAAAAATACTTGTCTACTTTAAATCTATGGAGAAAGTTATAGGATTGGTTTTTTGTACTCTATGAACCATTTATTAGAGAACTATTGACTCTTTTTTAGATGTTCTTTCTCATACCCTTAAAGTTTTCTCTTTGTTTGCATAATTTTGTAAAACTAGGTGTTACACGTGTTTTTAGAGAGTGTTTTCATTATTCTCACATGGTCCTTAGTCATGTTTTAAAACTTAGAATTCAAAGAACTAACATGAAATATCTTATTTTGCTATGAGGACACCATTAAAGTTGTAGACTAGTGTTCCACCTATTACAAGGTCATTCTCATGTAAGTGCCTTCAGTATAAGGGAGGATAAGACATTTTACACTTCTCATATGTCATGGTGATCAATTAATATTTGAATTTATAATCTCAAAAATAGAATTTATTAGAGTGAAACATATTAAATAAACATGTACATAGTTAGCTTTCCTACATCTTTCACCTATAGTCAGGTAAAAATAAGTTTTGAAAAGTCATGTTGAATAAGAGAGGAGGTTTAAAAGTTTTGATAAGTCTCCCAAGGTGGATAAAATTAGTTTAGATTATTTAAGGAGGTTTAAGATTGGTTGTATAACCAATTCACCATACACTACCTTATACACTGTAGTAGCACATATAGGAAGCTCCAATACAAGATTGAGAAGAGTTGAATAAAGATGTTGAAATTCATTTGGGACCTTCATTAAGGACTAAGGGAATTGAGAGAGCCATAGTAACAATTTTAGAGTCACAATATGGTAGGAAAAATTGATTCCTATGTCCACAAGTCAAGAATGTTAAAATAGGGACACTTTACCTTAGTATCTCCAAATGAGGCTTTTGCCTGACATTTGATCCTTCCATGGTAGAGTGTTTTTAAGTGCAAACTAATCTAAGTGTTTCCATCATTAAGCCCAAGTATATGGAAAATGAATTAAACAAGAATAATTAATTTGGTTGATTAGGTATTATGAATGGATGATTATTCAATCCAAGCAAGTTTTAACTAGAGACACTCAGTATACACAATGTTTCTTAGTCTAAAACCAACCTTGAGGCAATTTATAAATGGAACCTAGTGTATGGATGATGGAGAGAAGTGAGACAAGTGTCTCAAGATTATATATATATATATATATATATATATATATATATATATATATATATATATATATATATATATATATATATCCCAAAGCCTAATTACCTTATAGAAAAGGAAATAAATGAAATAAAGTACTCAAGCATAGAAATCACCACCTACAGAGGTCTTTAGGTTAAGAGTGACCTACAACCATACTTAAAAATCCTAAAGACTAACTAGGTAAGATATGAATATATGGTTCCAAAGCATGAATTGAAGGCATCAAATTTGATTATTTATAATGGATTATAAGAGATAAATATTATGAAGTATAAAGTTTAATAAATCATAACCTATAGGAGTCCCCTAATCTCAACTAAGACATACACCTATAGTTAACATAGTTTACAGATTAGCCTAAGCAAGTAGATGAAGCAATTTAGAGATTATCAAGGGTATATGATGGATGGATAAGGTTGAGAATTCCATATTAGTGTTTACACATCCCTCTCATGTGATGCTCAAAACAAGGAAACAAGGCATAGACTAATTTCTAAACATTCAAGCTACAGGCAGTCCTAGACCCTACATACAATCACCGATCCAATGAGCAGTTTCAGGAAGTTTGAGTGTTTAAGGTTGATATAAGTGTAACACATCCTTATAATTTGTTTTATAAGTTCATAAATACCTATTATAACCCTCCATTACCTCATTTTACCTTATCAAATAGAAGAAGTGCCCTCTATTTTATCTCAAATAGAGGGCACTCCCAATCAGGACATGACTATAGGCTTGGTAAGTAGATGTTGTAAAGGTAACATGAAGAGTCTTAGATTTTTAAGAATGGTTTTAAGGGTTTTATTAATCATGAAAAAAAATGAATAGTCTCCTATAGGTCCTAAGAAACCATTCAAAGGTATTTATAGAACATGAAACATAGTCAAGCCTATTAGGCCTAAGCCCTACAGGGGTATAATTCCTCTCCTAGGACCCTATGACCATTCTAGCCTATTTTATGAACTTTAAGGAGAGATATAGAATGATTTTAAACCATTCATGTGAAAATAACATCTCCAAGTTAGTCAAATTTGGCATATTTCACCTCAAAACTACATAAAATGCACTTAAAAACTCAAGAGGCTAACTTCAAGAGCTCACAACTATATGTATTAGTTGAATGGTAAAAAAATGAGTTGGGTAAATTTTATGAGGGTCTTGAGCTTAAAATTTGTGGAATTTTTTGGGAGGTTAGATGTTATAATTTTATGAACAATCCTTAAGAGTACAAACCCTCCTGAGCCCTTGGTTTTGACCTAGTAAAGGAAATACCAATGAATATGTACTCAGGGGAGTAGTTTGGTCTAGAAAATATTTTTAACTTGTATAATACTCTCTCATTCTCCTTCCCATCTAGTTGGTTTGTACCTTACTTTTATAGATAGGGTGAAAATAGGGTTTATTGTAGGATTTTGTGTGTTTTACAGGTGTAGAGGAGATTTGAGGAGTGATAATAATGTTATTAGGTCAAATGGGACTTTTCATAACTCCCTATGTCCATTTCTCATAATATATGGACATGGAAACACTTTTGCTAATTCATTCATCTCAGGCAGTCTTTGGTAGATAATGAAAATGGAGAGTGACTACCAAGTGAGAGAATAAGAAATTGGTTTTTGGACCTTTTTAAGGTATATCTCTTGGAATTTAAGTTATATTAATCTTATTTATGTGTCCTAAAACCTATTTTATTTTTTTGGAAAATTTAAGGCCACTTGGGTGATAAATGTGAAGGAAGCCTAGAAGACAATGAGTGACTACAAATGGTGAGTACAAGTGTCCAGAAGATGGCTATCAATTAGGGATGAATTTGATGACTATTTAAGATTTTTTTCTAACCCTCCTCAAACTTTTCACATGTTTCAACTCTCCCTAGTCGAGTTTCAATTGCTCAAAAGATGCCTAATCATGAAGGCAATTTCCAAGAAGGCCAGTTGAGGACCATACACCAATTTTGGAGAGTTTAATGCTTTAGATGGAAAATTGTTCAATAAGACCTTATATAAATTTTTTATTAACTTCATTTTTCTATAATATAACTAGGTTTCATTTCTTGACATGTGGAATTATGACCCTTGAGCTTCATTATTCTCTCTCCTCTCACACATTCTATAAATACAAGCCATTTTGGCTCTTGTATTATAATTATACACCTATTATGACATAGACTTGATGGTTTGATATTTTAATTTTCATTTTAAATAAGATACTAAATCTAATTTTTAGATCACAAACTATCTTTTCTAAGTATTTGAAGTGACGTATAGTGAAAAGTCAAGTGATTGATGTATATACTTGCTTTCTCTAAATCCTTCTTATGTTTGATGAAAGTTGTTTCCACTCTATGAGGTCACATGAAGTGTTTTCAAGTGTATGGGTATATTTTAAAGTGTAAAAGTATCCTTAGTGTTTTTAAATTATCTCTGGTTCATTTAACTTTAATAGTTTCATGCATAACACCTTCATGTTTGAAATACCAATTGTTAGAGTAATTCAAGATTTTGAGACTAGTATTATAGGTTATGATTCTTAGTGAAAGAGTATGGTAGAATAGTGGAGATATTTATGGTTTATCACCCCCTTATATTATCTTAATGTCATGTTTACTTCTATCTTTTTTCATCCAAGCAAACAATTCATGTAGGTGATAAGCACATAAGGATCAATCTAGGGAGCTAGCCCTTAAACCTAGAGGTCTTCCTCTACTATAGTTAACCCACAAGCCTAGAGGTATTCCAATGATGCCCAAATATTAGAGAAGGATTGAAAAATCAACTCTAGGGTGAAATACTTGGTGATAATATCTCTGATATGTCTGGTAGAACTATTGTCTTAAAGACATCTTGTCAAGGTGAATGATGGTCTTGACAACATCATAGCTGCATGTGGTGTACTATTTAGCATTTGGTAACTCTATTAAAGGTAATATATGGTTTTAGACCATTATTTTATCAGTTATTTTATTCATACTTCATGGTCCTTACAAGTTCATCTTCTAGTAGAGTTTTCAATCCCATAAACCCACCCCTTCAACTTGAACTTTTCTTGAAGTTAAACATCCTCAACCTATCTTGACCTTTGAAAAACAAGAAGACTTTACAAGCCAAGAAGATCAAGTGAAGAGGAACTTAAGGATAACATGGATAGGTAGTATGCCTTCTCATCCTTAATAATAAAAATCTCTTCCACCTTTATGCATATGATGATATACCTCCTAATTCTACTAAGAGTGTCCCCACATTCAATGGTGAAGGTCATGTTACCCCTAGTGAACATGTTAGGGATATCTCAAACTTTTGTAGCTTTCATAATGTTACTAAGGTCAACATTGATATTAGACTCCTTACCATTTCCCTTATAGGGAAAGCACTTGACTAGTATAGGAATTTTCTATATGGATGTATCACAATTTGGGATGATTTTGGAGAGCTATTGACATCAAGGTTTGAAGACAAAAGTGATCACACATCACTCATCCACTAGCTTAATGTGATTAAAAGGGTTCCTAAAGAGATAATGCATGATTTTAATGAGATATTCTAAAGGAATTGGCATAGGATACCTCCTCCCATGAGACCACTTAAAATATTTATATTCCCTATATATCTCAGGGTTATTAGTACAGACATAACCATAATCTTATAGTACATGGGTGGTTACACCTTACCTGAATCATATGACCCTACCATTAGAGCTAAAAATGGCCTAATACAAGAGTTAAAGTTGCATCCAAAATTTTATATGCCTCTACTTCCAAATATGTCTATTGATACCCCAAGTGTTACTCAAAGCCCTAATGCAAATAATAAGTCTAGATATGCTCCTAAGAAATTAAGAGAGATAATTTATTGAAAGGCAAGATATGAAGCCTTAGAGGCTCAAACTAGGCAACCAAGTTTATATTATGGTGTTCATCAAAACCCATACCCCTATCCTCAACAAGGTAATAAGTTCCCACATTAACAATATGGCCAAGGTATAGGTCAAGGACAACCTAACTTTAACAGGCCTACCAATGTATACAATCTAACTTCTACCTCCAATACAAGAGCCATAGTATTGGTGCATAATAACTTGGTTCAAGGAGAAGAGTGGCATCAAGGTTAGTTTATGGATGAAAATGAAGGTGGAGAGAAAGCTATGGTTTCTTAATAATATGTGTTGATGGTTAAATTTGTGCTTGTTCTAACACCAACAAGTTTCAAGATGTGGGACTTGTGACTTGAAACAACCTCCAGATTTTTAAGAAGCTGGTCTCTTCTTTATATCAAGTGTATACTAGGAAAAAGGATAGGAATTTTAACAAAAAAATACAAATTCAAGAAATAAAATCTAACTATGGTGATGTGCCTGAATGTAATTTGACCTTAATCCTGAGCACAGTGAGACTACATGTAAGATTCATTTACATTTAAGAGAAAACAAGTGCATGATCAATGTAAAAGATGTAAACAATAGAAACAGAGGCTCACAATATAGACTACTTTTGTAGTGATACAAAAAATGTCAACAAAGGCACAGGGTTCAATCTTCTTATTTAAATTTTCCAGTCACATAAGAGGCACAAAAACACGCACAGTTATATAAACTTTCCAACTCAAGAAAATGGAACAAAAGCAAATGGCATTCCTAATCACAGCTCTAGAAAGTCTAAAACTCTTGACAACACAGCCTAGACTACTTTTGCAATGACATAAAAAATATCAACAAAGGCATAGGATTCAATCTTCTCATTAATTCTAAAATCACATAAGAGGCATAGAAACATGCATAGTTACATAAACCTTCCAACTTAAGAAGATAGAACAAAGGCAAATGATATTCCTAGTCACAGCTCTAGAAAGTCTAAACTCTTGACAATAATTCTCTCAAAAAATTCTCTCTCTGGTATCTGATATTGATCCTTCTGGTGATCTCTGCACCCTTATTCATAGCCTTGGATTCACTCTAAATTGTCTACTTGTTCCCAATCTAACGGCCCAACTAAAATCTAACTGAACTAGAAATGTCTACCAAAGATATTCCTTAGATTCTAAAATGCTTTGTCTTCTGGTAGTTCATTGGCTGAAACAAATTGCCGAACACTCCCTTCTCTTAAATGGAAGATAAAACTTATCCAATTCCTTGAAAACCTTCTTGTTAATTTAGGAGACACCAAAGGATGACACATGGTAGGTTCTGCATAGAACCTACTGAAAGACACGTGGCACTTTCCGTGTAATTTATACTCCTTTTATGTCTTTGCTTATGAGTGTTCTACCTTTGACACCTGTCGCAATCCGCTTCCTCAAAACTTTAACAACTTAATAAAAATAAGACCCACAGCATTTCTTACTTCGAGTAACTTTAAAAGGGGCACAGGGACAGGTGGCAATCTCTGTTGCTTCATCAAAGGACACATGGTAATCTCCACTTTACTTATTTGGGATTACGTGGTGGTCTCTGCTTCTTTTATCTACCTTTTTAGAAACTTGTGGAAGGTGACACGTGGCATTCTCTGCTTTACTTTGTTGATGTCATAGAAATAATTGGGTCTCATTTTATATTTACATGGATAGTGACACCTGGCATCTTTTTCTTGCTTCAGAAACAAAACTTAAGACCCACCACAGTCTACTATATCAGTGAAGCAAAATGAAGATAATTTAGATCTCGACATGTGGTGGCTTCCGCTCTCTTCTTCTGGGATACATGGCATCTTCTATCACTTTTTAAAAAGCAAAATTGAGACCTTCTGTGATTGACACTTGGCACTTTCCACCTGATCCTGATACTTAGCTTGAAACCTTTCACTCAAAAGAAACTTGAAATGCGAACGCTAAAATGAAATGCTTTAAACGCAGATGCCAATATGAAACACAAATGCCGACACTTGTCACACTCCACTAAGTTGCTATGAGGTATGTGGCAATCTCTGCTTCCTTACTAAAATTATGAAAAGTGCCTCAGATGATGACACTTGCAGCTTTCGCTTGACTTTGACACTAAGACAAAAATGAATCAAAAGGAAAATTAGCGCCTATGCTCTGTTTCAAAACTTCACCATCTTAGACCAAGGTATGTGGGAATAAAATTTTGTAGCACACAACTAAAAATCAGAATGAAACGTAGAGTAATTTTTTACTCTATAGTTATTGGCGACCCCAAGGACTTTTGAGCCTGCTCAAAAAAGAATCTACAACTCTTGCATGATCTGAAATCGCTAAAAAAAAACACAGTTTTAACTAAAATGTTTTAAATAGATTCCATTTATAGGAATCTCTTCAAGTTCACCTTCCATCATTTCTAGCTCAAACAAATTTTTCTATTTACATGCCCAAATTTTATAAGGGTCAGTCCATAATGCTTCAAACTTAGTGTGTTGACTTGGTTTGGCAGCTCTTGCATCCCATTTCAAAACAATTGAGCCTGTTTCAAAATGGGGATTTGAAGTCCTTTTATAAAAATAGTCTTTAATTATTTTTTGATGCTTTATCAATGAATCATGTGCTACATCCCTCTTTTCTTGAACTTCTAGAAGTCCTATGAGTCTGACCTACATGGGGCCATTTTCTTCAATTTCAATCTACCTGATCAACTAGAGATTAGGAATCTCCAAGCTTAAGGGAATTACAATAGGTTTCCCATATACTAATTCATATGGGTACATTTTGATCACCTATTTAGGCATGATTCTATCAGACCATAGTGCTAAATTAAGCACTTTATGCCACTCCTTGTGATGATCAGCCCCTATTCTTTTGATGAGTCTAATCAGGTTCTTATTAGTTGATTCTGCCAAACCATTACCCTAAGGGTAATAATTAGAAGAAGTTTTTAGATATATTCCATGCTTTAATGCAAAGTCAGATACTTTAGACCCTAAATTTTTTTTAGCATTATCTAAAATTATGGTGTGAGGAGCCCCAAAATGAGTAGTGATACTCCTTAGAAAATCTAGGATCACATTTTCTGTTGCTTCCTTGAGTGGCACTGCCTCAGTCCATCTGGTGAAATAATCTGTGGCTATTAAGATCCATTTGTGACCCATACTAGATATTAGATTTATCATTCCAATGAATTCAAGACCCCATTGAGCAAAAGGTTCATCCACAATTATAGGACTAAGAGGCATTGTTGCATTCCTTCTCATCCCCACATAATATTGACAAGATTGACATTTTGTAACAAGCTGATAACAATCTATAAATAAAGTAGGCCAAAAATAACCTGCTTCACTTATCTTTAGAGCTATGGTATTTGCAAAAAAATGTCCACCTGATACTCCATGATGCATTTCATGTAGTATTTTCTTAGCCTCATCCTTTTCTACACATCTTAATAATTTGCCATCAGAATTTCTTTTGAAAAGAACCTGTTCAATTAAAACAAAATGAACTCCTTACATCCTATAGTATCTTCTCTTATTTTGTCTTATTTTGAGGGATTTCTCTTGGGTAAATCCCATTTTTCATAAAATGAATCCTACTTGTAACCCAGGATTCTTGATCAACTTCTTGTATTCTCAATACAATTTCTTCTTCTGTTTCTAAATTTATCTCTTCAAGTATCATCTTTTCAAGCTCTTGAGTCATATATTGGCCCAAACCCCTACCTCTGACTAATTTAGTAGGTTTGACTTCTACATCATATTCAAGGATCTTAGTTATCCAGTTTGCTCTTTTTTCAGTAATTTCACCCTCCATGATGTATTCTCTGACCCTTGGATGTGCTACAAGTATTAGAATTTTACTTCCTGATACTATATGCCTAAAAAAATTGAGAGATTTTACCATAACATATTCTTGTTTTTCCACAAAGTTTATATCTGGTTTCATATTCCCTAAGAGTCCTCAAGAAAAAGGTTATTGGATGCTCTCCCTCTTGTTTATCATCCTTCTGTGTTAGGATAGTAGCAATACTGAGCTCTCCTCCATATACATACATTACAAAAGGCTTAAAAAAGTCTAGGTTTCTAAGTACTGGAGTTGTTGAGATAGCTTTCTTCACCTCTTCAAAGGCTTGCCTTCCTTCCATAGTCCACTTGAAAATTAGGTATTTTTTCAGCAAGAGTGTCACTGGTCTTACTAAGCCTACAAATTCAGATATGAACTGACTGATGAAATTAATCTTTCCCAAGAAGGATTGAATTGCTTTCTTATTTACTAGAAGAGGTAAGTTCATTATAGTTTCCACTCTTTTTGGGTCTATGGAGACTCCTTCTCTAGATACTATATGTCCCAATAATTTGCCTTGAAGGACAACAAAGATACATTTCTTAGGATTCAAGGATATTCCAAATTCTTGACATTTTTTAAACACAACTTCTAAATGATCAAAATGATCAACAACATTCTTTGAAATAATAGTAAGATCATTAACATAAATTAGGATGATTTTATTTATCAGTTCTCTAAATGCAACATCCATAGCTCTCTAAAAAGTGGCTCCAACATTTGATAGGCCAAATGGCATCTTAGAATATGCAAATGTTCCCCATTTGGTAGTAAAATTAGTCTTGTATTGGTCTTCTTTAGCTAAAAAAATCTAATCATATCCAGAGAAACCATCTAGCAAAGAGAATTTCTCTGATCCAACCATAGTTTGTAGAATTTTTTTCATGGAGGGTAAGGGATAGTGATCCTTCAAAGATGCTTTGTTTAGATCTCTAAAATCTACACAAAGTCTTATATCACCATTTTTTTTTCTAACCGGTACCAGATTTGATACCCAAGTTGAGTGTTTGATCAAAAAAATTATTTTAGAATCTAAAAGTTTCTGCAACTCATCCACCATTAGAGGCTCAATCCTTAGATTCACTAGCCTCTATTTCTATTTGATAGGCTTAGATCCTTCAGTCAGTTCTATTGTGTGTTGAATAATGTCTCTATTATATCCATGAAGGTCTTCATAAATCTAGGCTATGACTCTGTCATAATTTTTGCATAATTCAATTAGCCTTTCCTTTTCTAATTGAGTTGCAAAATTTCCAACTTTTAATTTTTTCCCTTCACTTACCTCTATTTCAAAATAATCATCTTTGTTTGCTTGGAACCTTTTCTTCTCCAAGCTTACATCTTCTGGATCAAAAAGGTTCTCTAAAGTGATTAAACCTTTGGGAAGTTTATTATTCTTTAATTGTATAATTTGATCCCCATATGCCTCTTCAATCTTTGGTTGCAATTGGTCAGTGAATTCCCCTGATTGTTGTAAGAATGAGAGTACTTGAAAATCATTTTCAAATACTTGCCAATTCTCCTCATTATCTGGGATAGTTGGCCTTACTATAACCTTTACTAACTCATTGTTAGTTAATAGGCCAGTTGCTGGATCAAACTGTGAACCAATCTGTGCCATCCTATCAGCTTCAAAATTTTGAATCCTGGGAACTACTTCAATATTGAAAGCTTCAAAATCTTCTATTAAGTCCCAAATTCTGTGCTTATAGGATTTCATCCTAACATTCTTTGTTATTGCCTTTTCTCTAATTTGTTTTACTACTAATTCTGAATCTCCTTTTACTATTAGATTCTTTATTCCCTTTTTATTGGCTAATAGGAGCCCATGTACTAAAGATTCATACTCAGCATCATTATTAGTACAAGCAAATTGAAAATGGGTAGCCCTTAAATTTTTTTCACCATTTGGAGCAGTAAGACAAATTCCTGCCCCAGCACCATTTTTACTTCTAGCCCCATCAAAATTTAAAGTTCAAATTTTTTAATCTTTTTCAGATTTTTTAGTATTTGGTGTCTCTTCCCTTAAAACATTTGGGACTTCATGGTCTTCATCAAAAATAACATAAGTGCCCAAACCAGTAGATTTATAATTTTCATTTGGGTCACTATGCATCATAGCTAATAACTGGTTATTTTCTTTTCCTGATGATGCTTAGTCCAGTCACCTATCTTAGTTAAATAAAAGGAATCTAGTTTGGATTTGCTTACCTCTAATGTATTGTTCACTAAGGCTATTGTCTATAGATGAATTGTGTCTTTGAGCTTTCTTTTATCAATAGGTCCTTCAGTATATTTGGGCATTGCTTGATTTTGAAGAGCTTCTTGTAACAGTGTCCTTTGTTCAGGAATAGCTAATATGTCCCAAATTGATACTTGTGTTGGGGTCATCTTCAGTTGATCCACCACATTCATTGGTCCCAAATTATGTACTAGCTAAAACACTTCTTGTATAACTATTGTGTTTTGATGACCTTGAAATAGAGTATTCTCCATAACTTCATTGTTTACAACTTCAGGCTGTTCCAGCATTCTTCTCTTTGATCTAGTATAGTAGTCTGATGACACCACTAGTTTCTTGGAAGCAGAAACTTCATTCAAGAATATTGATTCTTCATCTTCAACCCATGAGAACAAAACATACTCCAAATTTATTTCTTCCTCTTGTTGCAAAGACATCCCTTGCATCTGAGCCACTAAGACTAAATTTTGCATACCAGAAGACTGGTAGGATTGATTGCCACTGGAACTTGGAAACTGACCATCCATTCTTCTTTGCTCTGCCACCTTTTGTGCAGATTACCCATAAGACAATCTCTAGGCATATGATCATTATTGCAAGGACAACACCAGGTATTAGTGTTATCTACATAGTTATTTTTCCCTAGAAAAATCTCCCTATTTGAATTAGGAGGAATAGTCTGTGAGGGTGTGGGGACTGCAACTAATTGGTTTGCTGACTAAGGGTTATTTTGTCTCGGAGGACCCTGGTATGAAAATATATTTCCTTGATAGCCTTGATATGGAGGCCTAGGGAAAGTATTCTTCTATCTTTTTATATTAATCATCTCATTAGAAAATGTCCTCAAGATATTCTTGATATCATCAAACTCAGATGACTAAGCGGGAATAATTTCTTTAGCAGGTGCTTGAGGATATGTGTACATAGACACAGGTGGGGTTATAGATTCAGGGGAATCTTCAGGTAATGGTAAGGAAATTTCTAGGAACATGGGCATGGGAGGCCTTAGGGGTAACTTTCCAGCATCTATTAGATTATTCTCAGCTCTGACCGCATAGTCATAAGCCTCTGGCAAAGTGTGTCCTCCAAGTGACTGAATCATAATAGATATATCTGAATTCAAAGCCTTAATATAAAATAATATATCCATACCTGGTAATGGTCTAGTTGTAGCAGGGATTCTTTCCCAAGTCTTTTGAAATTTGGAATTGAAGTCAGTCATCGCTTCTTGTGGTGCCCTTTGGATGGTAATTAATTGCTGTAACAAAGAAGACTTATCACCCTTTTCTTCAAATATTTCAAAGAAAAGATCTCTGAGCTAATCCCATGTAAATATGGTATTTGGGGTCAAAGACCAATACCATTCTAGAGCCTTCCCTTTAAAATAAGCTGTTAATAGTCTTATGGCCACATTTTGTTGCATGACATGTATAACACAGACATCTGATACATCTTGCAAATGTTCTTCAAGTGTTTTAAAGTCTTGCCCACTAAATTTGGGTAAATATTTCAAGGCATTCACTAGGATAGGGTCCCAAGTGGTTAGTGGTATTGGGAGAATCAATGGACTACCAATGTTCCAACTTGCATAATTTCTTGGGGGTATAGGGGCTCCCATATTTGCTCTTGGTATTGGTATAAATTGGTTGACTCTTCTTCTTAGACTAGTTACCAAAGGTGGCAAAAGAATACCTGGATTTGTAGTATATTGTGATCTGGTTACTGGTCCATAGCTCTAACTCCTTGTAGCTCTTTGGTTCATATGATCTTGAAATAAACTTCAAGATTGGTCCCACTGGGTGTGTCAAAAACTGTTGATGATTAAATTTGCACTTGTTCTAACACCAACAATGGGAAGTTTCAAGATGTGGGACTTGCGACTTGAAACAACCTCTATATTTTTAAGGAGTTGGTATCTTCTTTATATCAACTATATACTGGGAAAAAAGACAGGAATTTTAATAAAAACACAAATGCAAGAAAGAAAATCTAACTATGGTGATACGCCTGAATGTAATTCGACCTTAATCCTAAGCATAGTGAGACTATATGTAAGATTCATTTAAATTTAAGAGAAAACAAGTGCATGATCAATGTAAAAGATGTAAACAATAGAAACAGAGGCTCATAGTATAGACTACTTTTGCAGTGATATAGAAAATGTCAACAAAGGCACAGGGTTCAATCTTCTTATTTAAATTTTTCGGTTACATAAGAGGCATAGAAACATGCACAGTTATATAAACTTTCCAACTCAAGAAAATGGAACAAAGGCAAATGACATTCCTAATCACAGCTCTAGAAAGTCTAAAACTCTTGACAACATAGCCTAGACTACTTTTGCAATGACACAAAAAATATCAAAAAAGGCACAGGATTTAATCTTTGCATTAATTCTCTAGTCACATAAGAGGCACAGAAACATGCACAGTTACATAAACCTTCCAACTTAAGAAGATAGAACAAAAGCAAATGATATTCCTAGTCACAGCTCTAGAAAGTCTAAACTCTTGACAATAATTCTCTCAAAAAATTCTCTCTCTGGTATCTGATGATGATCCTTCTGGTGATCTTTGCACCCTTATTTATAGCCTTGGATTCACTCTAGATTGTCTACTTGTTCCCAATCTAATGGCCCAATTGAAATCTAACCAAACTAGAAATGTCTAACCAAAGATAATCCTTATATTTTGAAATGCTTTATCTTCTGGTAGTTCATTGGCTGAAATAAATTGCCGGATGCTCCCTTCTCTTAAACAGAAGATAACACTTAGCCAATTCCTTGAAAACCTTCTTGTTACTTTAGGAGACATCAAAGGATGAAACTCGGTGGGTTTTGTAGCACCTACTAAAGACACGCAACACTTTCCATGTAATTTATACTCCTTTTATGTCTTTGCTTATGAGTGTTCCGCCTTTGACACATGTCGCAATCCGCTTCCTCAAAAATTTAACAGCTTAACAGAAATAAGACCCACAGCATTTCTTACCTGAGTAACTTTAAAAGGGGCACAGGGATAGGTGGCAATATCTGCTACTTCATTAAAGGACACGTGGTAATCTCTGCTTTACTTATCTGGGGTTACATGGTGGTCTCTACTTCTTTTAGCTACCTTTTTAGAAACCTACGGAAGGTGACACATGGCGGTCTCCAATTTACTCTGTTGATGTCATAGAAATAATCAGGTCTCATTTTATATTTACATAGATAGTAACACCTAGTGGCTTCCGCTTGCTTCAAAAACAAAACTTAAGACCCACCACAGTCTTTGCTATATCGATGAAGCAAAATGAATATAATTTAGATCTCGACATGTGGTGGCTTTCACTCTCTTTTGCTAGGATACATGGTGTCTTCTATCACTTTTAGAAAATCAAAATTGAGACCTTCTACAATTGCCACTTGGTGTTTTCTGCTTGATCTTGATACTTAGCTTGAAACCTTTCCCTCAAAAGAGATTTGAAATGCGAACACCGAAATGAAATGCTTTAAATGCAGATGCCGACACTTGTCACACTCTGTTGAGTTGCTATGAGGTACGTGGAAATCTCTGCTTCCTTATTGAAATTATGAAAAGTGCCTTGGACGACGACACTTGGTAGCTTCCGCTTGACTTTGACACTAAGACAAAAATGAATCAAAAGGAAAATTAGTGCCTGTGCTCTATTTCAAAACTTCACCATCTCAGACCAAGGTATGCAGGAACAAAATTTTGCAATGTGCAACTAAAAATCAGAATGAAATGTAGAGTAAATTTTTACTCTATAATATGTTTCTCCTCAACTATCAATATAGTATGAATTTCTCATGGAAGAAAATGAATGAATATAGCCAAGGAGTGAACTTTGAAAATTTTCTAGTAGAAGACACATATGTTTTCAATTAGAATACTTCAAGTTAAAATAATACTAAATCAAAAAGGAAGGCCTTGGGATATTCCCATTATGTTCATACAAGTTTAACTATCCCTCCTACAAGGCATCAATGTGTGACTACAAGTATGACATCCCCTACAACTTTTGCACCCATTTCAAATTAGAATATTGCAATGACTACTCAATGTGTTCCAACACCTCAATATCAAGGCACCCCATTGCCCTAAAGTAATAAAAAAGGGTAAATAATCATGATATAAACATTATAATCTCTTTGAAGAATGTTAAGACCTTTATTTCTCTTTAAGAAGTGCTTCACATGCCCAGTTAGAAAGAGATCCTTCAAGAGAAGCTATCTCAAATCCACCTCAGCCCTCAACCATCAAATCATGGTAATGTTTCCATCACCAATGATCCTAATAACATTGTTGATACATATTTCAAATTTTATAAGCCTCCACCCTTTTACCTCACTCTCATTATGGGAGATAAGCTTTTTCACAACAACATAGTGGATAGTGGAGCTAATACTTTAGTGATGTCCAAGGTTATACATGATAAATTGGGCTTAAAATATAAACCATATAGTAAGGGATTACTTCAAATTGATGGGACACCTACTAAATTAGTAGGACTGGTTGAGGGTTTGAAGGTTTTCTTACATGATTGTCTTAGCTTCCCCATCCTTCAAGATATAGTAGTGGTTGACTTACCTGCTCACTTTGCTATCTACCTCTCAAGGGATTTCATAGCCAAGATATAAGGCTACCTCTCATTTTATTGGTATTTCTTTGAATTTAGGACAAGGTATGGAGCAAAGGTAACCATTAGAACTCAACCACTCGCTAAGTTTCATTTGAGCCCTATATATAAGCAAGCTCAAATCTGAATTATGTCATCAATTATCATGAGGAGTCTATTGTGGATGATGGAGAATCCTATAAGATTAAGGGCATATCTAATTTTTATATAGATGAGTATGGTGTAGACACTATGAACATGATCTATACAATTACTTTTATTAAATTGATCTTAGCACATACATCATCCATGAGGGAGCATATGAGAAATCTAAGGTAAGTATTGATCACTCTTTTACACAAGTTGTTGAAGGTAATTAACTTATCCATATGTATGATGATTATAGTTTGAAAAGAATGATAGATCAATATAGTGAGAAAGACAATGCCATTATGCCTACACTTGATGGAGGATTCCTTAAACATGATGACCATGAAGAAGAAGATCACCTATATCAAAGGTTTTATGCCATAAGTCAGGAGTTTGAACCATTGAACAGACCTACTTCTCCTAAGAAGTGTATATCTGATGGTAATTTTGCTTTTAAACCTAATAAGTAGGTTTTTGAGTGTTTTATCAATCATGAAGCTGAGTGTATTATTAAGAATTAAGATGAGCATCAAATTGTTACTAAAAAGTTTACAATCATGAAGGAGGCAATGAACATAAGGCAAAAAAAATTGTGTTTAAAGAGTAGTTAATATCTCAACTTGAGGATGAGTCACTTTAATATGTGTTGAAGTATAAGGAAGACAAGCTTGATCATCTTATATAACAAGTATATCATTTCCAAAAAGGAGATAAAGTTGAAGCCACTTTGATGACTTCTAAATTGCAATTTGAGAAGTACCAATTGGACATGACAAAAGTCAAGAAGGTTGCAATTTCAAACAAGATCCTTGAAGGAAAAAATGGAATATCTTTTAGAGCTCAAAGTAGCAAACCAGTAGACAAAATAAGACATAAGGATGGTAAGTCATTTGACCATCAATGTGAGCAAGTGTTTGTTGGCAAGTATGTTACACATGATAGGTTGATTTCATAGAGAAGCAAGGATACAAGAGGTATTATATGTGATATTGGTTGAAGAATGGTGATTTTTTATTCACCTCAAGTGTTTGAGGTCTTATATATACTAGGATAGGTGTGCTTTACTTATATAGTGTGTCTTTCCCCTAAGTGTTCTTGAAAACACATGTGTGTTTGCTTTAGTGTGTTGTCTTGTGTGTCTTCTTTTCTATTATTTGGTGTGTTTTTAGAGGAAATTTAGTGTCCATACTATGCATAGGTGACTTGATATCCTAATGGATAGGAGTAGGCTATTGGTCATTTAATGTGTCTTTATCCTTGATCATATTCATTTTTAGTCCTTAATGTCTTATGTCTTTCTAAGGCCACTTTTGGGGGACTAGAATGGTTTCTATAGAGGGATGAGTGTTAAAAAGTGTATTTCAATGTCTCCCATGTCAAAATATGCCAAAGGAGCTATTTTAGAACTAAAAAAATGGAGGTACAATGTTAGAACAAGAAGATCAATGAAAAAGTGGTAATTTCATGTGGTTTTGGGTAGTTATATGGCTTGTGAATAAAATTTGGCACATGTGGAAGGGTTTAGAGTGACTCTTATAATACCCTCAACTCATATCCATTCTTGATTAGCTTTTGTGAGTTCAAAATTGGCTAAAATTGTTCTACCTTTACATGTAAAAAAGGTCAACCAGTTTTAGTCTAGTATAAAAAATAAGAGGCGAGTTATGTTGTCCCCCAAAAATATCACTCATTTTTGGGACAACATATGAACTATTTTGGGCCCTGCAAGACCAAAATTGTCTCTTCCCTTTTCAAATTTTTTTTTTAGCATTCAAATTTCTCATTTTTCAAGCTTCTCAGAAATCTATGGACTCTGTAGGATTGAATCTACGGACTCTGCAAGAATAAAATCTATGGACTCTGCAGGCTTGAATCTACGAACTCTGCAGGAAGAAAATCTACAGACTCTACATGCCAAGTTCTACGGGCTTCATAGGTTGATTTCTATAGACTCTACAAGAAAGAAGCAAGCTCTCAACACTTAGGTGAGTTCAACGGGTTCAACGACCAATTGGTTCAATGCACTTGGTGTAAAAGATCAAAAAGACTTAGCCAAATAACGAAGAATGAACCGATTAAACCATTGAACCATTGAACCAAAGTTGGCTCAATTGGTTGGTTCAATCAGTAGGTTTAAGGGGCTGCCCTGAAGCCAAAGAGGCAAGTGCCCTTGTGGAGGGCAGGCAACATTGGTTCAAAGGTCAAAGAAAAGACAAAATTCCTTCGAATTTGTTCAAAGGCCCAAAAGGAATAATTCTTTTAGACTTTTTGTCCAATGGAAATGATTAAGTGAAAAAGGCTGAAGGAATTCACTCGGGAAGAAAGCCCAAAGAAATTGAAAGGAAAAAATGGCTAAGGAAAAGAAGCCTTCTTTCAGACTTTTTGTTCGAAGGAAAAGTCTGACAAAAAAAGCTCGAGAGCCAAAAGCCCACCGAAGAAGCAAGAATCCACCGGGAAAGTTGAAGCCTGAAGTCCACCCAAAAAAAATCCCAAAGGGTAGGTACCCTTGCAGGGGTGCTTGAAGACATAGAAGAGAGCCTTCCAAGAAACTAAGGGAAAAAGCAACAAATAGGTGGTTCAACCAAGGAACGGGGAAATGATTGAACTAGGAAGCGATGGAATAAAAGAGATAGAATGAACCAATGAACCAATGAACTTTCATAGGTTCACAGGTTCAAGGTTCAACATGGTTCAAGCAGTTGGTGACCATTGACGGTCCCATGGATGTCAAATTTAAAGTAAATAAATATCTATGGAAATTTAAATAAAGCATGGAATTTAAAGGAAGAACCAAGCAACTGACCAAAAGATAGCCTGATAGCTCAAATCACAGCAGGAAGAGACAAAGCTAGAAAAGACAAAAGAAAAAAGAGGGAAAATCCCAAAATATCTGTGCAAAATTAATTTCAATAGGTGGAACAGTCCACTAAGCAGATATTTTGGCTTGCAAACATTGAAGGCGTGGCATGTTAGTCTCCTTTGGAGTAAAGACAAAATGGATAGTTGTACAGACGTCAGAGGGGATAGACCAGAAAATCTAGACCCAGGAAGAGACATATTATATGAATGGACATGCCATAATTAAGGCAATGCATTATTCCAAGCATGGTCCCTCCAGACAGAATTGAAAATGCATTGAAGGCGTTGACTGTAGCATGGGCCATCCCATGGGAGAGAGCACCAAGCCTTGCTTGGTGCCTATATATTGTAATCTCTTTTATTGTTTTAAGGAGATCTTCCCATTACTAAAAGTGAAACTCTACCCAAATTGAAAGGCCTTACTGAGACTTTGAGCTCAGATTATTGTTCATATTTCTTTGATTGAATGAGAAAGCAAGTTACTTTCAGACTTTGTGTTGTGATAGGTTGTGCTACTTTAGGAGATTGTTCTTATGTCTGTCTTCCAAAAGCATTCTTGTTTATTTGATTTAACAAGCAGAACTAGTGGAGGTGATAAGGAAGGTGTCCTAAATCCAACTACTTTAAGACTTTGTGCTATCATAGTTGTCTTTAGTGTGTGTTTTTCTTTTCTATTTTTGTGTAAAGGACCTTGGGATGACTTTGTGCCCCCATTATTCTTTGTATCTCACTCTTGGGTAGTCAAGGTGGAGACTTTGTGCTACATCTTAGATTTTTGGTTGATGTGCCCTTGACACCCTATTACTTATCCTACCAGAAAGATTCTTGTTGTTTGCAAGAACAAGCACTTCTGAAAGAAGAGAAGTGCCTTCTATCGCTTCACTAAGATTTCTACTCTCTAGGAAGGGATCTAGGTCTTGGTTGAAAGTTACTTTTGAAAGAAGAGAATTACCTTTACCAATCACCCAGGATTTCTCCTCTGTTTGTTAGCATCATCTCTGAAAAAAGAGAGATGGATGGTTTATCCCACCCCTGTGTCTTACTTTTTGCATACATATATAGTATATAGCCTCTGCATATTTAATAAGGAACCTCCCCTTGATAAGAGGAGAGATTTGTCTCTAGTTTTTGTAGTAAACCTACACACCTGGACAACCAATCTTCTTATGAAGTGGTGATAGGAACTATTTTGGTCACCAGTTAGCTGGCTGACAAAATATTCACCCAAAAGTTTTTGGCGACTCCGCTGGGGACATAGTAATTTTGTGCAATTTGGAACCTTAAGTTTCAAATTGAAACATCACCTGTGTCTTACCCATTATCATTATAACATTATCCATGCATTCTATTGTGGAAGAATGAACTACTCCAGTGCTTTCCCATTGTTAATTTTTCCTCCCTAGCCTTGCGCAATAGTTTTTGGCGACTCTACTGGGGATGAACGTGTAGTCTGAAGCCTCAAGTTTCAGATTGAAGTAGTTCCTTCCCTATCCATTATATAGACTCTAGCGACTCCACTCTATGTCTTACCCATTATCATTATAGCCTTACCATCTTCCTCCATCTCCATTATTTTATCTAGTCTGCAAAACTAGAGCTGCTAGAAAAGAGTGCGTAGTTTGAAGGCTCAAGCCTCAAGCTGAAGCAGGGCCAATTCTTTTCCATATTTGATCTATAATCTAGCCACTCCACCTAGATTTGTTATCCCTATTTTTCATAATCAAATCATGGCATTTTGAGGCCCCTGGGGTAACTCTTTTGGCCCACTCAACTTAACTCCACCTCTGCATGAACTTCCACACAGCTCAAAAAAGAACTTCCCAAAATTATTTGGAGATGGGAGATTTCACCCTGATGAACACATTAAAGTCTTTAGCATATCTTGTGGTGTGATAGGGGTGGAATTTGAAGATGTGGTAGTCAGGGTTTTTATGGAGACACTACAAGGTATTGCTACAGACTGGTTTTACCATCTGCAAGCTGGATCAGTGACTGATTGGGATACATTTAAAGCCAAGTTCAAAGCAAGGTTCAAGCCTATAGAAGATGCACATTCCTTACTAGCCCAGCTCACATAGATGAAGAAGAAACCTCATGAGCCTATGAGGGATTTTATTTCCATTTTTGACAAGCTGAAAAATAGGATTCCTATAATTGCTCAGCCAACACCTAAAAACCTCAAATACTTCTTCATCAACTCAAAGCTACCTAAAGTGAGTTTTTTGCTAAGATGGGCTAGACACATAGACCTTACTATTACTCAGGACTTGACTACTGATGTAGAAGATGACCTTATCTTGTTAGGAAAGATAAGGAGAGACCCAAACAAAGGCAAATCTTCTTCATCTTCTAAGAATTCATCTACAGCCACCACTAACCCAATAATACAAAAGATGGCAAATGAATTGCTAGCCTTGAAAAGGCAAATGGCATAAGGTATGTCTTCTACTCCTCCATATAGAGATGTACCAAGGAGGACATTCCCCAATCAGCCATATCAAGGCAATGCTGCCAGAAGTTAAGGGTAACCAAATCATCTTCCCCCCTCACAGAGGAACCTTGCCCTTGAAGCACCTCCAACCAACTTAGCAGTTGGATATCTAGAAATAGAACATATCTCCTATTTCCAACCTGAGTTCGAGCAATAAAATGGCATTGATCTCTTCAGGGAGGATCTAGAAGAATCATCTGGTGACTCCCACATTGGTTTCTTGAATTACTAGGATGAACCTAGAAGTGAAGGTGAAGCAGTCAAAGAATCATATGCAGTATTCACCCGATTTGAGAATCAGTCAGCCTAGTAAGCTGATAAAGAAAGAATAGAGGAATGAACTCAACCTGTAGTTCCAATTGTTAAATGGAGAACCCCTCTTCCTTTCTAGTCAAAGGACCCGATGATTGCCAAAGAAGTAAGTACATTGAACATCTCTACACCTTCTACTTCAAATTCATAGATCAGTCCTCCCCCTCCCAAAAACCAAAAGGATGAACTCCCATCCTCTCTTCTAAGTCCATCTTATTCATTTGCCATGATTTATCATGTTAAGAAATCCAAAATTCAAATGATTGACTTTGAATACCTACAAACCAATCTTGAGAAATTAAACATTAGTGGAGAACCAGGTGTGGACCTGTCTAAGGCAAAGATTGTGGTTACCCAAATGTCAGCCCCTACTGCTCAAATTTTTTTTGAGTCTTCAGGTAGGGGTAATTACTTCTTGACCATAGAGGATGCTCATGTCCCAGTTGATGAAAGTCTTGTAGCTAACAATCTAGGATTTCATCCAAATAAGGCATCAAAAAAATTGGTAGGGTGTAGTACAAATCAAGAAGGATCTTCCATCTCCCATGAAGAGAAATTTGATAGAAGATCAGCTTCTGATGATGCTTGGATCTTGGAATCTAATGGCATCAATTTTTCCATAGCCAGATGTAGATCTCTATTGCTCAGATTGAAGACTACTCAAGGTGAAGAGGTCAAACTCCACATCAAAGGAGATGCTGAGCTGATGGTTTTTTAGGAGTTTGATGCTGACAATCAAAGCATGTGCTGGACTGAACCAGTAGAATAGAAAGTTATGATGGTGGACCATACTATTGTATTCCAAAGTCAGCAAAAGGAACTCTTCATAGAGAGAGCAAGGAGTTATGGTTTTCAATTTGAAGACCACATCCCACCATGGGGCAAGAAGAAGAAAAGGCCAAGAGGAAGACACAAAAAATTGGTTTCCTAGTGGAGAGTTCCATTCGCCTATCACCAATTCTAGGGACAAAATGGTTTCCTACTGGTTTATCAGGATAGAATGCCATTTTCATTATCTCACAATGGGCAACATCTGAATCACTTCAATTCTTGAAGTGTCAGATAAGTTCACCTGTACATATGTACACTTGTATAGTCTTTGGTTCTATTTTGTGCTTTTCATTTTCATTTTTTGGAGCCTTTCTTTTTGGGTAGCCTGACTCCGTAGCCCAATGGCACACTTCAAGGCATTGGAGATTCTAGTTTCAACTCCCCTCAACTACTCCAAGTTTTCAACTGAGGGAAGTTCCCCAACTAGAGCCAGCTGTTGTCCCCCAAAAATATCACTCATTTTTGGGACAACAAATGAACTATTTTGGGCCCTGCAAGACCAAAATTGTCTCTTCCCTTTTCAAAATTTATTTTGAGCATTCAAATTCCTCATTTTTCAAGCTTCTCAAAAATCTACGGACTCTACAAGCTTGAATCTACAGACTTTGTAGGCTTGAATCTATGGACTCTGTAGGAAGAAATCTATGGACTCTGTAGGCTTGAATCTACGGACTCTATTGGAAGTAAATCTACAGACTCTACAGGCAAAGTTCTATGAGCTTCACAGGTTGATTTCTATAGACTCTGTAGGAAAGAAGCAAGCTCTCAATGCTTAGGCAAGTTCAATGGGTTCAACGACCAATTGGTTTAATGTGCTTGGTGCAAAAGATCAAAAATACTTAGCCAAATAATGAAGAATGAACTGATTGAAATGTTGAGCCAAAGTTGGCTCAATCGGTAGGTTTAAGGGGCTTCCCCAAAGCTAAAGAGGCAAGTACCCTTGTGGAGGATAGGCAACATTGGTTTGAAGGTCAAAGAAAGAATTCCTTTAGATTTGTTTAGAGGCCCAAAAGGAACAATTCTTTCAGACTTTTTGTCCGATGGAAATGATTAAGTGAAGAAGGCCAAAGGAATTCACTCAAGAAGAAAGCCCAAAGAAATTGAGAGGAACAAATGGCTAAGGAAAAGAACCTATCTTTTAGACTTTTTGTCTGAAAGAAAATCCCAATGGAAAAAGCTTGAGAGCCAAAAGCTCATCGAAGAAGTAAGAACCCACCAGGAAAGTTGAAGCCTGAAGTCCACCCAAAAAAAATATTGACGGGTAGGTACCCTTGCAGGGGCCAATTAAAGATGCAGAAGTGAGCCTTCCAAGAAACTAAGGGAAAAATTAGCAAATAGGTGGTTCAATGGATGGTTCAACCAAGGACTGAGAAAGCGATTGAACCAGGAAGCGATGGAGCAAAAGAGATAGAATTAACCAATGAACCAATGAACTTTCATAGGTTCACAGGTTTAAGGTTCAACATGGTTCAAGTAGCTGGTGACCATTGACAGTCCCATGGACATCAAATTTAAAGTAAATAAATATCCATGGAAATTCAAATAAAGCACAAAATTTAAAGGAAGAACCAAGCGATTGACCAAAAGATAGCCTGATAGCTCAAATCATAGCAGGAAGAGACAAAGCTAGAAAAGACAAAAGAAAAAAGAGGGAAAAGCCTAAAATATCTGTGCAAAAGTAATTTTAGTAGGTGGAACAGTCCACTAAGAAAATATTTTGGCTTGCAAACATTGAAGGCATAGCTTGTTAGTCTCCTTTGGAGTAAAGACAAAATGGACAGTTGTGCAAAGGTCAGAGGGGATAGACCAGAAGATCTAGACCCAAGAAGAGACATATTAGATGAATGGACATGCCATAATTAAGGCAATGCATTGTTCTAAGCATGGTCCCTCTAGACAAAACTAAAAATGCATTGAAGGCATTGACTGCAACATGGGTCATCCCATGGGAGAGAGCGCCAAGCCTTGCTTGGTGTCTATATATTGTAATCTCTTTTATTTTTTTAAGGAGATCTTCCCCTTACCAAAAGTGAAACTCTACCCAAATTGAAAGGCCTTACTAAGACTTTGAGATCAGATTGTTGTTCATATTTCTCTGATTGAATGAGAAAGCAAGTTACTTTCAGACTTTGTGCTATGATAACTTGTGCTACTTTAGGAGATTGTTCTTATGTCTATCTTCTAAAAGCATTCTTGTTTATTTGATTTAACAAGCAGAACTAGTGGAGGTGATAAGGAAGGTGTCCTGAAGCCAACTACTTTTAGACTTTGCACTATCATAGTTGTCTTCAGTGTGTGTTTTTCTTTTCTATTTCTATGTAAAGGACCTTGGGATGACTTTGTGCCCCCATTTTTCTTCGTATCTCACTCTTGGGTAGTCAAGGTGGAGACTTTGTGCTACATATTAGATTGTTTGTTGTTGTGCCCTTGGCACCCTATTACTTATCCTACTAGAAAGATTCCTATTGTTTTTAAGAACAAGAACTTCTAAAAGAAGAGAAATGCCTTCTATCACTTCACCAAGATTTCTACTCTCCAAGAAGGGATATGGCTCTTGGCTGAAAGTTACTTCTAAAAGAAGAGAATTACCTTCACCAATCACCCAAGATTTCTCCTCTGTTTGTTAGCATCATCTCTAAAAAAAGAGAGATGGATGGTTTATCCCACCCCTGTGTCTTACTTTCTCTTTATATATATAATATATATAGCCTTCACATATTTAATAGGGAACCTCCCCTTGATGAGAGGAGAGATTTGTCTCTAGTTGATGTAGTAAACCTACACAGCTAGATGACCAATCTTCCTATGCTGTGGTGATAGGAACTATTTTGGTCACTAGTTAGCTGGCCGACAAAATATTCACCCAACAAGTTATATAAAATTATCTTGAGGGATGAAAACACTCCTTGTCTACTTCAAATACATGGAGAAAATTATATTATTGGTTACTTTTACTCTATGAACCATTTCTTAGAGTGCTAGTGACTCTTTTTTGCTTATTCTTTCATATACCCTTTAAGTTTTCTCTTTGTTTACATAGTTATATGAAAACTAGGTATTACACATGTTCTTAGAGAGTGTTTGAATTATTATCACATGGTCCTTAGTCATGTTTTCACATTTTGAAGTTAAATAATAGACATGAACTATCTTAGTTTTCTAGGAGGACACCATTGAATTTGGAAACCAATGTTCCACCTATTGCAAGGTCATTCTCATATAAGTGAGTTCAGGATAAAGGAGGATAAGATTTTTTATAATTCTTATATGTCATGGTGATAATTTATTCTTTGAAGTTATAATATAAAAACTATCATTGATTATTGTGAACATAGTTATTAAAAATGTACATAGTCAAATTTCTTACATCATTCACCTATAGTCAGGTAAAAAGAAGTTTTGAACAGTCATGTTGAATAAGAGAGGAGGTTTAAAAGTTTTGAGGAGTCTCCCAAGGTGGAGAGAATTATTTTGGAATATTCAAGGAGGTATAATATTGGTTATAGACCCAATTCACCATTCACTTCTTTAGAGCACCTATAGGAAGCTCTAACAAAGGACTCAGTAGAGTTGAATAAAGATTTGGAAATTCATTTGGGGCCTTCCTTGAGATCTAAGGTAATTTAGAGAGACATAGAAAAAAAATTATATTCACAATATAGTAGGAATATTTTAATCCTATCTCCATATGTCAATAATTTTGAAATAGGGACACTTTACCTTAGTATCTCTGAATGAGGATTATGTCTTACATTTGATCCTTGCATGGTAGAGTGTTTTGAAGTGCAGACTAGTCTAAGTGTTTCCATCATAAATCCCAAGTAAGGTAAATTAATTGAATAATAAAAATTAATTTGGTTGAGTAGGTATGATGGATAGATGATGATTTGATCCAATAAAGTGTTGACTAGAGACACTCAGGATACATAGTGTTTCTTAGTCCAAAACTAACCTTGAGGTAATTTGTAAATGGCACCTAGTGTATGGATGATGGTGAAAAGTGATACAAGTGTCTTAGGATAGAATATATATATCCATAACCTTATTACCTTAGATAAAATCAAATAATTTAAATATATTACTCAAGCATAGAAATCACCACCTACAAAGGTCTCTAGGCTAAGAGTGACCTATAACCATACTTAAGAATCTTGAAGATTGACTAGGTAAGAGATGAAGATATGGTTCCAAAGAATGAAATTAAGGCATCTAGGTTGATTATTTATAAGTTATTCTAAGAGATAAATATTATGAAGTATAAGGTTCAATAAATAATCACCTATAAGAGACCCCTAATCTCAACTGAGACATACACCTACAGTCAGCATAGTCTACAAACTGGCCTAAGCAAGTAGATTATCCAATTTGGAGATTAGCAGGGGTATATGATGGATGGATAATTTTTATAATTACCTAAAATTTTTGAAATTTTCCTCTAATTTGATTATAAGATCAAGTAAATAAGTCATATACTGATTTTCAAACATTCAAACTATAGGCAATTCTAGACCCTACACACAATCACATATGCAATGATCAGTTTTGGGAAATTTGAGTTTTTGAGGGTGCTAGAAGTGTTATCCATCATTTTAATTTCGTTTATAAGGTAATAAATACCTATTATAACCCTCCATGGTATCATTTTTCATAATAAAATAAGGGAAGTGCCCTATATTTTGTCTCAAACAAAGGGCACTCCCAATTAGGACATGATTGTAGGCTTGGTAAGTAGAAGTTGTAAAGGTAACATGTAGAGTTTTGGATATTTAAAAATGGTTTTAAGGGTTTGTTTAATCATGAAAAAACATGAATAGTCTCCTATAGGTTCTCAGAAACATCTCAAAGGTAGTGATAGAACATGAAACACAGTCAAGCATGTTAGGCCTAGAATTAGGCCTAAGCCCTACATGGGTCTAATTCATTTATTAGGACCATATAACCATTATAGACTATTTTATGACCTTAAAGGAGAGATATAAGATTATTTTGAACCATTGGTGTGTAGATAACATCTCCAAGTTGGTTGAATTTGGCTTATTTCACATTAGACCTACATAGAATGCACTCAAAATTTATAGAGGCTAACTTCAAGAGATTACACCTATACAGATTGGTTGCATCATGACCCAAGGATTTGGGCACATTTTAGGAGGTTCTTAAGATTAAAATTTGTGGAATTTTTTGGGAGGTTGGACATCAGTATTTTAAGAACAATCCTTAAGAGTACAAACCCTCCTAAAACCTTGGTTTTGACCCGATGAAGGAAATACCAATGAAGATGCACTTAGAGGGAATATTTTGGTCTAGAAACTATTTTGAAATTGTATAATAAACTCTCATGTTCCTTCCCATATAGTTGTTTTGTACCATACTTTTATGGATAGGGTGAAAATAGGGTTTCTTACAAGTTTTTATGTGTTTTATAGGTGCAAATGAGATTTGAAGAGTGAGAATAATTTGGGGAGGTTAATTGATACTTGTAATAACTCGTGTATATTTATCACAACATATTTCCATGGAAACACTTACGTTAATTCATTCATCTTAGGCAGTCTTTGGTAGATAGTGAAAATGGAGAGTGACTGCCAAGTGAGAGAATGAGAAGTTGGTTTTTAGACCTTTTTAAGGTCTAAATCATGGAATGGAAGGTATATGGGTCTTATAAAGGTGTCCTAACACATATTACTTAGATTTATTTGGGAATTTTAAGGCCACTTGGGTGAAAAATATGAAGGAGACCTATAAGACCAATAAATGACTATAGATGGTGAGTACAAGTGTCCAAAAGATGGCTAGTAGTTAGGGATGCATATTATGAATATTTAAGCTTGTTTATAACCCTCATAATACTATACACATGTTTAAACTCTCCCTAGTCCAATTTCAACTTCTCAAAAGATGCCTAATCATGAAGGTAGTTTCCAAAAAGGCCATTTGAGGACTATACACCAGTTTTGGAGAGTTTGATGCTTCAGATGGACACTTGTCCAAGAACACATTATAAATATTTATTATTAACTTCATTATTATAAAATATAAATATTTTTCATGCCTTTACATGTGTAATTATGACCCTTTAGCTTTATTATTCTCTTTCCTCTCACACATTCTATAAATGTAAGCCATTTTAGCTCTTGTATTCTAATTCCACACCTGTTATGGAAAAGCCCTACTAGTTTTATATTGTAATTTTACTTTTAAATAAGATATTAAATCTATTTTTTAGTTAAAAAAATATATTTTATAAGTATGTGAATTTATGTACAGTTAAAATTGATGGATGTCTATCCTTGCTTTCTCTCAATCTTTCCATGTTTGGTGCAAGTTATTTCCAGTCTAATAGGTCACATGAAGTGTTGTCAAGTGTATGGGTCTATTTTAAAGTGTAAAATTATCCTTAGTATCTAAAAATTATATATGGTTCATTTACCTTGAATATTTTTATGCATATCACCTCTATATTTTAAATACTAATATTAAAGTAATTCAGGATTTTAAGACTAGTGTTGTAGATCATGTTTCTAAGTGTAATGGTATGGTAACATAGTAAAGATATTTATAGTGCATCACCCCCATAGAGTATATTAATTTCATGTTTATTTATATCCCTTTTCATCAAAGTAAATAGTTAGTGTAGGTGATAATAACTTAAGGATCAATCAAGGGAGCTAGCCCTTAAACCTAGAGGTCTACCTCTATTATAGGCAACTTAAAGGCCTAGAGGTATTCCAATGTTTCCCAAATATTAGAGTAGGATTGAATAATAAAATATAGGGTTAAATATTTAATTAAAATAATAATAAGGTAGGATCGGTATTCATATGCAATGTTTGGATAAATAATTCTAATATGCATGGCTACAATGAAAAGAGCTAAAAGTTCATTTTGAACATTTTAAAGCATATTATTTTGAATTTTAGGTTTAGGAATAAGGTTTCCATTAAAATCTCTAATAAGAGGACGGATTTAATTTTAATTTTTATAATTCTTGATGATCTCAAGAGCTTGATTAGAAACTTGTAATGTTATTTTTCACTTTTACAGGATTTGATTTAGACTTTTAATATAATCTTGCATGAGATTTATTCATTAAACCATTTATGAAAGGAATTGTGAATAATATATAAAAGGATTGGAATAAATATTATAAATTTGATTAGAATTAGGTACATGATTCTTACGTTTGTCTTGGAAGGAATATTCCCAACATTGGTGTTGGTTTCCCCAACTAATGTAGTGGATGGGGAAATTTTGACAAGGTTCCCATTCTCATTTGGAGTATAAATGGAGTTATCATAAAGGATATTAATAATTTAATTGAGATATATTAAATTTTAATATCGGTTTATTTGAACCATGTTATATCCAATATATCTAAGTTGAGATTCTAAAATACTGCAACCTAGGGAGTTTACCTCAATTGAAGACATGGAAGGAATAAAAGAATAATCCATGTAAAATATAAATGAGTTGAGGCTCATAATAAATTTATAAGAGGATAAATCATGATGAATAAGACTAAAAATAAGATGCAAAAAAATTTTAATCAAAATAAACAATAAGTATTGGGTGATTTGATAGATTTGGTGATAGAATATATAAGCAAAGATTTTATTGGGTTGGTCGATATAGTTGGAAATGAACTATAAAATAATGATTGTATTGAGTTGGCCAATGTAGTTTGGTAAAAATTCATTAAAATAAATATTATATCAATTTATTCAATATATTTCATTAAAAAAGTGGTATAATTAGCATTTAAATAAAAATATTGTATTAGATTGGTCAATGCAGTATGAATCTAGATTTGGTTGATATAATATGATCACAAAGTGAACTATATTAGGTTGGCCAATGTAGTTAGAAATAAACTAAAATTTATATTAGATTGGCCAATACAATGAGAAATAAACTTAGAATTATATGGGGTTAGTTGATTTAGTTTGGAATGATAGAAAATTATATTAGTTTAGCTGATATAATTTGATTAAACTTGATAAACTGGTCAAATAATAACAAATGAACAAAATAGGAAGGTATAACTAAGTTAGGCATGTTTGATTTTTAGTATCTTAGATATACTTATCCCAAGTGTAAATAATGAATAAGGCCTAAAGGGGAATTAAATGAAGAGTATTGATTTTTCATGTAGCCACATTATCCCATATTTAAGGAATGTTGAGAGTAACTTCCTAGGGCCTACCACTTACCGATGCACTAAAAAACCAAATGGCTAAAAAATTATTATTGGTTGAACATAAAATTCTATGCACTTACAATATACCATGAGCTATGTGGAAACTAAATTTTTTATATAGATTTGTCTAATGACTTACATTTGTAGACACCTAAAATTGGCCACCAATGGCCTTTGATCAAACTTCAGACCGATTCCTACAAACCATTAAAAATTAAGATTAGGAATCATTAAACATCCCAAATTTGCTTGTGAAACTTTATTCAAAGATCAAAATCATGTTGAGACATCCATAATTGGGGTATCCTATCATAAGCAATAAAAACCTCTCATGGATTCATCTCTAATCATCCTATGGCATTATAACATGCAATTTAGTGGGGCAAGTGCACACATAAAATCAAATCTTGAAGGAGCTAAATGGATAATCAGAATTTATTAAATAGTTAAACCAAATTAAATACCTAGTTGAATTATCCATGTGTAATTAATGAATTACTAAAAAAGGAAATTCAAAAATATGAAATATCCTAGCTTTTCATGATTACCTTTTGTGATTTGTCAAGCCTTTGAAAATATCTCACCCATGCTAATTAATTTAAATTCATTAATTCTTGATACTTTTAACTCCAATGGGATTAATTGACTAACTTAGGTTAGGTTTTATCTCATTCCATGTTTAAACTACACATTAACTCACCTTGAGTTGGGGTTAGTTCCTCAGCTTATAAATACAAGCCTTTGCCTCTTCATTTGAGAGCTTGTAAATTGTAGAGTTATAATGCATGTTTTGTAGAATGATTTATATCCATAATGTTATAATGCCAAAATATTTATCTAATCCATCACAATCAATCATCCATTTCAAGCCATGATCCAATTGTTCCAAGGAGAGAAAGAGAAAATAAAACTACATTGCCAAAGACTCTTTGAGCACAAACCAAGTAAGCCACACAACAAATAATTTAGAGAATTCAAGGAAGGTAATAGATTGTTGTTATTTTGAATTCTAGTTATTTTTTCAATTTTTTTTGTTCATTAATCTCCCCCTAATTTCTAGGCTTAGAGATGTTAGTGTGTTGATTTTATTTTTTTATGGATGAACACAAGATCTAACCTCCTCTCTATTATGAAATTTCTATGATCAAAAATGTCACATCTAGTGAGACATAGAAGCATCCCTAGACTGACTAACCGAATTATTGAATACTTAAAAATTGGAGTTTTAACTTTGATTTTGTCATAATTTTTTATGCTAACTCAGATTTACACAGAGACTAACATCAGTTAGGCATAACCAACATTGTTTATGCCTAAACTATCATCAGTTATGCCTAACCAACATTAGTTTTGGCTAACCATCATTGGTCAGGGTGTAGGGAGGGATACAGTTTTAAAATCTTTGATTTTGAATCTTCTTAACATTCCTACTTGTTCTCTTAGTTTTATAGACTTGTATTTTCCCTATCTAATCATCTTGTCGTAGGTTTTATTGAGTTTTTATCAAATTTTGAGCTAACATTTTTTGGAAATATTTTGTTTTTCCTTCAAGTTCACAGGTAGCCAATATCAATATTTATCAATTAACATTGGTTTATTTACATCCAACATCAATTCCATAGTAACCAACATCGGTCACAAGTGACTGACGTCATTCTTTATGTAAAAAATTTAGATAAACTCAAGAGCTATCTTGTCAAAACTTATTTGATCATCCATAAATGTGATTTAAAGTATCAGGAAACTCTCTAACATTTGTAGGACCAAGGTGGGATTATAACATAAATATGCAAGTTTAAACTCTTGAACACTTCATTTTGGTGCCTAAAAAGAATGGTTAAGTCTTAAACATTTGGTTTTAAGTGATTAAAAATAACTTAGGTAATTTGTGTTAAGTTATTATGTGAAAATTATTACAAGCTTTGAAAATCTAAGCCAAAGGGATAAAACATCAACAAAGCATTTCATTTGGTGCATAAAATTAACACTTAAATTATAAATTATTGAAAGTATTTATTTTATTACTTATGTTTTTGCTTGTCCAAAATGAAGAGTGATTGTATGCTCTCCCCCCATCCCCTATAGGGAACTTGGGTGACCAAAAGTGCCTTTTCACTTGAAATTTATGCCTAGTCCAAGGCATGGAAAGAATGTTGTCTAGGCTCTCCCCAAAACATGTATGGTTTGGGTGATCTAAAAACAACCTCTAAAGTCTTTTCACTTAGTCATTTTTTTATGAAACTTGTCTTGTGGAGGGGAGTTCATAGCTTTTTCATGAGTTATTTAGGGAAACTTTGACCTAGGGTTTCATCTCCCAACATTATTTTAACGTTGTTCCATAGTGGGGTATACAAATCAAGGTAGGCATACTGTGAATGCTAGGGGTTTGAGTAGTTAACCTCTCCTTTCATAACAAAAACCCAAGTTAGGTTTGGTTAACTAGGGGATTCCACTAATTATTGCATAGATGGAATCACTATGCAAAGGAATAGACCCTTTCATAGTAAGTTAACTGGTATGAACTCAATTGATGTGACACATATCTAGTGTTAATCATACTTGGGACCATCTAGATAGTAAAAAATTAAAGTTTTAGATCAACCCCACTTGCCATAGAAATATTGTTGATGCAAGGCGAGTATCCCAAAGGTCCATGTCATCATACATTCTCTTCAGAGAAGGGGGTGTAAAAACCCTATTAATTCATGCATTTTTATTTTCAGATTAACACTTAAAATCCTCCCAAGAACGCACACACACACACACACACACACACACACACACACACACACACACACACACACACACACACACACACACACACACACACACACACACACACACACACACACATATTTCAATAATATGATGCAACATTGTCAGTTATAGGATCTAGGACATTAAATTTAGATGTTATTTCATTTCATCCTTTATTTCTTGGTCTTATGAGTCTAATTATATTTTTTTTTATCATGATAAAAATGATTTTTGTTTATACATCACTCCTTTATTCTAGGAGGCATTATGTTGGCTATTTTATCACACACTTTTTAACTTAGTATTTTTTGACAAATCTTTTTATGTGTGTCACTTTATTGAAAAGGGTAATGTTACATTGTGAAAATCATTTCAAGTTGTGTTCCTTGGAATCTTGAAACAAACCATTGATCATACCTTTAGAGTGTATTAACACCATTGCATTTCTCAAATTATTTCATAGACTTGCTTTGTCTTGTGTCCATATTTCACATTTTCAAAACCAATGCCACATATGACATTTAGATATTTGCCTGGTATAGTTATGCCATTTAATTTTTTCTATCTTGTTTGTTTAAAGAACCCTAGTTTTCATTATTGTTTGTGCCTTTTATTTGGGAGAAGCAACCTATCTCTCCATATTCCTTTTGCCTTATGCCTTATGCCAATTGATCAAATTCATATTTGAATTTTGTATGCCTAATCTATGTCAAAGTGTTCCAATTTTATTAGATTAAATACCCCTTTATTTTAAGTCTAGATTTTGATGCTATGTTTGGCCAAAAGTCCTAGCACATGCCTTTATTTGAGCCTAGCTTTTGACACCATGTTTGGCCAAAAGACCTAGTAACCTTTATTTTTCTTAAATTAGACCTATTTAGAACACTTTATACCTAGAGTTAGGCATGCCAATTTTTATTCAGCCACTTGATCTTTTGTGTGTAAGACATTTGATGTTCGACATATGACATTAGGCTATTTTATTCCAAGTTTTAGCATAGAATTTTTTAGAGATACATCTCCCCTAGACCAAGTTAGACTAATTTCAAACCTTTTATTCTCTAGACACCATTTTAAGGAGTTTATATAACTCTAGGATTTTTTTCATATATTTCATTATTGATGTGGATATGTCTAACTACACTTATGGTGTAGTTATGTAAAATCTAAGTTATAATATAATGGCCACAAAAATTGACTTTGATTAAGATCCCTATGGTGAATAAGTGGTTTATTAGATGAATTTATATCCTCCTTATAATCCTTAATCTGGGGAAAAAAACCAAGCACCATGTTTAGTTATCCCTTTTTGTTGGTTGACATATGATACTTTCCCTTTCATAACCACCCAATCCCCCACCTATACCATAGATCCTCCTTCAGACTACATGAGCCACCAAGTTCCATAGCATCCAAGGAATACCATTTCTATACTAGGTCCTCATCCTTTAGATCATGATAGTAACCAAGCTTTGAGATTCCCTACCATTACCCTTTTGGGACCTCATCCTTTGGTTTGTGTAAGTAACCAAGATCCATAGTGCCCAACCATTACCATTATATTACCTCATCCTTGCCTTGTGTGAGCAACTAAGCTCCATGATGCCCTACCATTTCTATACCAAGCTCTCAAAATTTGGCTTGTGTGAGCAACCAAGATCCATAATGCCCTACCATTTTTATACCAAGACTTCATCCTTTAGCTTGTGTAAGAAATCAAACTCTATAATGCCCAACCATTACCATTCCAGGACCTCATCCTTTGGCTTGTGCAAGTAATCAAGTTCCATAATGCCCTACCATTTCCATTTTAGGCCTTATCCTTTGACTTGTGTGAGAAATCAATATCTATAATGTCCTACCATTATCCAACCACCAGCTATTATTCATCTATTACCAATCATTCCCCACTTTAGAAAACCCTTGCCAATTATCCATCCCCAACCGAGCCAATCAATACCTCTCCAATAGAGCTACTCATTCAAAGACCAAGATATATTCAAAATTGGTGTTTTAAAATTAATTATAAACCAAGGCCAAGAGAAATAACCAATCCAAGATGTTTTTATTAAAACACCCATTTGTGACAAGTCAACCTATGATGAATCACTTTTTGATAATATACCTATTATTGAGGGATCTCACTCTAACAAACCAATCTTTGTTGAGTCACTTCTAAATGATTATAACCACCTTTAGGCAAATCATTACCTCAACTATATGCCTATTTTTCAAGAGCCTATCTTTGCCAAGCTATTTTTTGTAGAGTTGTATCTTGACCTTTTTCTCATCATTAAGGAGTCTCACTTTAACAAACTAGTCTCTATGAGCCTATTTGCCATCATAGGCCATTACTTGTCCCACATCAAACATTCAAAAAAACATCATTGTAGCAACATCCACACCAAATAAAGAATCAACATTTGAGTTAGGTTTTATTCTTGAACCAACATCAAATTTAGCATCAGAACTAGAATCAACGTCAGTCTTAACATCAAATTTAGAGTTCCTTGAGTCATAATCAACTTTAGAATTAGAATATGTTCATGGTTGTTAAAATATTGGTTACACATGCCTCATAAATCAATTTGAATAGATTTATGATCCTTCCACAATTTTTAAGGATGATTACTTCAATTTCAACACAATTATTCCTAGTATCTTTTACGAGGATTGTGTAGCCTCTTCCCATTTCATTACCACTCCACATGCCATTGTCACCAACCAACATAGACATTTTATTGACCTTCTACCTCCCATAAGTGTTTATTGGGATTGATAGAATCGTACCATATTAAACTAAATCTATGGAGACATATTAGTTGTAGAATATTAGGGGAGCTAAGACCAAATTCAAAAGAAGAACCATATCCTAGTGAAACCTTTCTAGAGGTGTTAGGGGACAATAAAAGTTTAAACATAGCATCTTCTAGTGAAACCTTATTTGAGGTGCTAAAATACAATAAAAGTCAAAATTCAATGTTTCTTAGTGAAAAATTCTCAAAGGTGCTAAGGGATAATCAATACTTCATTGGTGAAAACCTCATTGAGGTACCAATAGTTAAGCACAAAATTTCTTCATTGATTGAAGAAGACATTAATCAAGATAAAATTAGTACAACTTCTAATTTATAGCATAATCATATGGTAGTTACTCTCAGGCCCAAATAATAAAAAAATATGGTGGTCTTATCAAGAGCATATTCAAAAATATTTGGCCCCACCACATCCAAAGTTATGTCAAATCTAGAATCAGCATATTGATCTTAATTTGTCTCTTAAACATTATACATTCCATTATCATCCACCATTACACTATTAAATCAGACCTATCATCCATTGTTTATCCATATTTACCATCCCTGGTTACACTTTCTTTTGTAGAGGATACAAATATACCTTGTCTCTATGATTAGAAGAAATAGAATCAACAACCAATGAAAATCACAATAACATTCTTAGAATACAAATCAGTAATAGGTTCTTGATAAAACAACTATTTAGAAGAGGTGTGGGCTAGTAATTTACATGATTCATTATTCTGGTTGTGTCATATTTTTATTAGGATGTACATCTACATATCATTAAAAACAACATAATCATTTACTTGGATAGAATCATATGCCATACCCATACCTTTTTTTCAAAAACCATACCTAGACAAAATCACATACCCTTATCATTTACCAAGGCCAAAAACATTACCTTGTCATTTGTTATTTTACCTAGCCAAAATCATTTACCTTACCATTTCTATTTACCATTATTCCATACCCCACCACTTACCTCACCTTATCACTTAGGGGTAACCCTTTTACCATTTTATCCAATCTCCATGCCATCGTCATCCTAAATAATGCCATACCATATGTCATACCATAGGTCATTCTCCCATTCCATATTTATTAAATCAAAGCCTATTTTTAGCCATCCTATCAAACCCTTTTTTATCGTAGTTCCTTTATTTTTTTCCCACACTTTCTACTAGGTGATTTTGATCTAGTTTTAATAGTTTTGAAATTCCATGTTTAAATGATAGTTTATAAATTTAGTGTGATAGTGGATCTAGAAATTTATCTTTCATGCACATTTGACTGGTTTTATTTATTATAACCTCTTATGGGAAAATTAGTAGTCCACCTTGTATTACTAATCATAATCACCTATGGGTAAATTAGTATCATTGACCTATGCCATTGTTTCCTAATTATAAATACCTATGGGAAAAATAGGAACACATTTTTTTCATACATTGCCAAATCACCTTGCCATTATTATTTTCATTTGCCTTGCCATTTTCCTTAATTCATGAACTTATTATGACCTAGTTAGTTCTCACCACATTTTGTGTTTGTGGAACTATTGTGACTTGAAGTCCTAATAGTGATATATAGGCCATGCTCGATTCATGTTAAGGTAAGTTCAATTCCCCCTTTTTCCAAACATTCTTTCCATTTTATGAGCAACCTAAGCCAATCCTCTTGCCATTTTTAGAGTGGTATGTTGTTAATCTCTAATAATTTAAGATACCCAAACATTCAAAAATTTCAAAATCCAAAAACATTTGTCCTATCTAAACCTAGTTAGCCATCCTCAATCCACCCTATTAGGGTAAATCCATTGTTCATATGCTTTCTATATATTTTACTTTTAGTCTTTTTGTGTGTTTATTTGCTTAGTTATTTATTTGTTTGCTTTCCTATTTATTTACTTTCAGTATTGTGCCTCGAATCAGTATATATGCATTTATTGGGTGATTCCTTACAAATTATTCTTGAGTCCATCCATATTCATACGTCAACATTGTCATCATAGTTTTGATCATTGGTGCATTGTTTTCAATTTTTATTGGATTGGGAGTCAGTCTTTATGCATATTTTAACCGAGTTATCATGGTGTTTTATATCATGATGCCTATCATCATGTGCTTTAGCAAAAATTAGCTCAGGAAGTCTTACAATAAATGGATCTATAGAATTTTCTCCTTGGTAACCTTGGTAAATCCTCCCACCCTCCTTGATCACATCAACTCACTAACCATTCTACTTGTATCAATGCTAATAAGTATTATTATCTATGTATTGGTAGGTATAACTAAATCATTCACATTGATCAATTCTCATTCTTACATTCATCTCTTTCATCACTTTTCATACTCTTGTATGCCTGGTTATTTGTGGATTCTTTGTAATTATACCATCACATCTACATTTTCACCCACTCATCTTTAATTTGTATAACAAGATATATCCTTGAGTTATGTTTTCCAATCTACCCTACTAGGGCAAAATCACACATCATTATTTAATCTCAGTCATCTTAATAATTATAAATGCCTATGAATAAATCATTACTTTAACTCATCAACCCTAACTAGGTCATATGCCTATGCCACTGATTATAACCACCTATGGTCAAATTAGTGTCTCAACATTTGTTATTGATTATAACCACCTTTGAGCAAATCAATACTTTTTACATCAATGTATGAAAACATTTTCTTGATTGGATTAATCTCAACCATAAGTTAATTTCATTCTTATTTTATCCTCATCATGATATTGATTATAACTATGTATGGGCAAATTACTCTATTCCACTCATTTCATCTTTTTGGTCACATTGTTTCCTTCTTTTGAGGGACCGATCTCCAACCTTTTTGTCAACTACTCCCTCAAGGGGGCACCTATAGTTCATACATTGATATTAAATTTGTAATCATATAAGACCTTTTCATTCTTTGATAATATTTTACTATGCTTATAGCTTTTAATGCCTTCCCAAATAGGGGCAAATTCTAAACACCTAAATCTGGCCATCAATGGCCTTTGACCAGACTTTAGATTGATTCCTACAAAACATTACAAATTAAGCCTAGGAATCACTAGACATCCCAAAGTTACTTGTGCATAATTTTTTAATTCTTAGAATCATATTGAGACATCCCTAATTGAGGTATCCTACCATAAACAAAAAAAACCTCTCATGGATTCATCTCTAATCATCCCATGGCATCATAACATGCAATTTGGCTTATGGACCTATTAAGTGGGGCAAGTGCACACATAAAATCAAATATTGAAAGAGATAAATGGATAATTAGAATTAATTTAAAAATATAAACCAAATTAATTGTCTGTTTGAATTATCCATGTGTAATTAATGAATTAATAAAAAAGGAAATTCAAAAATATGAAATATCCTAGATTTTCATGATTACCTTTTATGAGTTGTTAAGCCTTTAAAAATATCTTAAAATATCTCACCCATCCTATTCATTTCAAATCATGAATTCTTGATACCTTTTAAATCCATTAGGGTTGATTAACTCACTTAAGTTGGGTTTAAACCCATTTCATGTTTAAACTAGACTTTAACTTACCTTGAGTTAGGGTTAGTTCCTAAGCCATAAATATAATCCTTTGCCTCTTCATTTGAGATCTTGGAAATTTTAAAGTTATAATGCAGGTTTTGTAACATGATTTATATCCATAATGTTATAATGCAAAAATATTGAGCAAATACATCCCAAGCAATAATCCATATCAAGCCATGAACCAATGGTGCCAAGGAGAGGAGAAAAAAAACTACATTGCCAAATAATCTTTGAGTACAAACCAATCAAGACACAAAAAAAATCATTTGGAGCATTAAAGGAAGGTAAGATATTGTTGTTCTTTTACACTCTAGTTGTGTTTAAAATTGGTTTTGTTCATTAAGCTCCCCCTAAGATCTAGGCTTAGAGATGTTATCATGTTAGTGTGTTGATTTCATTATTTTATAGACTAACACAAGATCTAACCTCCTCTCTATTTTCAAATTCTTATGATCACAACATTTTGAGACATTACCCCTCATCTTATAAGGATAAATATATAAGTCTTACAACTATCAGAATATACTTCTAAATTGAATAAAAATGATATAAAATGATGATTTAAATTAAAATTATAAATATACATATATATATATATATAATTATTAGAATAATGGATAATGAGAAGGGGTGAATCAATTTCTCAACATTTTCTATTCAATTCCATTCAACATTTTTTGAGTAATTCATTCACATGAAAGATTAATGAGTAAATGATCAACCATTCAAGTAAATCAAAAGAGAACACAAAATTTATGTGGGAAGCCCATTTAGGGGATAAAAACACTGAACCATGTACATGTAATATTTTCCTATAATGTCAAGATTCAAATTTTAGTGAAGCACCAACTTCACAAAGAGCTCCAACCCGTACCTAGTTGAGCATGCACCTAACTAGTCTTTTACAAGGTCGATCTTTCAAGGAGGCTCCAACCCTCTCAGGTAACTTAGGACCAACCAAGTCAACTATAATATTTTGTCACCTAAGAATATCTATTTCTAACTCAAATATATATGACAACCTTTTCTTGCATTTTTTACCCTTCAAACTTACTCAACCAGCTTTTCATGCCTTGTTGCTCAATAAAACCTCTGCTTGGCAATATTAGGTCAATTAGACTTGTTAAAAACCTATATAAACATAGTTAAATATTAATGACATATTAATATTAGTATTTTTATGATATTAAATATTTTAACCTATTTACAAAATCTCTATATCCTTTGCTCAATAGCTCAATATTCTAACTCATCCAAATAGCCTTATTAGGCCTTACCTTTATATTCAATTCTTTCTTTCACCTATCTTGGTCAGCCAATATCCTTACCACACTTGGATTATGATTTAAATATATAAATACACATATTTCATGATTTAAAAAAATAATACATTAGTCAGTCATAGTCCATAAGTACCAATTTCACCATTAGGCCTAATGGAAAACTAAAGCAATTAGTTTATCCTATCCACACGTTACCATTCAAACCCTTAAAAACACTTAATATCTTATAAAATGGATTAAAAAATTCTTACATTCCTCTAATATACCATTTATAATTTTACCTTTGGTCCCCAAATCATTTAGTTCATTTCACTACTTGGACCTATTAATTAGGTATCTTCACCAATAGGCCTTTTCACTGCATGTAAGTCTATCTTGAAAATTTGAACCATGTACACAACTTTGAAACATAAAACATTCATTAAATAATATGTATAGGTTAATCATGACTTAAAAACATTCTCAAAATTATTTTGTCTCCACCACATAGACCAAAAGGCTTCAATAACATTCCTATAGATAGATTACTCAAAAACACCAAACACTATCAAAACATAGTCAAAGTCATTTGACTTTACAAACTTGATCAGGGACTCATAATGAGAAAAAATGAATTCACATGATCCTATTAGTCCTTAATAAAATATTTTATAACTTTTTTATCACTAATATTATTTAATTTTTACTTAGAAACATCTTTTTCATACACAAAAAAAGTTGCCTATAGGTCTAAAAACATAGTCAAGAAAATAAACTTGTAGAACACTTGAGGGGGAACTTATGTGATATTCAAATGGATTTTTTTGAACCTTTATAATCCTTATAACATCTATATAAATATATATTACATGTTCATTTATCAATATTATTCTTATAGATAATCTCATGGTGTCACTCTACATAAACTCCATTGTATTGGATAGGTCAGTTTGATGAAAATATTTTAATTGAATATAGGCATAATAGACACTTCCAAATATATTAACTAGTATTAATAGGTATTTAATGATTACCCCATGCATTTTTATCCATCCCTAATATCATGAAACCAATACCTAAACTTATATTTATTTTCTCCTAGTTTTCTCACTATTCTTCTCATTAGGCTAGTTTAGCGATAGGTTATCTTCCATGACCAATTTTTCATAATTTTAATCTAAAACCTACTAAAAAACTTTAATTATCATAAAATATGAGTCTTTAACATAATATTACATTCAATTTTATGGTTTGACCTAGTCAACCCTTTCTGTAGCATCATAAACCATAAAATAAGGGTTTTTTTATAGTTTCTATTCACTATCAAGACAAATAAAAACCACCTAAGGAAACCTTGAAGGGTCCTTTGTATTTTAAAAACACTAAACTAGTTAAATTGTACCATTTAAAGCCAAAAATAATTATATCTTTGTTATCAAGTCTTTGTGAGGGTTTTAGTAGGGTTTTGACTGCCTTACCTTCTTAGTAATCATTCATAAAGGATTGACACTAAATCCTAAAACCAATGCCAAGGAATTGAATCTAGGGACATTTTTAGAAATACCATGAAGTTATTAAGATATATTTCAAAATTTTAACATGCCAATGAGCATGAGAAAATTCTTCTTGGGTCTACAACCCTCATTTTTGTTCACATAATCAACCTTATCATCAAATACTTTCTCCTATAAGATATAACTTCAAAATTTTGTAAAAATGTTTTGAATTACCCATCACACTTTTTTATATTCTATAAAGACATCTATAATCCCTGTAAATGAACTTTACCTCCCATTAGACCATTATAGGTCACTTTGTGCATTTAGACCTTATACTGCTAGTCCTACTTGGACTATGAACATAACCGAAAACCTCTTGTACTACATTCAACACTTTATCCACATGCCATAAAACATCATAACATATTATCACACTAACACCCTTGCTCTCTTAGGTCTATAATGGCTTAAATCTCCATGATACCAAGCTTGTCTCATTAATACACCAAGCTTTCAACTTCTCACTAGGTCTCTTTATTAAGGATTCAAATATTTAATATCAAGAGCAAAAATTACACCTCATAATGACATCAATGATAACTTCATGCATACCTTGTAACACATTCCCAAAAATATCCCCCTTTGTCATTGATGGTAATACTTTATTTATGTAATCTACTCAAAGAGACTTCTCTTAATGAGAAACATTTTGTTAAGGTAGATCAATCTCCCCCTTTGACATTAATGACAAAGCACTTCCCTATAAAAACACTTCTTTTATATTTCATAACTTGGATCAATTTATTCTTTTCATCTTGACATGACTCCCCCTTTATCCTCATAGTTTGTGAACTTTATTTTTTATACTTAGAGTTATAACACCTCCTCATTATCTCACCCTAAGTAGTTTATTTTGTTTAGTGATTGATAGGAACAAGAATCACACCTAATTCCTATCTTATATTTTCAAAAGTAGGCTTTGGAAGAGGCTTAGTCAAGATATCTATAATTTTATCCTTAGTAGACATAAATTCAAGTTTAATTCTTTGTTCACTCACCTATTCTCTTGAGAAATGATACCTGATAAGAATATGTTTGGTCCTTAAATGTAAGACAAGATTATTTGAAACACTTATGGTACTAGTATTATCATAGAGAATAGGAATAGGGCCATAAAACTCCACCTTATAGTCTCTCAAAGTTTGTTTCATCCATAATACTTGAGTACAACATGAGGCTGCTACAATAGACTTAGCTTCACAAGTAGATAGAGCTACTAAAGGTTATTTCTTGCGTAACCATGAGACTAAACATTTGCCTAAGAAAAAGGCTCCTCCACTAGTGTTTTTTCTATCATCTAGACTCCCAGCCCAGTCTACATCTGTATATGCTACTAGATCAAACCTTTTACTCCTTAGGTACCATAAGCCATATTTTATGGATACTTTGAGATACCTAATTATCCTCTTGATTGCTTATATGTGAAATTCCTTAGGATCTACTTAGATAATATTTGGTCTAAATGTAGTAGTATACAACAAACTCCAAACCATGGATCTATATTTTGTCTAATCAACCCTTGAGGATTCATCCTCCTTGCTTAGATTATATCTAGTAACCATAGGTATATTTACATCTTTAAAATCCTCCATTTAAAACTTCTTTAACATTTATTTTATGTATTTGAATTGTGAAATAAACATACCTTTTTTGTTTGACCAATTTGAAGTCCAAGAAAGAAGGATAGTTCTCCAAGCATAGACATCTCAAACTTTAACTTCACCTATAAAAAATCCTTGGTCATGTTTTCATTAGCTCCACCAAAAATAATATAATATACATATAATAAAACTATCAATTGATGATCATTTTTAGTTTTGACATAAATTTTACTATCTACAACTCCTCTCGTGAACCCTTAGTCCAATAGGTGCTTGTCAAGTCTAGCATACTAGAATTTAGGGGATTGTTTTAGACCATAAAGGGATTTCTTCAACCTTTAGACATAATACTTGTTATCAGTCAATAAGAAACCCTCAATTTTTTCAATGTATACTTCCTCTTCTAAGTTCCCATTTAGGAAGGGTGACTTAACATCCATCTAATATATCTTGAACCCTTTGTAACCTACTTATTTAATGAACATCATAATGGCCTCTAACCTTTCTATAGGATAAAAGTATTATTAAAATTCAATTCCTTATACTTGAGAATATCCTTTGCACATAATTCTAGCTTTATTTCTAGTGACCTCTCCACTCTCATTTAATTTGTTCTTAAAACCCCATTTTGTTCTAATGATGTTTTTGTCTTTAGGTCTAGGTACTAACTCCCAAGTTTCATTCTTTTCAATCCAATTTAGCTCTTCATTCATTGAAACTAAATATAACTCATCTTTACTTGATTCTATATAGTTCTTAGGTTTAATTTTTTAAAGTAAGGTAGCATCACTCATCATTCCTCTCCTTATTTGTATACCTGCACTTTTGTTCCTAATGATCTGAGATTCAGGATGATCCTTTTAATTATACCTATAAGGACCTTTTGAGACCTTTATTTCTTCACTCTCTTATTCATCCTCATCTATTTCTATTTATCCTTCATCATTATTTAATTGAGTGTATGGATTCTTTGTCTCATCAAACTTCACATTTGTGCTTTCCACTATCTTTTGTAACCTTTTGTTATAACATTTGTAGGTAGAAATTACTGATGAATATCCTAAGAAAAAACCTTCATATCTTGATTCAAACTTGCCTAAGTTCTAATCATCTTGATTAATGTATAACTTACTCCCAAAAACGTTGAAATGTTCAACATTTGTAGGTCTACCATTCCATGGCTCATATGGAGTCTTATCACCATTGATCTTAATCTACCCTCTATTCAAAGTGTAGACTACAATACTCATAAATTCCCTCCAATAACCATCTAATAACTTAGATTCATTTAACATGGTTCTTACCATATCTTGCCCTTTTATTTTTTTCTCTCAACCACCCCATTCTATTGAGGTGTTATAGTTGCTAAGAACTACCTTCTTATCCCATTGACTTCACAAAATTCATAAAAATCATTTAACCAAAACTCTCTTCCTTTTTCAGATCTTCACATTCATTTCATTTTCAACTAAGGATTTGAAGGTCTTAAACTTACCTAGAGATTCTAACGTCTCTTTCAAGAATTCTACCCAAGTCATTCTTATGAAATAATCTATGAGAAACATGAATCAGTTGTCTCCTTGAATACTTTAAATCCTTGTAGGTCTACATAGATCAATATCAATTATTTACAAAGGTCTAGTAGTGGATTATTCTTTAGACATGAATCTTCTCCTAGTTTTCTTACCATGTTAACATGCTTTGTAAAGAGCATCTGTAGGTTTAAAAAAATTGGGCACATTCTTCATAGATCCCTTGGAGATAATTTTGACAATATTTTCAAAGTTCATGTGACCTAACCTTATATTCCACAACCAACTCTCATCTATCTTACTCATGAAGCATTTTTATTTAGTGATCTCAGTTAGAACATATAGATTATTTCTAGTTCTCTAGGCTTTGGAAATCAATCTTCCTAATTTAGCTCTCCTTATTTCACTCATGGAACATTAGAGTACGTCCTTGGGTGTACATTTTATTCATGCTTAATAATTTGTGCTTCAATTCATCTACATATAACACATTTTCTATTTTGGTCTTTCCATTATCCAAACTCAAGTATCCTTTCCTAATTATGTTAATAGATGTGTTATCCCCAAACCATAATTAAACATTGGCATTCTTTTTCAAAGTGATAAATTTGATTTTATCTCTTGTCATGTGACTTGAGCAACCACTATCTATGTACCATTTCAAATATTCATCTTGAGTGTGAAAAGTTGTTTAGGCTATCATGGATTATTATCCTCTATCTTTCTACTTATTTTCTATAGGTATTACCTTCTTGATCCATATTTTAGTGTCTTGAGTCTATATCTTTTCAACCTAACTATTTTTATTGATTATTTTACATTTTCTTGCAATATGTCCTCTTTGGTTACATTTATAACATAGAAATTTTATTTTCAATTTTTAGTTGATAATTTAATGTCCAAATTTGCCACAAGAGAAACAATAGCCCATGAAGGAGTTCTCATACTATACATATTTAACATTTCTTGTATTTTGATGAAGATAGGATGGAAAATTATTACATTTGACATCTCTTGGTGGAGCAATGACCTTCTAGACATGTTGATGCTTTACTTTAGATTTGGTAGCTTCTATATAGGTATTGATCTTATCAGTTTCATCACTCCTTGACTAATCAAGTTCTATTGGATTTTGATGTTTCTTGAACTCTTTTTGTTATCTAAATCCAAGACAGCTCATGTCATGAAATTGTCTTTGATTATCCAGGATATTATTAAGCTTTTCAGTAATTTCCTCATACTTTTGGTAAGTCCTTAACTTGATAGAATCTTTCTTGATTTGTGCCTCTAAATTTATATCTTTAATATGAGTTGGGTACATTCAAATAGATGATCTTTCCCTTTTGAGAAACAATCACATGTAGTTTTGCTAACTTCTAGCATATTCTCATCACAATCATAAAAGACACTTTCATTGCCAAGATCCATAACTATGTTCCAAAGATCTCCCTTAGATAGTTAGGTCTACTCAAGGGACCAAGATATGATACTAATTATTATAAGAATGGTTACTAAGAGCGGGCGTGAATTAGTTGCTCAACATTTTCTATTCAATTCCATTCAACATTATATGAGACATTCATTCACATGAAATATTAATTCATAAAAAAGTAACCATTCAAGAAAATCATAAGAGAACACAAAATTTATGTGGGAAACCATCTTAAGGGATAAAACCTAATAAACCATGTAGATTGAATAATGTCATATAATTTCAAGATTCAAATTTTAGTGAATCACCAACTTCACAAGGGGATCCAATTCCTACCTAGTTGAGCACCCACCCAACTAGTCTTTTGCAAGCTCAATCTTGTACAGAGGGTCCAACCCCCTTACATAAATTATCACCAACCAAGTCACCTTTGATGTCTAGTCACCTTAATATCTATTTCTAACTCAAATATAGATCACAACCTTTTCTTTCATTCTTTACCCTTCAGACTTACTCAACCAACTTCTCATGCCTTCTCACTCAATAAGCCCTCTCCTTGGCAATATTAGGTTAATTAGCCTTATTCAAAACCTATATAAACATATTTAAACATTCATGAAATATTAATATCAATATTTTTATGATATTAAATCCTTTAACCTATTCACAAAAACTTTGTATCCTTTACTCAATAGCTCAATATTCTAACTCATCCAAATATCCTTATTAGGCCTTGCCTTTATACTCAATTATTTATTTCACCCATCTTGGATGGCCAAGATCCTTAAAACACTTGTATTATGATTTAAATATATCACTACACATGTTTCATGAGTGAAACAAATAATACATTAGTTTGTCATAGTCCATAAGGACCAATTTCACCATTAGGTATGTCTTATCCACATGTTACCATTTAGAACCTTAAGAAAACTTATTGTCTTATCCAATGGATGAAAAAATTCATACATGCCTCAAATATAATATTTATAATTTTACCTTGGATCCCCAACTTCATTTAGTTCATTTCACTACTTGGACCTATCAATTAGGTCTCTTCGCCAATAAGCCTTTTCACTGCCTGTAAATTTATCTTGCAAATTTGAACCATGTAAAAAAAAATCCACATAAAAAATTCATTAAATGATATGGATGTGTTAATAAATATTTAAAATCCTTCTCAAAATTATTTGGTCTCCACCACATAGGCAAAAGGCTTCAAGAACATTCATGTAGATAGCTTACTCAGAAACACCAAACATACTCAAAGTCATTTGACTTTACAAACTTGATCAAGGAATTATAATGAGAACCAATGAATTCACATGATCATATTATTAATTTAAAACACATTTTATAGCTTTTTATCATTCATATTAGTGAATTTTTACTTAGAAACATCTTTTTCATACACACAAAAAAGTTGCTTATAGGTCTAAAAACATAGTCAAGAAAATCAACTTGTAGAACACTTGTGGGGGAAATTATATGATATTAAAATGGATTTGTGTGAACCTTTATCATCATTATAATATATATATATATATATATATATATATATATATATATATATATATATTTCATGGTAATGTATCAATATTGGTCTTATATACCAATCTCACTGTGTCACTCTACATAGACTCCATTATACTAGATAGGTCAATTTGATGACAATATTTTACTTGGATATAGGCATAATTAACACTTTCACATAAATAAAATAGGATTAATATGTCTTTAATTATTACCCCATGCATTTTTATCCATACCTAATCCTTTGTATCTAATCCCTAAATTTATAGTCATTTTCTCCTATTTTTCTCATTGTTCTGCTCATTAGGCCAGTTTAGTGACAGGTTATCTTCCATGACAAATTTTGCATAATTTTTATCTAAAACATAATTATAAAATTTAATTATCATAAAATATGAGTCTTGAACATCATCCTTCATCCACTTGTATGCATTGACCTGGTCAACCCTTCCTTTAACATCAAAAATATAGAAAACAAGGGTTTTCTTATAGCTTCTATTCACTTTCAAGACAAAAAAAACCACCTTAGGAAAACTTGAAGAGTAATTTATATGTTCAAAACACTAAAATATGTGAATTGGACCATTTAGAGCCAAAACTGATTAGATATTTCCTATCAAGTCTTTGTGAGGGTTTTAGTAGGGTTTTGATTACCTTAACTTCTTAGTAATAATTCATAAAGGATTATTCTTTGATCCTAAAACCAATGCCAAATAATTCAAGATAGATACCTTTCCAAACTACCATAAAGTTCTCAAGATCTCATGTAAAGGTTTCATGTGCCAACGGGCATGAGAAACTTATTCTCTAATCTATAACCCTCACTTTTGTGCTCACAGTCAAGCTTATCATCAAATTTATTGATTTATCCTATAGGAAATGACTTAAAAAAAAATTAAACATGATTTACATGACACCTCACACTTTTTTAAATTTTATCAAGATCTATGGTATCCTTGGAAATGAACTTGACCTCTCATTAGACCACTATAGGCCACTTTGTACATTTAGACCTTATACTCGTAGTCCTACTTAGACTATGAACATAACCTAAAACCTCTTGTAATATATTAATAACTTCATAAACATGCCATTTAACATAATAAAACTATCTCACACTGCCATATTTGCTCACTTAGATATCTAATGTTTCAACTCACCATGCTACCAGGCTTATCTCATTAAAACACCAAGCCTACAACTTCTCACTATGTCTCTTTATTAAGGCTTCAAAGATTCAATATCAAGAGAAAAAATTACACCTCAGAATGACATCAATGATAACTTCATGCATACTTTTTAAAACATTCCTAATAGCAATGAAACAAATAAACACTCAAATTATATTGCATTAAAAGATTCAATTAGAAGAGAAATTTGATAAAACTAAATTGTATCAAGTTATCTAATGAATTTATAAGGAGAAATTAATAAAATAAAATTAAATCAAATTGCTCAATACAATTGGTAGGAGACATAAAATCATATCAAGATAGCTTATATAGTTTGGGGAAAATTTGAAACTATATCAAGTTGGATAATATAATTATACAAAAACTAGGAATTATATCAGGTTAATCCATACATTTGTTGAAACTAAAATTATTGTATCAAGATAGCCAATATAGTCAAGATAAAAATATATGATGGTTTTTAAGATATCTCTAATCTAATGAATTTATAAGGAGAAATTAATAAAATTAAATTAAATCAAATTGCTCAATACAATTGGTAGGAGACATAAAATCATATCAAGATAGCTGATATAGTTTGGGGAAAATTGGAAACTATATCAAGTTGGATAATATAATTATACAAAAACTAGGAATTATATCAGGTTAATCCATACATTTGTTGAAACTAAAATTATTGTATCAAGATAGCCAATATAGTCAAGATAAAAATATATGATGGTTTTGAAGATATCTCTAATAATAAAAAATGTTAAAATTGACCCACCTAGAGATGGGATAAGTTTCATGTTGGGTTCACCATAATCTAAGCATGGGATAGAATGACCCATAATTATCCTCTTTCTCTAAATATGCTAAGACTTGATTAAGGTCATAAAAATAGAGTATATTTATACTTGGATGATCTTGAAAGGGCCTAGATTAAAAATAGACCTAGAAAAGGGTAATATACACTCAAATTTCAAGAGGAAAATGATCCAAATCCTAAGCTTATTAAATGGGGTATAGCTATCACTAGAGATCAATAATTGGTAAGTGGTTGTAATAATGATTATAAAGGTACAAGTAGAAGTAAATGGTTATAAATTTGAAAGTAAAGTAAATGATTTTAAGTGTCCATAAATATGGTAAGGTGAAATAGTCAATCAAATTGGAGTCTAAGCAAACTAAAATGATAAATGGTAAGCTTAAGCAACCCTATATCTATACCAAATTATTTGATATAAGTAATAGCATAAATAAGGATACACACATACATTCAAAAATTAATAAAACAAGAAATATCTAATATACTAACTAACTAAATAAATGAAAGATTATAAGGATATAAATAATTACCTTTGGTTAGACCCATCAATATTTAGATCTCTCCCTTTTGCATAAGTGTAACTTTTCAAGAGATGTTTTAGGTTGAAGAATTCAAATGTTAAGATTAAGACCTAAATATCCTTAGTTGGGGAATCCTTTGACTTCTCTTATTTAAATTCAAAGACAAAATAAGACTAGATATCAAAGATAAGGTTATAAACCTTATAACTCCCCCAAATACTACTTAATAACATAAATATGAGTGTAATTAGAGTGTATGAATGTGATATACCATTGTTAATGAAATATGACCCCTATATATATATATATATATATATATATATATATATATATATATATATATATATATATATGTTTCCAATACCCAAAATTAACCTTGAAATCTAAGGCAATTCTATCGACTAGGATGATACATTTGGAAGATGTTGACTAATATAATATTATATCAGGTAGGTAAATATAATATAAATGGTAGAAGGTAGACTCAAAACTATATTAGACTAGCTAATAAAGTATAGGGAAGACAAACATGAAACATATTATATTGTATTGGATGATATAATAGGATATAATAAATTTATAAAATGTGCATGGAAATTAGGCAAAGAGGTAAGACACTAAGATACTTAGAGGATATTAGACTAATAGTAATGATGTTATTATATAATAGTATGTAAAAATCTCCCATAAATTACCATTATCTAACCCACCTCATTATTTATGTACCTTTTAAGGCATACACTCAGTGAGATTGATGTATTGGTGAGCCACTATAAGAGAAAACACCAATAAAGTGATAAAGTGAAAAATATTAGGTGTATACACTATCCACTATCTATTGGCACTATCTATATTGATTGTGTCAATCTATTATACCACATATCAATGTACTTACCTTTTTAAATGAATTTTTGTATACTTCATTGTCCTTTATCTTATGTGTATACTTTTATTTTAATTCTCTTTACCTCAAACACCTAGCTTCACTTTCAAAATGAGATTGACTTGGAAAAATGGATTATAAATAAGGGTTAGATAGCCCCAACCACTCCACACTAAGTGATTAAGTGTTTCTAACTTTGTAATAATACAAAGAAGGCTCAAACTACATGTATTTATTCTTCTCCAATATAAGTATGTGTGTGCTCAATCAAGACCCACTAGAATGTAATGTAATGCTTTGGATCTCAACACTTGACAACATGAAATTTTGACTTTGTGTTTTTTATTTGATATTAGATCTAGGGATTATCCTTTTATGGGTTTTTATATGGTTATTCCTCATGGATAATGTCTCAATGATGTACAAATATATTTATCAATTTGTATTCCAAATAGAGACCTCAACTCATATCCTAAGACCTTAGGATTGATTTGTATTTAGAGATGACTCTTGGTATTTCCTCCCATGACCAACATGTGAAACATACATAGGATTATATAAGGGAGACATTCTAATTTTAAAAATATTCATTAAGGATATTCAGACACTTTAGGCAAAGGTATATGCCTTCAAAAATTGTTAGCATCTAACTATCATCGACTCTATCTATAAATCAAAATTCATGGATTTGTAATATGGAAACTATATATTTAAAATTTTATAGTATTCATACACATATTAGATTAATTTTGAATATTAATAATACAAATTTTTATTGGCCAAGATAATAAATAGGTAAATAGATAGGGGAAGTGTGTACAAGATTCAAATGTGTATGCACAAGTCATGTATGTCAAAGATATGTCAAAATTGATTTTTCCAAGTGCCTAGTACAAAATTTTGGCATTTAAAATTCCCCTAATTTATTCTAATATATAAAATACTAGAGTAAAATGACAAAGGAAATAAATTTTGCATGTGTATAACTACACTTTGGTGTTTCCATGTATGCCCCAACTATCCACCTTACTCTGGAAAAATTGTAAGGATATATGTAGATATCAATGTGCACTCATGATATGAAAAAACTAAATAAATTAGGCCATTAGACTATTTGAAATTTTAAACTTCAAGGAATGAATACACCTGAGAGTATGCAAATCAAGTTGTCATTTTAACTCATTTTGTGAATATCATGGGGTGATCTTACCTCAAGGTGATGCAACCACTCAAAAATGGGCTAAGAAGTATATATGCCTCAACCCCCATTTGAGATGGATAAGTGTCATTTGAGTGATGTATAATCTCAACTCTGATACTCAAGATATCATCATAATATTTTGGTGTAATAAAAAGGTTTATATGTCAATATGGGACCCTAAAATAGACTTGTATATAAATTTGTAACCCTAAACAATTTCTACTTTGTAGATGGATTTTGGACCTAAACTACTTATGTAATACCACCAATTCTCAACATGAGAATAGAAAAGTGTATACATTACCAACATTCATGTTCCTACATATAATCCTTTTGTATCTCAAATTAATATAGAATGCCATAATATTTATGTTAATTTTATCATTCAAATCAATCTAATAAGCATTCTCAACCTGAATTATGAAAAATATAATGAAATTTTACTATATTCTATAGGGAAGTGTCATTTTTAGTTATATGAGCTAATAGAGATTCAATTTTTTTTAATTATAGGTTCCCCCTTCACTGTTTGGAACCTCCATATCAACCTCCTTGAAAATGTCAAATTTAGAATATTTTTGTAGTTGATTCAATTTTTGGCTAATGTTTGTGTTTTCCTTTGTAGTTTTAACAAGTATGACATTCCTAATGATGATAAATTTCCTTGTGTTATTATTAAATAATATGTTTTATTTTGATGACTCATAGTATTCAAAAAGTGTGGATTTGTGACTCATGTGTTGTAGTCTGTTCCTTTTCTACTTCATAATCAATTCATAGCATGTGTATCTAAAAATATAAAGATGTCAAAATGAAGGGAGATGACCACACCAAGACTCATATGGAGTATTCATCTATATGGATACAAATGGTGAATTCTTATAGAGGTATACTATTTTTTGAGATACTTATTTCTAGAAGTGCAGATTTACCCCTTTGAAGAAAAGCATTACTTAAACCATATTTGATAGTTTTGTTCATGTTCTCAACTAGTCCATAATGTTGTGGAGTGGAAGGTACTATGATATTATTCTTAATTTTATTATTCTTGAGATAACTTTAAAACACTTTTGAATTGAACTCACCACCATCATCATTCATGAGCATGCTAATTTTGGATTGGGATTTAATGTTAGATATAGAAGGAATAAAAAATAAACTCATGTAAAATTTGAATGGCTTGAGGCTCACAATAAATATTCCAAGAGGAGACATCATGATGAATAATATTGAAATCAAATGTGGAAAAATGTTTATCAAAATAAATAAATTGTATCAGGTAGGCTAATATATTTGGTTATCGAATATAGAAAAATAGACTATATTGAGTTGGCCAATATAGTTTAAAATAGAACCATAAAATAATGATTGTAGTAGGTTCGATAATATAGTTTGGTAAAAATTTCATTAAACTAAGTGTGGTATTAGGGTGGTCGATATAGTTTGTTAAAAAGGTGATGCAATTAGTGTCTGAATAAAAATATTACATCAGGTTGGTCGATGTAGTAGGAATCTAGAGTTGTTTGATACAATATGATGCCAAATTGAGTTGTATTAGGTTGGATGATGCATTTATCAAGAAACTAAAACTTTTATCAAGCTATTCAATACAATTGTAAATAAACTCAAATTTATATCGGGTTAGCTGGTATAGTATGAAAAGTAAGAAAACTATATTGAGTTGGCTGATACATTTTGATTAAATTTAATGAATGGATCAAACAGAAATAAATTAATAAAATATAAATGTATAACTAAGTTGGGTGTTTTTTATTTTTATTCTCTCAAATATACTCATCTCAGGTGTAAATATTGAAAAAGGCCCAAAGGCTCACTGACTATGAAAGATTCCACCTTCATGTAGCTACACTATCCCATCTCTAAGGTATGTTGAGAGTAACTTCTTGTCATTAACTACTTACCAGTGTACTATAAAATCATGTAGTTTAAAAAATTCCTATTGTTTGAAAATAAAACTCTCAGCACTTTAAATATACCATGAAGAATGTGAAATATAAATTTTGTATATATTTTTGTCTAATGACTTAAGTATTGGGGTAATACCTCTCATACCATGGCTCAAGTAAAATTGTTGACCATTTTGCCCAAAACAACAACTTTTATGAGTTTTAAAACTATCAAAACACAATTATAAATTGAAATAAAAGAATAAAAAATTATGATTTAGATTAAAATAAAAAAAATAGTTTCTTACAATGAAATAAATAAACACTTAAAGTATATTAGGCTAGTTGATGCAGTTGGAATAAAAATTGATGAAACGACACTATATCAAGTTAGCTGATGTAATTGGAAGGATAAATTTATAAAAATAAATTGTGTCAATTTAGTTGATGTAGTTGGTAGGATCACAGACTTGTAGCATGTTGGCTGATGTAGTTTGGATAAATAAGAAACTATATCAGACTAGCTAATATATTTACACAAGAAATAGTAATCATATAAGGTTGGCCAATATAGTTGTTGAAAGTAAAAATATTATATCATAATGGTTGATATAGTCATGATAAAAATATATGATGGTTATGATTATGTCTCTAAGAATAAAAATGAAAAATGTGAAAATTGACCCATCCATAGGTGGGATAAGATTAACATCAAGTTTACCAAAATATATGCATATGATATGATGACCTATAACTATCCTCTTTCTCTCCATAAACTAAGGCTCAAATAAGGTCATAACAATAGAGCATGTATATAATTATACAATCAAGTAAGGACCTATAATAACCATACTCCTGGTAGAGGGTAATATATACTCAAATGTCAAGAGGAAAGGGATCCAAATATTAACCCTATGTCATGGGGTATAACTCTCATTAGGGCTTAATAATAATTAAGTGATTTTAATAATGATTGTAAAGGTGAAAGTATAAGTAAATGGTTGTAAATGTGCATGTGAAGTAAATGATTGTAAGTGGTTGTAAAGAAAGTAAGGTGAAATATTCAGCCAAATAAAAATATGCAACTTGAGGTGATAAATGGTAATCCTAATAAACCATATATCTATAAAATCTTATTCGATATAAATAACATAATAAAGGATATGCACATACATCCACAAATTAATAAACCAAGAAATATCTAATATACTAATAAAATTAAAAATATATTTTAGGGATAAAAATACTTACCTTTGGGTCAAACCATTGACACTTTAATCTCCCCCTTTGGCTCAAATGTCACTTTTCTAGAGAAATTTTAGGTTGAAGACTTAAAATGTTAACATGAAGACATAATTACCCTTATTTGGGGACTCATTCGACTTATGTTATTTAACTTTAAATAAAATATAATACTAGATCTCTAAAATAAGGTTATAAACCCTTTAACTCTCCTAAATATTAATTAAGAACATAAATTCAAGTGCAAGTAGAGTGTATGATTATGATATAAAATTGGGATTGAAATATTACCCCTATATATGGTTCCAATACCCAAACCTAACCTTTAACTCTAAACTAATGATATCAGCTAGTCTGATTCATTTGGAATATATTGGCTAACATAGTATTATATCAACTAGGCTAGTACAATACATATGATATAAAATATACTTATAGTTGTATTAGTCTAGTTGATATAATATTATAGAGAATCAAATTTAATCATTAAGTGTTTGACAATGTTTAATATTAACATGAGTACCCTACTTGGTCTATTTTCCATTCCATTAACATGTAATCTCAATGGAAGCTTTATATATTCTAATTACTACCATAAAATTCCAAAAAAATCCTTTAAGAATCCATCTTATGTTTACAAACTCCTATAAATTAAATTCCAGTAATCTTTGTCCTTTTAAGACAAGAGTGCATTAGGCAAACAAGGTTACAGTACGGCCTTGTTCATTAGTGTGGCCTTATCCCCCACATTCTAATGGTAAATTTTTTAATTTGAGACACTTTATATTACCCATACCATAATTTTAGAAAGGAATATTAAAATAAATATTCAAAATATTCCTCTATTTAATCACATCAAGTCATCTCCAAACACATCTAGCAATCACTTAGCAATTCTACTACACATTAAGCAAAATAACCTTATTCTTTACAATTCTAATTTTGATTTATTCTAACAATCAATCTGAAGTAATTTTATTTTAGGTCAAAGGAAATCATTTTCAATCATTTTATTCAATCTATCTAGTTTCATTCATTTTAAAAATATCAATATTCACAGACTCACTTTAAGAGGGAGAACTAAATCAGCATATGTCCCATTTTAGATATGTAGGTAGCACTCAAATCACACAAAGTTTTTTGAGGATAGTTTAGCTATTCCCCTTACCTAATTTCCCCCTTTGCATTTTATTTATATTTTTTTATTGTTTAGGATTTATGGTTTTGATTTTTTAGGTCTTCTACACATTAAATCAGGATACACAATCAAACAATAAACTCTCATAAATAGGCACATGCACCCAAACCAAAAAATTAGTCGCACAGTTAATTAGGACATGGCCATATTCAATAGACAAGGCCATAGTTTTTCCATGTCATCCTATAATTTCCTTCTCCAACACACTATAAAAATATTATTTTATGTGCAACATGATTCACATATCATTCTCATCAGTTTGCTACCAGCAGTCTACCTACATAGTCAATAATAAGTTAGATCCAAGATAGGTTTAGAAATTTCATTGTAAATTTACTATTTATAGATAATTTCCATTTTTTAAAAACAATATATTTCATATTCATATATTTAACTTTGATAGATATAAATTAGGTTTAAATAGTTTATTTGTTCTTAGCATTTTAATTTTATATCAAAAATAACATTAAACATTTTGGTTAACCTGTATTTTATTTGAATACTAGTTGTTATCTTGATTTTTTTCCTAAGATTTCATTTAAATTTATATAAATTCCTAACACTTAAGGAAAATAAATTTCAACATTTTATATAAATCTGACACCATGAGTCAATCTTATTCGACATTGGATTTAATCCAACACTGAATAAAATTTCTTATCACATTGGATATCATCTGACACTAAATAATTTTACTTTGACCTCTAGTTGAAATTTATTGATCTTTGTACATAAAAATATTTTAATTATAATTCATATTTGTTTGTTACTTGTTTTTAAAAACTATGTATTAATATTTTTAAAACTAATTAGTGAGTATCATTATGGACTAATTAGTTATCTATTTTACATACACCATGGTATGAGGGATATTTCCCCAATGTTCAATCCATTTTACAAAACTAAACACAGAGTCTAATTTTTCCCTACCTCATGGTATATTTTAAATACCTATGGTCATATTTTTATACAATATAACTCCTCATTTAGCTATTTGATTTGTGGTACACCTAAGAGGAGCATATCACCCAGGGAAATTACTCTTACCATACCTTTAGAGATGGGATAGTGGGCTACAAGCATGGATTTTCCCATGTAGTTAGTGATATAAAACATTGTCATGATACTAATCTATGAATTATAAAATATATTTGAGAGCCCACATAATCATTCAAAACTTTACCTATATCACCTATTATACCTTGATTTTTTCTTGCATTGTATTCATAATAATTAGCTCCTTTGTACATGCAGTATTACTTGATAGCACTACATATTTTATTTGTTGCACTTATTGTATTCAAATTCATTGTATATTTATTGTATAGTAAAATTAAATATCTTAGTGATATTAATCCTCTAGATAAATTATTCTCTAATCATGTTATGTCTTTTAGTTATGATGATGAATGGACAAATCACAATAAGCAAAAACTTATAAAATAATCATATATAGATGATTATGATTTTTATGATATAAAAATTAATAGACAATATAATTTTTGTGCATCTTGTGAATGTGAGTATACAACACCAACTAGACAACTTAACCTCAAGGAGAAAAATTCACCTCTTGATCAATCCTAGAGTCCATCTTTAAATTCACCCCTATATCCCTCTCTACATTTACGACTTGAGTTATCCTTAAATCCCTCTTTAGATTCATCTTTATATTCCTCTTTGGTCTCATCTTTATACTATTCTTTGTATACACCTCTAAATTCCTCCTTAGATTCATATTTAATCTCCACCATAGACCTACATTTATATTCCACTAAGGATTTTCCTTTACCTTCTTCCTTAACAAATAATCTAGCTCAAAAAGAGAATTATCAAAAATATTTACTCTCTATTAAATTGTCACCTACAATCAAAATGGAGGAATCTTATCCTTTCACACCTAAATTTTATTTCCACCTTTCTAATGTGTTTTATCACATCCACCATTATAAAATAAATTCATAAAATATACATATAGAGGATGGTGTTGTTAACAAAATAATTCTTGCTTCTTCTTACCTTGAAGGTAAATTCAATGATGATGATGATGATGATGATGATGATGATGATGATGATGATGATGATGATGATGATGATGATGATGATATCTCTTTCATAAATTAATGCTTGCTTCTTCTTCCCTAAAAGGGATATTCAAGACTAATAATAATGATCTCTTCTCCTTTACAAGTAGAGTGTATTGAGCCTACATGTCATAGATTTTCTCCCTTTTAAACCAAAAAGGATGAAATTCATTCACCTTCCCTTAGCACATCACAATCTATAATTTAAAACAAATTCTTTTATTTTAACACATTGTCATGTTTCTCCCTCTTCAACCTCATGCTTGTCTCCACAGCATGTTACTCTTATGCCACCATGTCATAATATTAACATAGAGTTATCACATGATGATAATGAATCTCTTTATAATGATACTTATTTTAATGTTATAAATCAACAAGCACCAATGATTTATTTATATCCAATGAATATCCTAATCCAAATGAAGAGTTTACCCTTCCACATCCTTCTCTTATTAAAACTAGTGTTCTAATGGATAAATTTAACAATATAATTGAATCCTTAAATGAACCTCTTAATGACATAAACATGCCTTCCCACAAATTCATATCATTAATTCATGTTTTAAGTTCTTTATAGGTTCAATTGCATCAATTATTCTTAAATATTAAAGTGTATCATGATTGGGTTGACTTTAATCCAATCTATGGTAATTATATTATGCGCAACTTTTTGTATGAACCTTTACCTCCTATTTTTAAATGCCTAAATTATATACCTTTTATGGAAGTGGGTATCTTTAGCTTCATCTTATATATTTTTTATAAACTATAAATGGCTACAATGGTAGTCAAATTTTATTATAATTATTTCCTATTAGTCTAGTGGAATGTCTATTTGATTGGTTTCATTCTAACCTTAGTGAATCCCTAAATGCTTATCTGGAAATATAATAAGATTTCTTGATACAATATATTCAAAATAATGGACCTTGGGTCACTTATGAGATGTTACCTTATTTACATCAAGGCAAAATTGAGAAAATTTATGATTACATTGTAATATTTAAGATTGATATGCTAAAATTAATTTATCAACCAATTAAATTGTCCAATAAAAGATAATATACTCTATCATACTTGTGAGTCATTTTTAACTCTTTGTTAGATGCCTTAGCATTATAATAAGAATTGATTACTATTAAATTATCAAATAATATCAATGGGGACATTGGGTTACATAAATAAAGTAAACATAACAAAGTCTTATCATTTAACATTGATGCACATATTCCTATTAACAAAACATACCTTAATTTTCATAATCCATTTCATAAAGTTAAATCCACCAATGAAGAAATCAAAACCCTACTTAAAGGAAAGGAATCCATTTCTAAATTTACTAATCATACTCATTCCTTTCCATCAATTATGGTGCAATTACACAAATTTTATTTCAATGATCTTCAACATGATATATTAAATACATTATTAGACAAAATTATAATCAAACTACTCCTTAATTACTATCACCCTCCCCATCAATTGGAGAACATTAAGGTCCTACAGTGTTATAATTATCATGTAGTTAATGCACATCATGATAATGATTATTATTTATTATAATAAAATCTCAAATAAATTAAAAATAAATGAAATATCTTATTTCAAAAAATTGATCATAAGCTAAACAAAACTTCATCTTTGTCTACCAAATCTCCAAATATTAAACAAAATATTTATAAAAATAATAATAATACTAATATAAGATACAATGGTTTTAAATTGTTTGATTAATGGAGAACATAAAGCTAAATCTACCATTGATAGTTCTCAAATTAACAATATAAGCAATGAAAAACCATTAACATAAGAGGTTTATAAGGTACACAATTGATAAAATCCAAAAGTGTCAACTAAGCTACCTACATATATATGTATTCCTAAGTCAAAGGAGTTCCAAATTGATCATAAATACATATTCATAATGAACCAAATAATATATATACAATCAATAAAATAGTAATTTATTATTTTGCATTCATATTCCCATCAAGTTGGCAATTTATTAAATTTTTAATGCTTAAAATCTAAAAAGAGCTAACATGAACTAGTTCGAAGTCTATCAATTCATACTAGCATGACACAATTCAAGAATATGCATAATGACATTATCACATATATATCAAACTCCAAAAATCTATGGACTCTTATATCCCTTGGCTTTATTTTCACTCTAGGCACTTGCCCTCTTAATTTTCAAACAAATTCGAACAAACCCAACACAATTATCTTACAATGATTTTCCATTCACATAATTTATTAATAATAAAGCTTTATTATTATTACATATTTATCATTCCATGGATTCCATTTCACTTATATGATCTCATTATCAATGAGCATACATACATGTCTGCCCATTAAGGGGGCATGTACACTCTTATCTATATCAATAATTTATGTTACATTGATTTAACACCTTATTATGAATTGTTTTAATCCCTCAACTTATTCTATTTAAAAAAACTTACTTATTATAACTTTTCAAATATGGAAAATTTTCAAATATGGAAAAAAAATTTAAAAATCATATATGCTAAAAATTTTAAATATTCAAAATATTTTCAAAAATTCAAATTTAGTGCCTATAAGAATTTTCAAATTTGGTTAGCTTACCTCTTTAAATATGTTATATATTTCATGTTAATTAGATAAAAAGTTTTATTTTTTAATACATAATTCTTTTTCATGAGGTATGTGAGTGTGATATAAGATATACTATTACATGGTTTTTTGATATCAGACTTTCATTATTACCCAATAACCTTGCTAAGTTAGGGTGATTTATTCATTATCCATGATGAATTCAATAATTTTTATCTATCCACAACCTCTCTACCATGTTGAGATATATATCACATAATTTTTCTAATCACTCATATATCACATTGTGTTACATGGATATGCTACTTGTTAATAATGACATTGATACATGTGCTTGATGTAGTCTCATTTGCTCTATGATTATTTTTGTATTATTAATTTACTATATGATAATTAGGATGCACTTGTTTATTGTATGTGGCCCTTGGTCTTATGTGTGCAATGAATACATGTTATTTCTTGTATGGCATCATCATGTCATTTATGTGTGACCCTTGGCCTTGTGTGTTTATGCGACATTCACTTATCCCTTATATGTGGCCTTTGGGCCTTATGCATAACATTTTATACAAATTACATAAAATTTTATGACATTTATTATATGTTCATATCTTGTTACTGTAGTTTCATGATTCATATCATGCACTGTTCTTATTTTTACTATTGTGCCATGATACATATCATGCACATGTTAGTTGTGTGTTTCAATGTTATATTTATCTAACATATGTTTTATAAATAAATTCAATACTGTGTTGCATATAATTCAAATGTTAAAATCTCTACTACATGATTATATCTTTCATATATTTTTATTTTAATATAAGAGACTTACAGGCTACATCTCTCATCTCAAAATGGGGGCATCACAATAGACTTGCCTTCATAATTTAAGCCTCATGAGAAGTAAATTTTAGATTTATTATAGTATTTAGTTTTCAAATTTCAATATGATTCAATATTTTTAGATTATGGAGTATGTGACACACATGTGCACTCATTCCTATAATTACTTAAGTACATATTCACATATACTTGATATATATGCATGGGCATGTGTAAAATAGTTGCATTTGAAAATAATTACAAGTTACAAGTTTTAAAAGGTTCCAATTTCAATTAGAATTCTATATCAATTAAATATATATACAAGGGACATGATATTTATTCATGTCCATGTTTTTATGTTAGAATTTCAAAATTTTCAAAGTTCAAAAGTTTCAAATTGTGAATTTTCAAATAGAATTTATATCCATCTATAGTGGTTTGATTTTTATTCATTTTATAAGTGGCCAACATTAGATTATAGTGACACTTAATGTCTATGTTTTCACTTGTTCAGTTATAATGAGACACATTTAGTGGTTCTATTATAACAAGTTGTATTTGAGAGTTTCACCCTTCAATTATTTTACAATATTTTAAAAATTACTCTACATATTTATATGAGAGTTGGACCATATCATATTTCCAACTCAAGATCTTTCACTGTTTTTCAAATTGAGACTTGATCACTCTCAATTCACTATAGGTTCAACATATGGATAAATGCCTCAACTATGGGGCACACACTTCTCCATTTTCAAGTTATAGGTAAATTAGATTACATACTCTTTTAGTTGTATACTTTCATTTCTATCTTTTCAAATTCAAATTTTCAATATTTTAAAATATGGGTAGTAACTAATTTTAGTGCTATTTTTGTAGGTTTTTCCTTGAGGCACCATCCCAAATCAAGATTCACATCAAAATATAAAGTGTGTATACACACTTAGATTCACATCTCATTTAATATAATAATTTAAATTCATTACATCACTATAATAAAGTGGGGGTAAATGCATAAACTCAAATTTAATCATTAATTTCTTAACATGTTTAATCTTGACATCCTTACCTTACTTGATCTATTCACACTTTTTTAACTTTAAATCTATACAAAATCCTTCATTATTATACTTATTACCTTGAAAATAATATAAAAATCATTAAACCATACCTATTATGTTTAAAATTTCATTTCAATTAGATTCTATTAGTATTTGTCCTTCTATGATGAGCACATTTGGTCGATAGATTCTCAGTGCGACCTTGTCTCCTAGTGCAGCCTTATCACCCATGCTCCAATGGTAAATATTAAAATTGAATACATTTTGTATTTCCCCTCCCATGATTTTATCAATATTTATGAGGATAAATATTCTAATTACTCCTCTATATAATCACATCGAGGCCTCTCCAAACACATCTGATAATCACATGGAAATTCTATTACACGTTGAGTAAAATAGAACTACTCTTTACAATTGTAATTATAATTTATTATAATTTTCATAGGCCAAATCTAAATTTATTTTATTGAAATCAAGGGAACCCATTGTCAAGCATTCAATTTAATCTATCTAGTTTTATTTATTCATCAGAGATCAATATTCACACACTCATTCTAAGAGGGAGAACTACATTGGTCTAAGGCCATTTGGGATATGTAGGTATCACTCAAATTATGTAGGGTTTTCTAAGAATAATTTATTTATTCCTTTACCTAATTCCCCCATTTATATTTTATTTATATTTTATTTATTTTTAAGTATCTAGGGTTTTTATTTGTTAGGTATTCTATATGGAAAATTGGGATACGTAGTCAAATAGTAAACCTTCATAGATAGGTGCATGCACCTAGATCAAAAAATCAGTCACATAGTCAACTAGGTTGTATCTATAGTCAACAAATAATGTCACAATGTGGCTCTATCCTCTTAGCATTCCCTTGTACCAACACATTATAAAAGTATGATTTTAATTCTAACACATTCACAAATCATTCTCATCATTTTCCCACCAGTTATCAGCCTACACAGTGAAAAATAAATTAGATCCAATCTAGGATTGCATATTTCATTTTTAGTTCATTATCTATAACTCATTTTCAATTTCATAAATTACTCTATTTGATAGTCAAATCTATATATTTTATATATCTAAATAATTTTTCAATAGTTTATTTGTTATTATCATTTAATTATTAAATTAAAAATAATATTAAACAAGTACAATGAATACAATTATGAAACAAACTATATCATCTTGGAAAATATAGGGAATCTATAAAATATGTATGGAAAGTAGATGAAGAGGTAAGATGGAAAGAGACTCTTAAGATATTAGAATGATAATAATGATGGCATGACATAATAGTATGTAAAAATATCCCACAAAGTAATATAAGCCAATACCATCTCATTCTCTGTACACCATGTAATGTGTGCACTCATGGGGATTTATGTGTTAATGATCCACTATAAGAGAAAATGCTAGTAAAGTTATAAAGTAAAAATATCAAGTGTATACAATATACACTATCTATTGGCACTATCTAAATTGATTGTGTCAATCTATTCTAACACATATCAATGTGATTTCATTTATACATGGTTTTTTTGTATGTTTTGTTATCTTATGTATTATGTGTAGATTTCTATTTTACTTCTCTTTTCTTCAATACCCTAGCTTCACTTTTGACATAATATTGACTAGGAAAAAAGAGTTATAAAGACATGTTGGATGGCCCAAAATACTCCCCACTAAGTGATTAAGTGTTTCTTAATATCCTATACTTGAAAGAGGGCTCAAACAATATGTAGTTCTTATTCTCCCATGTAGGCATGTGTGTTATCAATTAACATTAACTAGAATTTAATATAATGCTTTGGATTTCAACACATGACAACATGAAACTTTGACCTTGTGTTCTGTGTTCAAAATTAACTCTAAATATTTTCTTTTTACATGTTTTTAGATGTTTATTCCTTTTATATAATGTCTCAAGGGTGTGAAAATATATTTCTAAATGTGTATACCAAATAGTGTCCTCAACCCATACCCTAGGACCTTAAGATTGATTTTGTATTTACATATGACTTTTTGTATTTCCCCCATGACCAACATGTGAGACATTTATATGCCAACCAAGAGATACATTTTAATTTTTTAAAAAATCATTAAGGATATGCATACAATGTTGACAAAGGTAGATTCCTAAAATAACCCTTAACATTCAATTTTCACCAACATTATCTAAAAATAAAAATTTAGGAATTTGTAATATGCAAATATCTACTTAGGATTGTAGAGCATTCTTTCCCATATTAGGGTGAATTATAATATCAATGATAGAAATTTTATTGGCCAAGGAAATAAATAGGTAAATAGATATGTGAAGTTTGTACAAGATTCAAATGTGTATTCACAAGTCATGTATTTCAAATATATGTACAAATTGATGTTTCCAAGTGTCTAGTATAAAATTTAGGTTTTTAAAATTTCCATATTTTATTCTACTATTGAAAATACTAGAGTAAAAATATAAAATAAATAAATTTGTTACATGTGTAACTACACTTGGTGTTTATAGGTATGCTCCAAATATCTAGCTTAGTCTATGAAAAACCTATAAGGAAACATATAGAGATCAATGTCCATGAATGATATAAAAATTGAAATGACTTAGATCATTAAACTATTTGAAATTTGAAATGTTAAGTAATGACTACACCTGAGAGTATGTGAACCAAGCCTTCATTTGAACTCATTTGGAGAATACCATAGGGGTTATTATGCCTTGAGAATATGAATCTACTAAAAGCATGAGTTAATAAGTATAGATGCCTCAACCCTCAGTGGAGATGAAGAAGTGCTAGTTGAGCAATGTAAATCCTCAACTACACTACTTAAAATATCATCATAACTATGTTCATGTAGCAAGTAGGTTCATGCATCAATATGAAAACCTAAAATAGACTCTTATGTAAATTTGGAACCCCAAAACAAGTTTTATGTAAATTAAAACTCAAAATAAACTATTGTAAATGGATTTTAGACCCAAAGTTTTTATGTGGCACCATTGATTCTCAACATATAAATAGATAAGTGTATGCACAAAAAAAATTCATTCACCTACATCTAATCCATATGTATCTCAAATTAATATATAATTATATAATATTTATATAAATATTATCATTTTTAGCAATTTGATAAACCTGTTCAATCTGACTGATGAATTGGCATGTATAATTTGTCAATTATCCCTCACAATCATGTATAGTTCCCCACATATGCCTTAATATATTAATTTATTCCAATATAAATCAATTATTTTGAACCAGCCTTGAAATTATCTATATTTTAATCCCTAGATCTCTAATTCAAGCCCTCTTTATTCCCCCTTTTAAGGTGAATAATGAAGCCTATGAATCACTCATCTCAAAAGAAAGAGTTATGTGCATCATGAGTTTATATAGAAAAAATTAATCATATAAATCATGTATACTAATATGATAATATAAAAAATCATATAAATATTTTATCTTTCAATCATTTATGGAACATGTAATCTAAGTAAATAGGCATACAAGTGTCATGTCAAGAGTGTATTAAGCTAGCTGATACAATCAAGCTGAAAATATATAATGGTTGTGAAGATGTTGCTAAGAATAAAAATAGAAATGTGAAAAATGATCTGATAATTTTGGGATAAGATTAATTTCAAGTTCACTAGAATGTGTTCACAAGATAGGATGACCTATATTTATCCCCCTTATATCAATGGACTATGACTTGAATAAAGTCATAACAATAAATCATGCATATGCTAGAATGATTAGGTAAGGCCTAGAATAATTGTAAACCTAGTAGAGGATAATATACACTCAAATTTTAAGAGGAATTAAATATAATCCTCATCTTATTACATGGTTTATATCAATCATAAGGGCCCAATAATGGGTAAGTGATTTTAATAATGATTATAAAGGTGAAATTAGAAGTAAATGGTTGTAAAGGTGCAAGTAAATTAAATGATTGTAAGTGGTTCTAAATAAGGTAAGGTGAAATGATCAACCAAATGGAGGTTTATGCAACCTAATGTGATAAATGAAAGGCTTAAGTAATCATGTTTATATATCAGCTTATTTAGTATAATTAATAACATGAGAAAGGATACACACATACATCCACAAAGCAATAAAGCAAACAATATCTAATCTATTAAGAAATAACGGAAAGATTATAGGGATATAATTACTTACCTTTGGGTGAATCCATTTAGACTTTAATTTCCCCTTTTTTCTCAAGTGTCACTTTGTAAGAGTTGTTTTAGGTTGAATACTTCAAATGGTAAGATAAAGACCTAAGTATCCTTAATTGTGAACTCTTTTGACTTATCTTTTATAATCAAAGACACTACAAGATTATATCTCTAAGATAAGGTTATGAGCCTTATAAATCTCCCAAATACTACTTAACAACATAAATTTGAGTGAAATTATAGTGTATTAATGTCATATACCATTGAGAATCAAATATGACCCCTATATATATGGATCTAATACCAAAAAATAACCTTAAACTCTAAGTCAATGATATCAATGAAGCGGATACATTTAGAATCTATCAACTAACATATTTTTGTATGATCTAGGAAAATATAATATAAATGGTATAAAATATAATAAAAATTATATCAAGTTAACTGATATATTATAGGGAAGATAAACATGAAACAAAATGTATTGTCTTGGTTGATATAGTACAATATAGGGAAGCTAGTAAATCTGGATGGAAAGTAGATGAAAAGAGACTCAGAAGAGATTAGACTGATAGTAATGATTGTATGATAGATTAGTATGAAAATGTCTCTCATAATGTATGATGATCCAATCCCACCTCATTCTTGGTGTACCCTTTAAGGTTGGCACATAGGGATATTAATATGTTGATGAGACACTACAAGAGAAAACATTAGTAAAGTGATAAAGTAAAAAATATAAGGTGTATACACTATCCACTATCTATTTTCACTATCTAAATTGATTATATTAGTCTTTTCTACCACATATCAATTTTTTTCCTTTGTATATGATATCTTTACATTTTTTGTCATATATCCTATGTGTATATTTTTATTTTACTTCTCTTTACCTCAAAACCCTATCTTCACTTACAACACAAGATTAACTTGGAAAATTTAGTTATAAATAGTATGGCCCCCACCACTCCCCACTAAGTGATTAATTATTTATTACTTTAAAATACACTAAATAGGGTGAAAAGAACACGTAGTTCTCCTTGTCCCACGTAGTCATATGTGTGCTCAATCAAGATTCACTATAATGCAATGCAATGCTTTAGATTTTAACACATGACAACATGAAAATTTAACCTTGTGTTTTGTATTCATACTTATCTCTATGGATTCTATTTTTATAGGCTTTCATATGTGTATTCCTTTTATATAATGTATCAAGGGTGTGAAAATATATTTCTCAATGTGTCTGCCAAATAGTGTCCTTAACCCATATCATAAGACCTAAAGATTGACTTGTATTTATATATGACTCTTTGTATTCCCACCATGACCATCATGTGAAACATATATATACCAACCCAAGGGAGACATTTAAATCTTAAAAATATTCATTAAGGATATACAAACACCATTGGTAAAGGTGCCTACAATAATTCTTAGCATTCAATTATCACCAACATTATCTAAAAATAAAAGTTTAGGGGTCTATAATATGGTAACTATCCACTTAGGATTATAGAGTGTTCTTGTACAAATCAGGGTTATTTCTAATATCAATGACAGAAAATTTTATTAGCTAATGAAATAGATAGTTAAATAGATATGGGAAATATTTAAAATATTCAAATGTGTATTCACAAGTCATGTGTGTCAAAGATAAGTAAAAAAAATATGTTTTCAAGTGTCTAATACAAAATTTAGTTTTTTAAAAATTTCCATATTTTATTCTACTATTGAAAATACTAGAGTAAAATTATAAAGGAAATAAATTTGGTACATGTGTATGTACAAAATTTAAGTTTTTAAAAAATTTCCATATTTTATTCTACTATTGAAAATACTAGAGTAAAATGATAAAGGAAATAAATTTGGTACATGTGTAACTACACTTGATTTTTCCATATATACCCTAAATATCCAACTTTCTCTATGAAAAACTTATAAGGAAACACATAGAGATCAATGTCCACTCATGGTATAAAAATTGAAATAACTTAGATCATTAAGCTATTTGAAAATTGAAAATTCAAGGAATGACTACAATTGAGTGTATGTGAACCAAGCTTCCATTTCAACTCATTTTTAGAATACCATGGGATAATTATGCCATAAGGATATGCAACAGCTAAAAACTTGGGTGAAGAAGTATAAATGCCTCAACCCCCATTAGAGATGAATAAGTGCTAGTTGAGCGATGCAAAACCTCAACTATACTAATCAAAATATCATCATAACTCTTTTTGTAATAGACAAGTTTTTATGTAAATATGGAGCCCTTAAATAGACTCATATGTAAATTTGGAACCCCAAAACAAGTTATATGTAAATTAAAACTTTGAATGAATTATTGTAGATCGATTTTAGATTGAAAGTTCTTACATAGTACCATATATTCTCAACATAGAAATAGAAAAGTATTTATGCCCCTACATCCAATCTATCTTTATCTTAAAATAATATATAATTATATAATATTTATATCAATATTTTAATATTTCTATAAACATACTCAATCTAACCTATGTAAACTAATAAATTTGACATGTATAATATGTCAACAGTCCCTCATAATCATGTATAATTTCATACATATACCTCAAACTATCAACTTGTTCCTATATAAATCAATTTATTTGACCAAGCCTTGGAATTATTTATTTTTCATGCCTTGAATCTCTAAGACAAATCTACTTTATGCCTTCATTTTGTGGTGAGAAAATCCTGTGAATCACTCATCTCAAAAGAAAGAGTTATATACATCATGTTTATATAGAAGAAATTAATAATATAAAGCATGTATAATAACATGATAAGATATGAAATAATATAAATATTTTATATTTTAAGCACATATGTAATATTTAATCCAATAAATGGGCATATAAGTGTCATGTCTAGTAGATGTAGCAATTAACCATGTAGTAATAAGTAAAACAAAAGATGTATGATAGGATTCATGGTATCACATATAATATAATAATGTGTGATATAAATCACAACACCAAGCTTAGGAACATATATTCACACACACACACACACACACACACACACACACACACACACACACACACACACACACACACACACACACACACACACACATAATATCATGATCATGAAGCACACAAGCATTTAAGACACAACTTGACTCTAGCTCAACACAAACAACATGTCCATGACATGGACCAAAGGATCCTCTGAAAAAACTAATGCATGAAATGAAAAAATGTAATTAAATTATTCATATAACATGTAATTTAATTCAAACATATATTCACATAATGTAATAAATAATAACATCAAACATGCATAGAATAGGTAATGTAGTCCACATAATCCATCAATGTCATTATATAGTATAGAAACACATAATATCCATAGTAAATAGCACCCTAAAATTATATGAAAGATCAAATCATGTACTTATAATATTATCAATGGATCAATATATAAATATATAATATAATAAGTGTGAATAAATCTCCCCACTATAAACATGCCCCCAATGTAGAAAGGTACATTGAATGTCCTGCATTTATATGTCCATGTATCATATCTAACCTATATGGACTACATCAGACTCATTTATATCATGAAAAACATGTACGTATAAAATATATATTCAATTCACCATGTATATAATAAATAACATTAAGAAGTAATGTAAACTAGGAAAACATGTCATGCATAGGTCTTGATTTTAATTTTTTTGAATATTTTATTTTTTTGGTATTTTGAACTTTCTAATTTTTGTATTTTTTTAAGCTTATAAAAAATTAATGAAATAATTCCAATATTAAAATCTTAAAAAATAAAAAATATAATATATCTAAACAAACCATAGCATATTTCAACACATAATGTTCACCAAGTGTAATAGAAAAAGTAGTTTTGAGGAAATAAAGGTGAGCAATATGCCCCCAATATATATTTGAATAATAAAATCATGTCTCAAAAATCATGTATCAAAAATAATATGCATCCCCCAAATGGTAAATAACTATTTTCTATGTATATGTCATAATATTTAGGCATATAATGTGTGTGACCATTTAAGCTCAATGTAGGTCATAATAATAATAAACATAGATAGTCAATACCCACAAGGAATTTTCACTATGATCATATTTTTATAAATGATGCATCAATTTAATATTACTATCATGAATGTCTAGGTCAAGATAACAAATCAAAATGAAAAATCCACTTAAAACATCATAGTCAAATTAAGTCCAAGTGCTAGTATAAGGGTCAAGACAAAATAATATGTACATGTGTATGTCAAGATATAAAAATTGAGATAATAATTAGTCAAATCTAGTGAAGGTGATCAATAAATAAAACATCAACAAGATAATTAAAATAGATTATGTTTGATATAATCAAATATCCCACCCATGAGAGGGTCATATGTATTATCTGACCAACCATGTATATAAAATAAATCATCTTCACTTTTCACTTTATGTTGAGTTAATAGTTGTATCTCATGAGAAATATTTTCATATGGATATACATTTTATAAAATCATAGGCATACTTTTGACTATATTAGTATTATATTCTTTCATTAAAACTACTTGATATAATGAATGTATTTATACTTCACCCATGATAATATTTGAATATTTAGACATGTTACTCATATTTATATCAGCTTATTTATGTTACTCATATTTTGGAATTATTTTCATAGGATTTATTTACTTTTCAACATATTCATCATTATCAACACCACATTCATGATTTTATAGTTATGGATAAGTAACCATACTCTTTATAGGATGGCATTCTTTATTTTATTCCTTACATGAAGTAGAAGTTATGGTTCTCTCATTATAAATTCTGATCATAAGAATCCAAGAGGGGAGTTAGTCAAGTGTTAGTATGATAAAAATAAAAAAACACACTAATAAATCTAAGACCTCAATCCTAGACACTTAAGGAGCAAGAGAACAATACAATTAACTAATAATGAAAGATAAAACAAGTGTTCCTTACCTTCCTTGAGATCAAAAGTTACATGTTGGACATGAAGGAATGTGCTTGGTCATGTACTCAAAGAGTCTTTGGTAATGGTGTTCCTTACTTTATTTCTCCTTGTCACCTTAGAAATTTGGGCTTGGCTTTAGATTTGGCTTGGATTTGATGTAACAATCTATCAATATTTGTGCATTATAACCTTACAAGTGTCCTTTGTCTCTCAACAAATGAACATTATAACATTACACAAAAAATTTCCCTTTAGAAGGACCTTGACACTTCTATTTATAGCCTTTCCATATAACTCTAACACAAATGCACTTAGGTTAGCTTTAACTGCAATTAGGTCTAGTTTAACCCCAATTGAGTTAAAGAGGGGACAAGTAATTAATATTTGGGATAGAGATCCCATTTATTAAGCATGGCTCTCCATTTTTGAATACAAGGCTTTAATGGAGATATTTTAAATTCCTTGACTTTGAGGATGATGACACCGTCATGACCTCAATTTTATTAAAATTTCCTTTTTACAAAATTTATTTTCACTAATTACATATGGAAATTTCACTTAAGCATTTAATTTTATTTACTTATTTAATTCATTCTACTTAGCATTTTTGCATTTTAGGAATTGTTTAATTACCCGGCTTAACAGGTCCAAAGGCCAAATTATAAATTTGTTAGGTCACAAGTTGACTAATGATGAATCTATGAAAGGTTACTATTGCGTACATGATAATATCCCAAATAAGGATGTTTTAACATGATTTTGGGTAATAATGTCTGATGTGTAAATGAAATTGAGACATTCAGTGATTCTTAGGCTTAATTTGCATTATTTGGTAGAAATCAATCTGAAGCTCAATTGGAACATGGTTGTGGCCAAAATGGGGTGTCTACAATTTTCCCTTGTTTGGAAAGGAATTACAAGATATAGGCACAATAATATATTTTCAAAGAATGAAAAATTCATTAATGCCATAGATAATTCTCCAAAAGATAATGGATGAGCCCTATATGCCCCCTGATGGGAGTGGGTGATAAATAAGGTTGGTGAACGTTCCCTCAAAAATAAGGAAATGATGCAACCTATAGGTAACAAGGGTGGGAATACTAATTTTACCAAAGGTGGTTATAATTAGTAGCATAGTGAGGTGCCCCAGTAGGGTAGATGAGTGATAATGATTTGCCCAAAGTTAGTTATAATAATTAACACAATGAAAAATTCCTTAGTAGAGCTAATAGGTCAAAAAAAATGATTTTCCTAGAGGCAATTATAATCCTTATCATAGTTGTGTACCCCAATAGGGTGGATAGAATCATTATATAATTCGTCTTTACCCTATTAGGGTGGATATGATTATGGAAGTTCACATGATTCACCTTGGTATGTCAAATTAGGAAAAGTGGCTTATGTATATAATCTATACTCCTAGAGTAGAAATAAGTTATCACAAATTATAGTCATGAATTTGGACTACATGATAGTATGGAGATGCACATCATAACTAGTAGTAATTATAATTCATTTGTGATTTAATTACTCTACATGTGGGTAGTGTTCAAGTAGGTCTTGGATTTTCTAGGTGTAAATAAGAAATAATGCCCACTACATTGTTTAATAGATCCTTTGGCCTAATTTTATTGTAGTTTATGATATTATATATCATAGTTATAAACAACTATAATAATAATGTGTATCCAAAGTAGGGAAAAATCTATTTAAATGAAATCACAAATCACTTATGCATAAGATATGAATAATCAAATACCAAGTGAATATAATTCAATAAGTTAAGTGTAGAATTGTACACAAATTCACAACTCAAGTACAATATATGGGTGATCAAGACTCAAGTGTAAATAAAGTGTAAGAAGCCTATGACAACTGAGAAACAAAAAGGAAAATAAAAATAAATAAATAAATAAAAACACCAATAAACAAAAATAACAAAACACTAATAAGTAAATAAACAAAATAACACCAATAAATAAAAATAAACAAACAATAAAACACTAATAAATAAAAATGAATAAAAATAGACACAAATAAATAAAATAAAACAATTGGAAGCAAAGAAAAGTGTGATAAGAAAACTATACTAAACACATAAAGGCAATATACAAACAATGGTTAATCAAAATATTAGTATAAATAGAATACAAATTATTCATGCATGTGTAATAGAGGTGTTACTCTTGGTGATAGGGTGACCCCTAGGCTAGGTATAAATGACACAATAAAAACAACACCAAAATAATATACATAATGTTTCCCTTAGGCTATAGGGAATAATGACACAAACAAGAGCAAAATGGGGCGGGGGGGGGGGGGAAAGAATAAAAGGAATGGGTAGTCAAGCTAACTTTAAATGCATTAGACAAGTGGATGATGCCTACACAGTTCCATGGATGAAAGATCTAATGTGAACTTTAGGCCAAATGTAGTTCTCCCAAGAAATGGGATATAATAAGATTGATGATAAGGAAACATGATTTTCATTTAGAATAAAATGGGAATGGTCTCATAAAATGGTGAGTGTGTAATAAAAAAGAGGGATGATGTTCACAATCATGAAAGTGTCAACACAAACAAATCACACAAGTGTGAGAGTATGATTTAGGCTAAAACCACACTAAAAGACAATAGACAAGCACTCACATGTGAACTTAGTTCATAATGCTTACTACATCTAAGGCTAAGAATGAGAATAAGCTCCCAAAATGGTGAGAGCATAAAATGTATATGAATCACAAAATGTCAAGAGCATAAATAACTTGTAAAATGGTGAGAGCATCAATAGAGACAAACCTAGAGGAAGGAATGATCCAAGAGAATGGTGAATAAAATTAATCACCAAAACTAGCCAAGCTGACTCCAGACACAATAAGTAATTAGATGCTACCTATATAGCCCCATGGACATAAGGTCCAATATTAAATTTAGGTCGAATGTAGTTATCCTAGGAAGGGGATGAAATATTATCAAAAAATGAAATAAAAATCCATGAGAATGCTTCAGTTATAACTACCAACTAGGATATGTATGTCTTGAATGGTGAGGATACAATCTGAATGGCCATCCATACATCTATGTGTTTGGGTTTTTCAAGCATCTCAACTCAATATATAATGATGAGACACAAAATGGGTTAACTTATAAAGTGGTGAGATAATTCAAACTTAAAATTCTTATAAAAAATGAGAGCATGGGAAAGGGGTGACTGATTTGACCTTAATGTGAATCGAGCACTATCTACATAGTCTTGAATGAGACCTCAAGTCACTATAGTTCCTCCTTATAATGGAGAGTCTAACTAGGTAAAAACAAGTTCACATAAAGGAAAAAGGCAAAGTATAAAGCAATGGGGTTATTCCTAATTTTCCTAAAGGTGGTTATAATGAGGAAATAATGGCATGGGTTAGTGTTACTAATTTTCCCAAAGGAGGTTATAATTAGTAGCACTGGTAATGAAATAGAATGTGTCAACAATGAATAATACAATTTCCAAACCACTATCATATTACTCCTAAGATACTGCCTTATTCTATAAAATATTTAATAAAATGTTGAAACTTCATTTAAATCCCCTCTATAAAGGTTATTTAAGAACCAATGGATCAAAACTAAGGTCAAAATGGGTCGGGAAGGGAGGGTGAATAAATTTGGCTAATAGGGAAGGTATGAAAGTAGGAAGGTGAGATTATGATACAACATAAATGATCCTCATATATAATACCTTGGGTCTCTCAATCAAAATAATGTTTGAGGTGTATTATGTTCATGGGTTCATCAAGTTCATCTCCTTATATCATAGCTAACCTATAAGCTCTAGATCTATAATTAGAAACAATGACATAAGGGCCTATCCAGCTAGGCTTAAACTTGCCTTTCTTCTTTTTCTCAGTCATGATGTTTTTTTGGTTTTTTTAAGAACAAGATCACCAAACTCAAACTCTCTATTTTGACATGCAAGTTATATTGACCACTAATCAATGTTGATATAGTCAAAGGCTATTTATAGTAGCCATGCATTTTTCATCTAGTAACTCTAGCTCTTATAGACAAGTGACCCTATAATCCTCATCATCAAGGATGTACTTTAATTAGATATGTAGAGAAATTAACTCAACCTCAATGGGAAGGATGGCCTTAGTGCCATAGACAAAGGAATATAGTGTGGCTCCTATTGGAGTATGGTAATCATAAAAGGTGTAGAATATCTATAAGTGTTAATCATAGCTAGCATCATTAACAATCTTCTTAATAATATTGACAATGGTCTTATTATATACCTCTATTGGCCATTACCTTATCAGTAATATGTAGTGGAAAAATGTTGGGTAATGTTAAACTAAAAACATAGTGCCTTGACATCATTATTCTTAAATGATATGCCATTATCAAATATAATTTCAGATAGGATACCATAGTGGCAAATAATATGGTTGAATATGAATTTGGAAATTTGTTTTTTGATCACATAAGTAAGGGGTATAACTTAAACCCACTTAGTGAAATATTTGGTGATGGTAGTGATATGCTTATGGCCATTTGAGGAGGTAGGGTTAATCTTCCTAATGAAATCAAGTCCCCACATTGAAAATGACCATGGTGTAGTCATTAGTTTTAATGTTTTAGCTAGAACATGTATCAAATTTGCATGCTCTAACATTTCTTACATATTTTCATATAAGTTGTTGCATCTACTTCCATGGTTGGCCAATAAACACAACTACATAGGATATTTTTGGCATGAATATTCCTAGTGGTATGGGTTCCATAAATTCCTTCATGAACTTCCCTCAATGTTAATGTAGATTATATCAAATTCAAACAACAAAGCAAAGTTCCATCAAAGCTTCTACGGTAAAGTGTTAGGCCAAGTAGGGTATATTGAGAGGCTTGGTGTGTGAAATATTTTTATTGATTACATGAAATTTTAGGTGGAAGGAATTGGTTTTTAAGGTAATTATAAAAGTTAGAATACAAAATATAATTGGGACCATTAATATCATAGATCATTTCAATAATTGAGCATTCATGATCAAGTGTTAGAAGGTGTTCAATGAGGAACTGATAGTCTTTTTCCTTGTCTATGATAAAAATCAAATAATAAATGGTATCCATGGCATATGTTATCCTATTATTGGCATATGGAATGTGTTTAAACTAAATTTGGGCAATCTAATACTTGAGAATGTCCACTATGGCCTTGTATGGTACCAACTTATCATCTTTGGTGTGTAACTAGCCTATAACCTGATTAATAGTAAGTTGGGAATATCCATAAACCAACAATTGTTGAATTTTCCATTGTACCACTTGACAAAGCCCTGTAATGAGTACTTCATATTCAACCATGTTATTGGTACAAGGAAAGTTGAGACAAAATTATTTGGGAATGATATGCCCCTATGATGTAATAAATAGTAATCCTACTCATGATCTATGAAATTTGAATGACCTATCAAAATATAGCTTCCATTTATCCTCCTTAGGAGGCATTTCTATGATATTCATGATGTACTCATATAGGAATGCAAAATTAAGTGGTTGAGTATCTAAAATGGTAACTTCAACAAGATGGTCTATAAGTACTTGTCCCTTAATGGCCTTTTGATTTGACATACTCATTCTTAAACTCACTCAGAAGCATGATCCAATTAGCCTTGTGGCCCTATAAATCTATTTTTGATAGTAGATACTTTAGTGGATCTACTTTGACAATGACTATGGTCTTGTTGTTAAACATATAAAGACACAACTTCTAGGCTATAAAAACCATAGCTAAACAATATTTTTCAATTGGCATATAGTTATGTTCATGCACTAATAATGTATAGATTAGATGGTACACAGCATACTATATCCCATGTTAATTATATTGGGATAATAGTACCCCTAGGGCATTATCAGTGGTAGATAGGTCAAGTAGGAATGGCCTCCCTGAAATTGGTGGTAATAGAATAGGTGGATTGGCTAACTCAATGGCTTTATGACATTATACATTAGAAATAAATGTAATACCTTTCTTATATAGATGAGTGAAAGGATGGCACTTATCACCCAACTATGAAATGAAGCATCTAATAAACTATATTTTTCGTTAAAAAATATGGAATTACTTCAAATTAGAAGGTGGTAGCATCTTGGTAATGGCTTGTACCTTGGTAGGATCAACTTCAATACCTTGTTGAGAGACAATAAATCCTAATAGTTTTCTTGAAGTAACACCAAAGACACACTTATTTGGATAAATTTGAACCTTGTAATCATGAAGCCTTTCAAATATCCTTTGTAATATAGATAGATGATCTACATAGGTCTTACATTTATCTAATATGTCATCAACATAGTCTTCAACAATATCATGAATCATGATATAGAATATAAAATTCATATGCCTTTGGTATGTTTCTCTAACATTCTTAAGGTTGAACACCATGACTTGATAGTAAAACATTACCCAAGGAATGGTGAATATTTTTTTGTGTTGGTCTTCTAGTGCAATCTTAATCTAGTTATATCCTAAAAAGCCATCCATGAGGCAAATCATTTCATACCTAGATGTGGATTCAACTATCATGTCAATATTAAACATAGGAAAGTCATCATTTAGGTAGGCCTTATTGATGTATCTAAAATCAATGTAGATTCTAATCCCTTATAAGTTTTTATTGACATGCTTAATTTTTGAGATCCACTCTAAATAGTTGATTGGTATGATACATCTCACTTCCAAGAGTTTTTCCAACTCTTTCTTATACTTAATGGGTTTAACATCAAGATGTATAATGATATGGTGTACAACCAAGGTGGGGTCCAAACATGTAATGTCTGAATAGGCCAATACAAATATGTCAACAAATTCCCTCAAAAGGGATGTAAAAAATACACATTCCTCTTTACTGAGGGACATAACTAATTTGATCCACTTTGGTATTTTGGAGTCCCAATGTTGACCTCTCTATTATCCTCTATTAGGAAAGTCGATACATATTCTAGAATAGTTGGCAAAGATGTAAATTAGCTAGCAATGGCAAAGTCCTCTGGTCAGACTAGTTATTCAAGTTCTCCCAAGTAGGATGAATCTAAATTTCCTATCGGTAGTAATGAAGATGTAACAAACATTAGAGGACATTCTTAGATAATTTGATCAAAGGCATGTTGCTCTTCTATATTGATATTAGACCTAAACTCAAGTTCATTGTTAGTGGTCTCTTGATATTTCATTCAAAAAAAGGTGAAACTTCCATCTAGTGGTACCTAAAACAAGTTTTCACCAAGAGACTAGCCTTTTTATTTAATTTTACCCTAGTCCAAAAGTGCCTCAAAGAGGTTTTCACTTTGGGACCTCAATGTTTTATTTTTATTTTTTTGGCTAAAGGTGTTCACCCACTCTCCAAAATAGGTAGCAAGATCCAACTTGATAGAGAACCTTTGTTTATGATCTCCCAATGAAACATTATATATTAAGCCCATTAAATCATAAAAGGCTTCATCATTCTCAAAATCATCTAAAGGTACTATGGATTCTTATTGGTCCCAATCTATAAGTTGAAAATGATAAAGGGTAAGTGGGTAATGTCATAATATTGGCATAATGGTACAAATGGTATATGGGTCAAATAAGTTGGTATTAGTTAGGTCTTAGTATATGTTATGATCAGACTCTATTTCACTAATGGCATCATTGTCACTATTCACTGGTGTTAGAACATGAATAGGATACGTGGAGTCACCCCTAGGTAGTTTAAATCCAATACCATGAGTTCCTTTATATATGGTCATAGAAATGGGCTTAGTAGTACCTTATTGATTTGCCTCTAGGCCTCTACCTTTATATGCTTGTTTATCCATGATCCTATTAGGGATGGGATACTTTACACTTCAATATCAATCAACCAATTTATCATTATATAACTAGGAATCATCATTGGTAAGTGGGTCTTATTCTTGGCTAGTGGTTAGTGTGAAAATAATAGGCACTAGGCTATGAATCTTTCCTTTTACCTTTACTCACCATTCCATGCAAATTGGCTTACTTTTGGGCCTTTTTTAGGACTTGGGGTTCTATGGAAACTTGGATATATAGAAGGTGCCATGGGTAAAATACTCTCCAAGATTATCTGAAATGGAAAAATGATTAGACATTTAAATAGAAAGCATATGTGAAGTTAAGACAAGGCTATTAAGGTCTATGAAATTGGCCTTTGGTGATTCAACAAGTATCTCTTTGTCTTTATCGTTATTTGGTATTAGGTCTAGACCAAAATGGTAATTTTAGCTTTCATATTCAGCCTCCAAATGCTTGTAGTGTTCATATGGGTATAAATCTCCATGGATAGTTACCTCCATACTAGAGTGAGGAAACTTTATAAATTGGTGCAAGGTTGAAGGAATTGTAAAAATTTCATGTATCCATGATCTACCCAAAAGAAAATTATATGATAAATCTAGGTCTAGCACATGGCAAAGTGTATCATGGGTCAAAGGCCCAATGATCATTAGTAAATTGATGGTTCCTTGTGATTCTTGATTTTCATTATCATAGGCCTTAATAGTAATGGTCTATGAATGAAGGTAAACTATTGTATATCCCATATGTTTTATTAGCTTAAGAGACATAATATTTAAGTTTGATCCATTATCTATGGGGATACATTTAACCTTGTGATGTGTTATAACAACTTCAATGTATAATGGGTTATTATGGAGGGGCCAAGGGATGACATATCGCTTTGGTCAAAGGTCAATTATTATCTTGGGTTTAGGTGTCCAACCAAATCTTGGAATTTATCCAACATAATGTCATTAGGCATTTTTGACTCGCTTAATAGGTCAGTAAGCATATTTTTATGGATGGTAAACATACACAACAAATCTAGAATAAATATTTGTGCAGGTGTCTTTTGGAGTTGTTCCAAAATATCATATGTTTTTTCCTTAATAATGGTAATTAGCTTACTCCTATCCAGTATGGTGGGTTGGATTGGCTCATTGATAGGGGGTTGTAGGCTTGGGATGGTGACTTTAGATCACTAAGTTGTGATTGCATAATTTAAATTGGGTACAGAACTATTATAACTAGAAAATGATAGAGATGGGCTAGAGAAGGTAATTATTTATTATTAGTGTGTTTAGAAATGGTCATGGGGTAATGAAGGGTTATAGATATAAAGACCTAAGATGGTATTCCTTGGTTGCTTTTGCACTTAGTTGTGGTCACATGTCAAGGAAGGATTATCGACATGGGTAGCCTAAAGGGCATTGTGATATAATAGTCCTGGTCTATTGGAATTCAATATAGGATTGATTCTAATGGTAAAAACATGACCACCTATAATATAACCTAAAACTTTATTATAGTTGTCTGTAACTACATGGTAGGTATGTTGGTTATTGGGTACATTCTAGCCTTGGTTCTATTTATTTTGTAGTTGACATTATTATTGTTGTTTCTATTATTGTTGTTGTTGTGGTTATGGTCTTTATTATTTTTATTATTGATTTGTATTGTTATGTTGTGAAAAATGAGTTTGGTAGATCCCCAAATTTTTATTGGAAGTAGATGCTCTATTATCCAACTAGATCTCTCCATTTTCCAACATATTCTTAATGAGGTGATTTAGTTTCACAAAATAATGTATAGAATGTCTATGAACACAATGGTATTCACATAACTCATGTTCTTTATACCCAAATGGATAAGGTATAACCTCAATAAAGTGTTTTTAAATCATCTAATTTATCATATTGGCTATGACTAGTTTATGAAAAACTGCTTCAATAGGCTCACCAAGGTCGTTGAAGACTCTAGGAATAGGTATTCTTCCTTGTGGAGGCATTTATAAAGGTGGTGGTTGTAGAATTTGAGGAGATGTCTTAGGTTGAGGCATAGGTTGCACTTGTTGGATAGGTTAAATTTATGTAATAAGCTATATTTTTATGATAGGATGAGTAGATAATGTTTGCATCGTTTAATTATGACACGACTCAATGACTATATATTATTGAAAACATTATTGTTTTGGTTGTATGACTTAAGTTTTTCATAATTATTAACCTAATTAGGTGAAATACTTGCACTTGGACTAAACTAAGGATTTAACTTGGGCCTAAATTTTGGTTTTGGCTCTTGTTTTGGTTTTAGTTTGAAAAGGATAACTTGATAATTCTTTTATTGATAAGGGCAATTTCAATCTGGATACCTTTCTTAATTATCTCCTTAAATGTGTGACTACACTAAAGATTTAAATGATAAGATATTTCATTTTGTAAATTTTTGGTAAACATAACTACCAATTATTTATCTGGTATATTGTGGGTAAAGCAACTAATAAGCACTCTCCAATATGGTAAGTAACTAGCAAATATCTCACCAACTTTTTGCTTGGCCTAACTCAAATCAACTACTAAAATCTCATTCTTGATATTGTAGGTGAAATGTTGTAAAATTTTATCTGAAAGATAATCAAATTCAAATACCAAGTTCTTCAAAAACTTAATAAGCCACTCCAAATCCTATATAGAAAGACTTTGAGGAAAGAGAAGGAGTAGGTAGATGTCATTATACACCACTGGATAGCAAGTGAGAATAAACTCTTTTAAATGCTCGTTAGGGTCTCCTTAAGCCTTGTATTTGTAAAATTTGGGTGGCCCATAACCTAGAGGAAATGGTATTTGGATATAATCCATGTTAAATGGTATGAACACATGTCATCCAGTTTAAATTTATTAGTTTTTTTTTCCTATTTGAATGGTTGCAATTACATCCTTCATCTTTTGCAGTTCTTAGGCTAAGAAAATTGATGGCACAATTGGTTGTGGTTATGGTTGGGCGATCAAAGGTGGGCTACCTTGACTAGGATATAATAGGGGAATGCAATATTATGTAATTTTGGTTTGATGGACCAATTGACTAGGAATATACATCTGTGCATTGGGATTAGGTTTTGATACTGCATGATTATTGGTAAATATTCTAGTTTAGATTTGGAAAATGGCTTTGGGTCTGAGGTAATTGAGGTTGTGATGGAATTATGTGGCCTTTTGGAAGGTATTGTGCCTATTGATTTTGAGTAGGAAATTTTTGTCAATTAGTTGAACCCAACAGTATAAATGGCACTTGTTGTTGACTAAGGCCCTATCTTTGAATATGTGGCACATTTTAGGTGAAAGGAAACTATTGGCTAATTTGTACCTACTAGATTTTGACATATATTTATTTAACAAACACTTGTTCTGAATTAGAAATATTTTGGTGTTTGGTATTTCCATTGACTAATAAGAATAAATTATTGACTATATAATGTTTATGATTGTTGAGATACATTAGTTTGTGTTTGTTGTGTTGGAACATTTATTGATGCCTATTGAGGTGGCTTAATGTTATGCCTTTACTAAGGTGGTAAATTATTTTGTGTTTATGGCCACATAATATTGTCTACCACTTTTTGAGTTGGTGTAACACTCACCACTTGTTGTGGTAAAACATTGGGTATCACTTGATTACTTACCCCCTATCATTATGTGATTGAATAAGTAGTTTATTGAGGAGTGGGGGTAACCTGTTCTAGTTGGGAACTAGGAATTCTTGCCCCCTGATGTTATGAACCACTCATAGTATTGGCAATAGGAAATTTTTATTGTGGATTATTTTTTGGTGTATTTAACCCACCTTGGCTTGAAATGAGAGACACGTGTGTGTTTTCTAATTTTTGATGTACATGGTCTTGAGTATAATCCATAGTCACTTATTCAATGAATGGGACATTAAACATGTCATCTAATGAAGTAATTTGGGAAAATGTGTCCACACCTAGATTAGTATGACCTAATGAATCTATTTGCACTCCTACTAAAGGAATTATATCTATAAGTAGGGTATTTGATATGGCCATAGCATTGAAATTCTACATTATATTAAGATATGTTTTATATGCTTGTTATATTTGAATAAATTGGTCCACCATGGGGCCTTTTCCCTTTGTAATCATATTTATATCTTGCTTTGACATTGGTATGTGTGCATGATGGTAGCTAGTAGAGGCATGTTTGATAGGTTTGGTAAAAGGTAAATTATAAAGCACTCTAACTAGACTAGGTATATTTTCATGAGGAAGTTCTTTTAGAAACTTGGATCCTACCTCTATGGATCTGACCAAAACCTCATCCTTTTTTTCAATCAATTGATGATCAAACAAGTATGGGTCATAGGTTGATGGCATGGTAACATAATAAAGCTATTATTAGACTTGTTCAATATATGGCACACTATTAAGGTTGTGAGTCAGTTGTTCTTACTCTTGACCTAAATAAGGAGGTGTACTAACCAAGTATTTTTCTAATAGATCTTGGCCTTATTCCATGTATAGAGTAGTGTAAGGTGGATACGGATTCATGTCACAAACTACGTCATCACCATATAGGTCTTAAATGAATACATCATTTGTGAATATGCTTTCATAATCTAGATTGTACATGGTCCCACTACATGTGTAGTAAGGCATATCCAAACCCATTACTAATATCTCACAAATAAAAGGGTCTAAAGTTCACAAAACTATTGAAACATAGTTTAAAAAATATTAGTTTATGCTTGGCAAGTCTTGAAATTTAGTCTAGATGGAAAAATTGGTTTACTATTGAAAATGGTTTAAAATTGGCCTGGAATGGAGCTCTTCTTAATTACTATCAATGGAAAATTTGGTCTAAATACTCTAAGTTCCTTCACACAAATGGTCAAATGAAAGGTAAGTTTGAATCCTGGTCTTGGTAAAGTGTTTAAAATAATTATAATCTAGGTCTAAAACAAAAAATTCTAGGTCTTTGGAAATAAGGCACAAATATATACTTTAAAATAAACTAGGATTGAAAACTATAAGTCAATGCTAGGTCTTTGGTAAGAAGGCACAAAGCTAGACTTTGAAACAAACTAGGTTGATGTAAAAAAAACTTGAAATTAATCTAAGGCAAATAGTTTGAAACACTTTGACTCAATCTTGGCATATGGATTTTAAAATAAAATTGACCTTGGTATAAAGCATTCACTCTAGGCACATTCCTAGAAACTAATTTAGAAATTCAAGCCACTTCCTAGGTCTAGGCAAAGGATTCTTTAAATCAAGGAATTAGTCCAAGTTACATAATTCAAAGGTAAGATGTAAACACTTAAGCCAAATTTTAGCAAGATTTAGGTGTAGACCACTCAATTTTGAATTTGAACTTTATAAGACAAATTATGAACTTAGTTTAAAATACTTTGATTTTTGAAATGGAGAACATTCTAGACCCAAATGGACATTATAATGACACCATTTGTAGACCAAAGGTACACGTGATTTTGAACTTGGTTTGAAACAAGGAACCATTTTTGGAATAATATGAGTAACATAATGACACTACTTCAATCAAAAGATATGATAATGGTTTTGGTTTCAAAACTCCAAGGTAAATACTTGGGATGAAATGGATAGCATAATGATGCCTTATTTAAAAAAGTGACACACACAAATATTTTGGAAGGAAAAGTCTAAGGCAAAAGTGTGACATAAAATGGGTAGAATAACACCTCTTGGGTGAAAGTGTGATGAAAAAATGTGATGGTTATGACTTATTTTGAATAAACAAACAATTTCTAGTCTCAAAACACACATGTAAATGAAAGAAAAATAGAAAAATCACAAATGACTCATCCTATCCCCATAATTGACATGGTTGTGCATAGTTTCTACCAAATTTTACAATGATATACCAATGTTTGTGAGGAATTAAAAGTTTACATTGATGTACAGATTTCTTAATTCCCCTCTATCTTTTTAGCATTGGTATGTGGTACAAACTTAGAGTGAGGAGCACTCAACATTTGGTGCAAGAAATTTTATATCAAGTGTGGTTGACTAAAAATTTATAAGTTTTAAACATACTAGATGGTCCCAAGTGTGACTAACACAAGAGCATAATTACATCAATTGGTTTCATACCTGCTAACTTAATATGAAAGGGTATATTCATTTTCATAATGACTCCAACCATGTACTTCTTAGTAGAGTTCAATGTTTAGAAAGATCTGACCCAATTTTTTGTTAGGATTAGAGAGGCTAACTGCTCAACCCCCTGGTAATCCTAATATCATGTGCCCTGATTTATATACCCTACCTAGACTAGGGATAGTACGATGTTGGGAGATGAATCCCTAGGTCAACACACCCCTAAATAACTCATGGGGAGTCAATGAACTCCCACTCATAAGAAAAATTCATAAAAATAAATAAATGAAAATGGAAAGACTTTAGACGTCACTTTTGAATCACCCAAGTCACTTAGAGCTTGGGGAGAGCATACACGATATTATTTTTGACACAAATTTACAAATAATGGCAATAATCAAGCACTCTTAATCACCTAAGTTCCATAAAGGGTATCGAGGGTGAGCAAACATGGTAAAGTTTGTGTTTTCTAAAATAAAAAAAATTAATCTAATTAATTGAAACTATCTAAAGAATAAACAAGAATTGAAAAAGCTCTTAAGATCTCTAACTAAATTGTAGGTTCATTTTAATAGCACCAAATTGAAATGTGTTTGATATTTTTGGCCTTTTGGTCATGTTTTCACTTGTAAAAAAACTTAAAAAATGCTAAAATATAAATTATTAAGTGATTTTTAAGCACCTTAACCAAATGTGAATGAATTTTAACCTTTGTTGTGAAATGAGATTTTGCAAAATAAAAATTTGATTAAACATCACTTAAGATTAATTCTTTCTTGACTCAGTTCTCTACTAGTGGATTAATTTCTACTTTAAGCCAAGGTGAAATTCTATAAGTTAGCTCAATTAAACACAAAATTTAACTCTTTGGAATGATTTTTAGTTACACAATAAATTATGAACTAAAAAATTATTCTAGCATATAAAAACATATAAAAGTAGAAACTTACATTTGATGATTTCACTATTTCAAAATGATTTCACTATTTTAGAATGATTTCATAATTTTGTTCTATAATTTCACAACTCGGGTCTACAATTTCATAAATCAGGTTTACAATTTTTCAACTTAGGTAAATAATTTTTCAACTTAGGTAAATAATTTTTCAACTCAGGTAAATAATTTCACAAGTCTATGATTTCATAACTCAAGTCTACAATTTTATAACTTAGGTCTACAATCTCATAACTCTGTGATTTCAAAACTCAAGTCTATAATTTCACAACTTTCTTTTATGATTGCTCAACTGTCTCAAACCTTCAATATAAACACCAAAATATAAAAAATGATTTCATGATTTGATTGTATGATTTCACTAGTAAGTGTCCTAAATTCATAAATAGTAAAAAAAACATGAAAACATAGAGAATAAAAGAATAATTTCATAATAAAATGGACCATTTCATAATAAAACTCTACAAATTTGTAATTTTTCATAAAATAAATAAAAACCCTAAATATTTTAGAACATATTCATAATTTTCCTTGACAATTTCATAACTTTCTCTACCAATTTTTCATTTCCATAGAGCCAAGTTCAAACTAAGATGATTTTGTAATTTTCTAGTATGATTTAGTGGTTTAGCTCAATGATTTTGCATTTTATCTCACCATAGTTCATATTTTTGTAGTCATGAATTCATATTTCCACAATCAAAGGCCAAACACAAAAAATTTAGATAAAAATCAATAAATTAAGGTCTAAAATGAATACTTATTATCTCTAAGGAGGTCCAAATATGCTCCATTTATGCATGTGGGGTGCACAGTCCCACCAAGCATGCCATTATATGATCATAGGAATCTAAGAAGGGAGTTAGTCAAGTGTTAGTATGATAAAAAATAATTAAAACATACTAATAAATCTAAGACCTCAAGCCTAGACACTCAAGAAACAAGAAAACAATACAAGTAACTAACAAGAGAAGATAAAACAAGTATTCTTTACCTTTCTTGAGAGAAAGAGTTGTATGTTTGCCATGGAGGAATGTGCTCGACGTGTGCTCATAAAGTCTTTAACAATGATTCTCCTTGCATCATTTATCCTTATCACCTTGGTAATGTTGGGCTTGGCTTTGGCTTTGGCTTTGGCTTAGATTTGATGTAGTAATCTATCAATCTTTGTGCATTACAACCTTACAAGAGTCCTTTGTCTCTCAATAAATGAACATTATAACATTACATAAAAAATATCCCTTTAGAATGACTTTGGCACTTCTATTTATATCCTTTTCATTTAACTCTAACCAAAGTGTAGTTAGGTTAGCTTTAATCTTGGTTAGGTTTAGTTTAATCCTAGTTGAGTTAAGGATGGGACATGAAATTAATATTTGGCATAAAGATATCATTTATTAAGCATGGCTCTCCATTTTTTAAGGTAAGGCTTTAATGGAGATATTTTCAATTCCTTGACTTTAAATCTGATGACATCATCATGACCTCAGTTTTATTAAAAAATTATTTTCACAAAATTTATTTTGACTAATTACACATGTAAATTTTATTTAAGTATTTAATTTTATTTTCTTAGTTAATTCATTCTACTTAGCATTTTTGCATTTTAGGAATTGTTTAAGTGCCTTGCTTAATGGGTCCAAAGGTCAATTTGTTGATTTATTAGGTCACAAGTTAACTAGAGATGAATATATGAGAGGTTACTATTTCATATAGGATAATAAACCAAATATGGATGCCTCAACATGATTCTAGTTACTAATGTCTGATGTGCAGATAAAATTGGGACATTTAGTGATTCCTAGGCTTAATTTGCATTGTTTGGTAAAAATCAATACGAAGTCTGATTGTAACATGGTTGTGTCCAAAATGGATGTCTACAAAAACCACATTTATAACACTAATATTATTAGGTACATATTTCTTATTAACTTTATTCAAAAGTATCTCTTTCTTAATACTATTTGAGTATCTCTTCTTTTAGTAGTTTAACCTTAGGAGATGGAACCACAATTTCAGTGGGTTTGTCAATGTTAGAAGGTGTTATTGAATATAATAGGGATTTAATAGATGTTTTCAATGAAAATTCAGCACTATCAATAATATTTTTTATTTTATTTCTCAAATCCTAAAACTTATCCATGTGATGTCTATGAACTCTATGATAAGCACAATATTATTTGGATATTTGTATAGGATGCATAGGAGTTAATATGATCAATCTCTTTCAAATCATGTTCCTTAGATTTTCACTTTTAGATGTATTAAACTTATTTCAATTTTTTCATTATTTAGTCATATACTATTTATACTTCTTAACAAATATTTAATATGAAATATTTTGAGATATGGGTTTTTAATGGAGATATAGATATGCAATTTATAATAACATGCTTAGGATTTTTGATAAGGTATGTTCCTATTGTTGGTGTTGAAGAATTATTTTTTTCATTGATGTAAAAATAAATTCATTGATGTTATATTCAAGATAATATGTCATTAATGTCAAGGTCAGAGTTGAGGCCATGCACAGTATGATGGTATGTGACAAAGAAGTCTTTTTACAAGAGAAAATTTGAAGGTAAAATTTTGTCTTTCTATTGATATATAATTTGAATTAAACCTATTAATTATTTTAAGGTTAATGGCATGTTAAAGTCAAGATCATGGTATAAGGTAAGCTGTTATTGTGAACTAGGTGTCTTGAGAAGCCTAGTCTAGCCCTAAGAGAAGGTGTATGCATGAAGCATAGTGAATATTGGTTATTTGTGTTAGTAAAGGAATGAGAGAGTATAAAAATCTATGTAAACATGATCAAGAGGTAAAAAATCCTTCATATGAGTTCTAAGGTCAAGTTTTGAGCTTAGTCCTTACATAAAGAGACCTAGTGAGAAGGCATAGGCCTGGTAACATGATGAGTTGAGAAATATGAGAATTTTGTGAAGAATTTTGGTAGTGTGTGAGCATGTTATGAGTTAAATTTAACATTTTTATGAGGTATTGTGAGTAGTTAAATATGTTTCAAGGTGTGATCATGGTCTTAGTATGACTATAAGTTCAAGGCCTAATGTGTAAAGAGACCTAGTATGGCCTAATGAAGGGTCAAGTTCATTTCCTAAGGTGAAAAATCTCTTAATATCATTTATATATGTGTAATAGTTTGTTTTAAGTGTGTTTACCAAGTTTTAGTTCATAGCCTAAATGATAAATCATAAAAATTAGTGTTAAGGCTTTTTATGTGCATAATGGAGTGTTGTAGACCTGAGAAGGATTTTTTTATGCTCATTGGAACATGAAACCTTTCAATTATATCTTGATAAGTTCATGTAGGTTTATTAATTTTACTATCTTTAATTTCCTAACATTAGTTTTGGAGTTGAGGTTTAATTCTTTATGAACGATTGCTAAGAAGGGAAACTAATCAAAACCCTCCTAAAAACCCTCATAATGACTTGATAGGGAATATCTTGTATATTATGGATAATAGTGGTTTTTTTTTACCTATTTTTATGTTTATAACATGTAAAATACTCTTCCATTTTTCTCTAGGTGGGTTTTTTTGTCATAAGAGTGAGTAGAAGCTATAAGAAACCCCTTGTTTCTCAAAATTTTGATGTAGCAAGCAAGGTTGACCAAGAAAAATCATGAAAATGGATGTAATATGATGTTTGAGACTTTTATTTTGTGCTCATGTAATTTTATTATTAGTTTTTAGACATAAAATGTGCTAAACTAGTCATGGAATTTGTCATATCACTAAAAGGACCTAATAAGTAATACATGAAAAAACTAGGTAGTAGTGAGAAAGAGATTAGGTATTGATTGGTTATAGAGGATTAGAAATGGATATAAATTAATTGGTTCATTTTTTAATACCTATAACTCATATCCCATTTTTTTATAAGTTTTGGTAATGTACATAAACATGCTAAAAGTTGCTCTCAAAGTGATCTATCTAACATAGTGAAGTCTATGTAGGGTGAAGATGTGAGATTGGTCTGTAATACCAATATTAATATTGAACCTTGTAATATATATATTCCAAGATGTTCTAATTATTTTTAAGTTCATAAAAATTTTCACATAGTTTTTCTAAATCTTGATCTTCATGACTATGTTTTTGGAGCTACAGGCAATTTTTTGTGTATGAGTGAGAATGTTGTTCCTGAGTATTTTTGCATAGATTTGATTAATAACATGCACATGAAGTTATTATAAAATTATCTTAGGTTAATTTTAATACATTTTTATTCATTATAAACTTCTATTAAGGATTTAAAATTCAAAGGCTTTTGACTATGTTCTTAAGGCTTATGTGTAGTTCTGAGTGAACATATGAAGTTGATCAATTAGAGGTATTTTTTCCTATTTGATGAATTTAATGAACTTTATTTTTAACTTAATGTCATGTATATTTCATAAATTTTATTTTTTATTATATTTATATGTCAAATTTTAGTGTATGATTCATATTTTCAAGACAAATTTTTTGGTAGTAAGAAGGCTTAATGGTTAGTAGACCTAATTATGTGATTCAAGGAGTGAAATGAGATGAATGGTGTTGGAAACATAAGGAAAGATTTTTATGGGTATCATTTAAGTTTTTATGAATTTTTTCATCCTTTTTTTTAGGTTCAAGGTGTTCTAAGGAGGCCTATGTGAAATGTGTGCTTAGAGAAGGCCTGATTGCATTAGGTCTCTATTATGCCTAATGGTGGTTTTGGATCTTAAGGGTAATGACCAACTTATGTAGTGGTTTTTTCACTTGTGAAATGTGTGTATTTATATATTACAAGGGTGATATAAGTATGGTTAGGTTCTTATTTGACCAAGATAAGTGAGAGTAAGAGTCAAGTATAAAGAGAAGGTATAATAGGCCAAATTTGACTAATTATAATATTTGAGCATATGAGAGAATGATATAGAGTTTTATAAACTAGGTAATAGGATTTAAGATAATTATATAGGTTTTCTTAATATTCCATTCATATCTAAATATGTTTCTATAGGTGATGAGTAAGGTCATAAGACCTAAATCTACCAAGGAAAGGGTTAGTTGAGTGAGAAGGTCTAATAGGCTATTTGAGAGGGATAGAAGAGTGAGAAGAGAAAAAGGAGTTCGTCTTCAATTGGGTGAGAAAAAAAATTTCAAAGGTGATCAAAATTTCAAGGTAGCTGAGTTGGTGATGAGTTACCTAGGGGGTTGGATCCTCCTTGCAAGTTGGTGCTTACTAAAGGACTAGTTGAGTTGGTGATTGACTAGTGAGGGGTTGGTGCTCCTTGTGGGGTTGGTTCCTCACTAAAAGTTTGATTAATTTATTATAGGATTATATTAAAAGTTTTTCATTAGTGGATTTTATCTTCCAAGAGGGTTTCCCACATATATCTTGTGTTCTTATGTTGTTTGTTTTCATAGATGCATGTATGCATTGGTTAATATATGTATGTGAATGAATGCTTCATAGATGTTTAGTGAAATTTAAGGATTGTTTTAATACAATTGATTCACCCCCCTTATTTTTATCTATACTTATAATAATTTTTGTCATGTTTAATATTATCATCAAATGATGTAACCTTTAGAGATAAAACTTGGATTTGATTTTTTAATGCATCTATCATAGTAAGCATTTGATGTATATGAATGGTGACACTCTAAATATATTATTTAATTATTGACTCTTATTATGGATGGTTTGACTAGGTACACTTCTACTCATGGGTTGGTAAGATTAATATTTATAATCACAAACCCTAGGCATTTCAGATTTGATATTCATATAAATTTCTATTGGAGTATACACCCTACCTCTTAGTTTTTTGATAGTATTCACCTTTGTATCCAATATAATCATTGGGAAAATAATAGGGGAGGTATGGTGATTATCATTACCTTGAGTTATAATGGGAGGAAAAAAATAACTCACACATGAAAGTGTTTTAGATTCAACATTCATGGAATATGTGTTACCAAGGAAACCTAAAAATTCATAATTATTAATAGCATCCTTAGTTTAATTATATATAACTTTAACCCATATAGTTACATGAATTTTAAAACTTATTTTACCTTATACAATAATAAAAATTAAATCATAACAATCATAGCTTGGATCACAAATATAAATTATCAACATCTATAAATACAATCACAAAATTTTGAAATAAAGAATAAACCATCCCAATAAAGTAATGATGAATTTTTAAAAATGAAAAAGAGGTTTTTTATAAATATTATAGATAGACAAAGTACAAAATTTGTTTTAAAATTAAATATTCCATTCTCCTAGTTGACCAAATTTAGTAAAAAGAAATAACCCCTACTTTTGGAAAATCTACAATGAATTTTAGGAGGACATGGGGTTTTTATCAAAAGAGTATGACACAACCTCCATGCATTTTTAAATAGAGTTATTTTAATTTATATATTAGATAAACATTTATATACCAACTACAACTCTAATAGAAGAGATCTTAATAAGATAATAAACATAAAACCTTAGGGTAAAAGACAAAAAACTCCATATTTATCCATGTGACAAGGGGAAATCAAAAAATCATATTTGAAATTTAAACCCTAATATGAAACAAATATTAAATCCTAAGGAAATATGAAACACTAGAGGATAAAAACATAGAATTTGTTGAACTCAAAACAAAGATTGATTCAACCATAATATTTTATTTTATTTTTTATTAGTATGATCTAAATAAGATAAAAATATTCAAATTTGGATTATGTAAAATATGGAATTAACCATGAAAATTTTAATGTTAAAGGAGGATCTATTTTTCATACTATATATAAATGGCTAATAAAAAAGCATAAAATAACTTCAGTAATTTTATAATATGTACTATTCAGTTTTTTCATCATAGTCCTCAAAATAATAGCTCTATAGCTACTCAGATTAAGAAATAGACTATAAAAACTTTTATAAATGATGTTGGTGAAGTTCAAACACCTAAAAAAACTAGTGTTGTCCACTATTTTCTAACACTATCCAAGTTCAATGTGTCAATCTATTCTGCCACATATCACTACACCTTCCTTTATATATGATTTTTTATCCTCAATATTGTGTGTATATTTTGATTTTACTTCTATTTGCCTTGAAACCCAAACTTTACTTTTAACATAAAATTAACATAAAAAATGGGACTAAAAATATGGGTTGGACATCCCAAACCACTCCCCAATGATTCATTGAGTGTTTCCTACATTTAAATTATTTGAAGAGGGCTCAAACTACAAATGTGAATCCCATTTAGTTATGTGTGTGCTCAATCATGGTCCACTCAAATGTAATGTAATGCTTTGTTTTTCGACACTTGATAACAAAAAATTGTGACCTCTTGCTTCATATTTAGACCTAGATCTAGGGTTTCCCCTTGTATGATTTTTTAAATGCTTATGCCTTTTAGATAATGTCTCAAATGTGTGAAATATATTTTTTAATGTGTATTCTAGAGTTACTAAGTTAACTCATATCCTAAGACCTTAGGGTTGATTTGTATTTATAGATGATTATTTATTATTTCCCCCATTATTAACATGTGAAACATGATTATGCTAACCTAAAGGAGTTGTTTAAATTTAAAAATTAGACTTTAAGGATTTGCATATACTTTTTGGTAGAGATAGATGACTATGATATTTTCCAACATCCAATTATTTCCAAAACTATCCAAAAAGTGCAAATCAATGTTATAGAATATGGTGATAGTATACTTAATATTATAGAGTGTTCTTGCATAGACTAGGTGATCTTAAATATCAACTATATAAAATTGGGTTGGCCAAGGCAATAGATAGGTAAACAAATAACATAGAATGTGTATAAGACTCAAATGTGTATGCACAAGTCATGTATTTCAATTATATGTCAAAATTGATGTTTCTAAGTGTCTAGTTCTAAATTTAAGTGTCTACACTACTTCAAGACTATTATATTCCAATTTTCATTTACCTTTAGCCTCTAGCATTGTACAAATAATTAAGAATTAAATTATATATCTAATAACCGCTCTTATTTATTCCAAACATTTTAATTTTCTTGTTCTTTGCACATTTCATATTTATTAGTTTTTATATTATTTTATTTATATCAAATTTATCTTATGTAATTCCCCTTAATTATTAGTGTGGTGTCTCTCGACTATTGTACATTTTTCATCAAAACATTTTGGTGAACCTATGATTTGTTGTACCTAGACTTAGGGTTTCAATTTTTGGATACCCATGATTTATTTCACCCAACCTTAGGGTTTCATCTTTTAGTGAACTTATGATTTCTTTCACTCAACCTTAGGATTTCATCTTATTATTTTTCCCATTCCCACCTAGGTTTATCTCTTAATAGTATAGATTCTATTTATACTAGTGTTTTACTTATTTGTTTTTTCATCATTATTTGTTTTTCATTGTGTGTTGTTTCAAACTCTTATTTTTATGTTTTCTATGTTTACATTATATTCCACCAAGTAATATTAAATAGAATTCCCCTATTAGGTGAAGTGGTAGACTGAATTAGAGCTTTCTCTGACTAGTACTCATGGTAATTTAAAAAATAAAAATGAAATTGTTAATGAAATAAATGATACATTTGTTAATACAAGTGGATAAAAATATGAATGATATAAATTCAAAATAAATTGAAAATTTTAAAAAATTATGTGAATGATGAAAATTATAAATCTATGAATGATATTATAATGAGTAACCATTATAAATGTAGCCATCTAAATTTTGCCAATTTAGTGTTGTAATTGACTTTGATTAAAATTAACACACCAACTCATCCACCATCCAAAATTTAAATTTCTATCTAACATTACTTCTCTCCCTTTTTTAAATAATTAATTAATCATACACACATAATTTCTCAAAATTAATTAAAATCCAAAAACTCCACGTCATCCAGATATCTTCCACACTTCTCTCAACCAAGTGATGAGTCATCCAACCACCTCCTTAACTTCCTCAAATAATTGTTGAGTCATCATTGAACATTTAAACTACCATGGTTATTAACTCAACTACTTTGACTTATTCATAAAGATTCATTCAAATACCAACTAACTTTTATCCTTTCTCTCACACACATGATGAATTGGTCTCTTCCACTTGGATGAGGACTCAAATCTAACCATTGATAATTATGATTATCAAATAAATATAAATTATTTATAATCATTCATATCCTCATTCACAAGTCTATAAATTGATGTGACATCCTTAATTTTTATCACCACCTTTAATCTATCTAATTATTATCGATTTTATCCTACAAATCCATTGAAAAAGCAAGCTTATGCACCCATACACTACCCAATTTACCTTTGTTTGGAGAATGAATTAAGCACCCACATTCCAAGAAGCAAGAAAAAACCAAAATTCATAATGGAAAAGGTGATGATGTATTCTACATATTTTTTTAAGTGTTTCTATGTTTAGCTTTATTTTATTGTATTATCTCTATCAAAGGTTTGGTTTAGATTTAAAATAGTATTTGTATGTATGTCATTTTCCTAGTTTTGTTAGATTTTGAATTTTACCTATCACATTTTGGCACACTCGGTGGGACCTTTTCCAAATAGTTTTCATCTTATCATTTTTTATTTTTTGTTTTGAAGGTTTAATTAAATTATTTTTTATTTATATGCATGTTTTAGGCTACTTTGGATCCAAGTTGCTTGTTTTATATATTATATATATATATATATATATATATATATATATATATATATATATATGTTTTCTCAAAACTAATTTAGTTTTTTTTAAACACATAATTATTAAAATAATAATAAATTTTAATTTATAACTTCAGTTTTTCTAAAAAAATTGCAAGTTGGTTTTTAATTAGACTAACACTAACTCATTAAAATTTCATGTAAATATAAGTTATAGTTTAGGAGATATCATAAAATATGTAATTGTTTATTTAATTTTTTTAAAAACATGTGACTATTAAAATAGTTATAACATTTAATTTATAATATGTGTTTCTCTAATTTTTATTATGTTTGTTATGTTTTAGAATAACACAAGTCTGTTACAATTTTGTGTAAATATGAATTTTGGTTTAGGATATATCAATAAAATTATGACTTTTTTTTAATTTATTTTTATTTTTTTATTTATTTTTTTTCTAGTTTTTCTAACTTTTAAGTTTGTATATTTTTTTAACATTTTGGCTAAATTACAAGTTACTTGGGTTGCCTAAACTTCACAAATAAACTATTAATAGCTTTTTTTAGGGACGCTTGTCAAAGAATGTAAAGCTAAGATAAAAATAAATAATTTATTTAATTATTTATTTATTATCAACCCATTTGTTTATTTTAAGTTTTTATTTATTACAACTCACATTTAATTTTATTATAAAGCTTGATTATTTATGTCATAAATGTTTGTGTATACTTTTTGGTGTCACATTAGTGATGATACCTAGAAATTAAAAGTAACTTTAATGATCGTGTGTTACCTATATTTCACTTGTGTATGCTCTTTCCTTGACATCACATTAGTGACCATACCTAGAAACTAGAAACAAGTGTCAATCTAGTTTTTTAATTTTTAGGAACTCTATCGAGCATGGATTTCACCACCATATAGTATGACAATTCCCATGTATCAGTGGGTATATAAATTTAGGATTTTTTGTTTCATTTGTCTAAGTGGTTATGTGTTTTAAGCACACCATGATGTGATGGGGTTTCATTCTCCAATACTCAATATTTCAATAGTGACCTCATAATCTAATTTTTACAACATCAACCTATTAAAATATTACAGTTAGTTTGGGCACATAAGGACCAAACCCTTTTGTATGCATCCATTAAATCAAAATTTTCCATGGTCTTGGTCATCAACGTATCGTAAGGTATATAGATGAAATCTATTAGATAAATGTCTATAAACCTTAAGCCTTAAGATATCCATTCAACTATTTAAATTTTAGTACACCAAGTAGATAGCTCTATGAAGTTGCTCTCAACTTACCCTCAAAGTTGGGTTAAGTGGGATATGGGTTATGGTTCTATCTCCATATTTAGTGCTCTAAAACATTGGGTTGACACTTTGCAATGGATGATATAGTATATACGACAGCCTAAAATTCATTCAATTCCTTTTACCTATATTGTATCCTTTTATGTGACTTACATGTTCCATTTTTATTAAATTATAATTTTCTTGTATCTTTGCCTTTTTACCCCATTGTGAAACCCATGTACGTGAAGCTTTTGTTTATAAAACAAAGTTTATATTTTGAAATAAAAATTTATCCAAAACAACTAATCCTAAGTCCAAGCTAATTTTAAAATACAAAATCCATCTTGAGTCCAAAGCACCTTGAATCTAAAACCATCTTGAGTTATGCACCCAAAACTAATCTCGATAGAGCCCACATTCAATAATTCCTATTTGCAAACAAAGATGATCTCTTTCTACACCTCATTGATTTATGAGCTCATATTCCTACCAACCTTGATCCCATTTATCTCACTCACCTCATTAGTATGGAACCCTAAACCATTCCACATCAACATCAACCTACTACTAGTCACTCTATTATCCAAAATCAACCAAGTCTGCCATACTAGCTATAGGATTGATTCCAACATCGCTTATCACACTCTCAAATGGAAGAAAATTCTAGCACTCCTAAAATATAACATCACTCTAGCACCAAAGCCACAATAAATCCAAATCACCCAATCTATCATTAACATTATTATGCCTAGTGGTCAACCTAGACAAGATAATCACAAATGAATTTATACTCCTTAAGAGAACCACTCGATTTTTTCTTTCAAAATTTTGTCATCGAAAACATAATCAATTTTACACACAACTAAATTTTTGATGAGAACATTCCAAAACCCAAATGGTATATATGAAATGAATATTATGTGTATCTTAATATTGAGGACCACTCTATTCATAGATGCATGAAATTCAAATATTACATCCAAGATATGATTGATAAAAGACACATTAAATTAGATCCAAATGTATCCACATATAAAAATCATAGCTTGGGGGTATGCCAAAATGTCTTTCTTGGGCATAAACAAGTTACTCTACTGCTAAATTAAGGTCATAACCTCAAGCCAATTTTTGATGATCATCCCTTTGATATACCCATTTTTAACCAATCCATATTCAATCAACCCATCTTTGACCACTATAGCCTACCTTAAATTTTCATTAAACAACATATCTTAAACCAAGAGACCAAATTTAACAAAGAGTTTATCTTCAACCAAGATCTTATCTTTAATCAAGAACCTATCTTCGACCAAGAACCCACTTTTTACCAAGACCCCATCTTTTGGCAAGAGCCTATCTTTGACCAAGAGTTTATCTTTGACTAGGAACCTATATTTGACCAAGATCCTATCTTTGAATAATAGCCCACTTTTGACCAAGATCATATCCTTGACCTATCTTCCTTCTACCAACATAACCTATCACCCATTGACCAATCACTTAACCTCTTATCACACACTAAATCCCCCATCACCCCACAACATATGCCTTAAGTGATAAAGTTAATTATATATTACATAATATATGAGCAAGGAATTATAGAACCCATCCATTTCAGATAAAATAATAGACCCCATGACATTAGTTACAAACCATTTGTAAATCAATGTAAATATGTTAGTGATACTTTTGTGGTTTCTAAGGAACTTCATCCATAATCCAAATAGGATTCATTCAGTCCCTATGAATACTATGGTACCACCACTTCTTTCATCAACACCATTAATCCTTCCACCCATATTATAAGTCAATACCCCACACCTATTGATTAGGATTGAAAAATATTACTTACCATTAGCTTACTTCTATGACAATTAAATAATCATAGTTTTCTTGCCTGGCATCCAACTAGAAGATCATAAATAAACATAAACATATTATAAATAACAATGAGTGTTCCTCAATCAAAATGAACCCTAAAGTCCAAATTTTAAATAGTTGTCCCATAGTAAAAACCTCTTTGAGGCAATATCAAATAATCAAAATATAAAAAATAAAATTCCCCTAATGAAAACCTTCTTGAGGCACTATGGGAAATCAAAATCAAAATCAAAATAAATAAAATTTCCATAGTGAAAACCTATTTGAGGTGTTATCAGACCAAGATCAAAAAAAAAAATCAAATCAGGCAATAAATTTCCCTCCTACATTAGCATAGTCATAGGAAGAATCCAAACTATTTATTGTAAACACCATCAATATAGAAGAAAATATCCCAATCATCCAATTTGTGCCTACTCTCAATCTCATAGAATGTGAAATTATTGGTCCCAGTCACTTTTCACATCATGGAACCTATACTTATCCCCAATATCATTCCATCCCTCTAAATCTTACATGTATTCAACACACATCCTCCATCCAACACACCTGCCATTTCACCCTTATTGGTAACACCCTATATTGTAAGGGCTATGACAATATCTTGGTAAAATTAATAGAATCCAACCTAAAATCAACAAAGTTAATGAATATATCTCTAGAGCACATATATGAAATATCAATAGGGGCCATCATCATTCATTTAAAACACTTCCAAAATTGAGATGATTTAGTTTTACTTCTTGGGGATAACTAATTATTTATGCACTAAAATAACAAATGGTTGAAATCTTTCTATGGTTGGAAAAAAAAACCCTTGGCATTTTTGACATACCATGAGATGAGTGGAAACTAAAATATACATATATAGTTTTATCTTATGGCTTAATTTTTTGGTAAATTCCCCTCGCACCATGGCTCATTTAAAACTAAAGACCATGAAAAATTAAAAAATTAACTATGGCTCATATAATTTTTTTTTTTTTTTGTCTATTCATGGGGGCTTGGATCTTTAATACAAACCCATTATGGTGCCCACCTTTTGAGATGAGGTATTTAGCCTGAAAGTCAGTCATCTCAAAATAAGAGTTAACTATATCATGTGAAAAATATAAAATGTTGTAGTATTATGTCATCATGTAGATAGTATGTCGTTGAATCATGTATGAAAGATATGGAATGTGAGGCATAAAAATGTCATGTCTAGATAAATTTATAAATGAAGCATGTAATAGAGTACCCATATCTAAATTAGACTATGCAATAAAAATAAAAGATATGTATCATGTCAACACTAATCTATATTAGCAAGCACAACACCTAATGTTACTCAATGCCACACAATAAGGGTGTGTTCATGGAGTTGGGGGATAATTCCATAGATATTTCTTCTAAAGTGTATGCATTATAGACATTATGAATATGTGTAATGCCTATAACACACATTCATTATATCAACTTAAGATTAGAAACACTGATCCATAAATAACATGTATGTGTTCTTTAAAATGTGTATAATGAATATGCATATGTACACCTTACATATCACATACACGTTATTGACATTGTAAACAAAAAAAAGATAATAGCCCCAAACCCATGTTTCATCTTTATTGTCACCTTTTGTGCACTTTGTAATACCTTCTCTCTGCCAAACCACGATAACATTATTCTTAGAGGAGAATAAAATACATTTTGATCACCCATTACCTCAATTAATTGACAATTTTATGATGGAGGGGAGGTAATTAATCAAAAACCAAACCTATTAACACTATATTTTAGCAATTTTTTTTATTTGCATTATTTTATTATTAAAACCTATTTTTTAGTAGCCCCTATAATATAATGGCCTTATAACCTTCCTCTTAAGCCTCCTAAGCCTTATAACCTTATACCTAACCCTCATAACCCTCCTCCTAACCCTCCTAACCATCTTATCCCATATATCCCTCTTATAGTTCCACAAGACACCCCAAGTAGCCAAGATACTTTGGCTACACATAATGGAAAACAAAATATAAATTAAACAAATAATTAATAGAATGAGAGACCCCACTATTACCAATACCCATCGTACCTATTTGGATAATACCCTAGAGTCAATATTAGGTCAAGTTGACTTGATAATGAGTCATATTAACAAATGGGCATCATATAGGGATATATGTAGGGTTTACTATGTTGATAAATTATTTCCGCACGAGGTCAAGATAGACAAATATAAAAATTCCTAAGATGTGCCTTATCAATCAACCCAACAACAAATTCACCCTTTCCACTATCCAAAAAATGCTTCCTGATCCACTGATGTCATCACAAATTGATTAGAAATATTGTTTTAAATCAATTGTGGATAGTGTTTAATTACCCACTATGTAACAACCATGAGGTCCCACTTTATGTTTTGAGGAAATACTACTGTGAGTTTGTCCTTAATGATATTCCCAACTATTTTAACTATTTAAAGTTTTAGGTTCGAGGGTAAGGCTCTATATAAGATATACCAAGTATGCATAATGCACCTAATTAGCTTGTAAGGGTCCCTACCTAAAATCCACTTCAACTCAATATCACTCTATGGTGAAGGAGGTAATGGATATTGACACACTCATCCAACATATGAGTAAGCTTTATGAGACTGATTCTAGAGATACTCCACCTAGTGTGCATACCTGCACTCATTGTTGTAGATGTTGTGGTGTTATATGTACCAGACCTTTGAATGAAAATAGTGATGCTTCTAAGGGACTAAATGATATAATTTTTAGTAATTAATTTTTTTCACGTATATTTCATGTGCACACATTGGTCACTACACATATGTAGGTATGTTTTATATTTTACATGTTAAATTTTAATTATATTTTTATTTAAAAGCTAACAATTAATTCACACAAAAATTGAATAATATATATGTAATTTCTTACGTTTCAAAAGGAGACGGTGCCATCATCTTCACATTCCACTACTACATTTTTGGTTCAGTTGATGTTTACATATGCACATCTAATTTTTGGGCCATATACTAGTGCATCATTGATGTTACTAGGCCAATGTTCACATATATAGAGGTAATTTTGAGTTATTATTATACTATGTGTACATGCTTTTATTTATATATATCTATTCTCTTGACTAACAATCATAATGTTAAAATTAAAATATGAATGACAGTGATATGTAAATATAATTATATGTGTGAGATGTGTTGAAAGATATAGAGAGAAAATCCCTAATTGAAGAACCCTTAATTGAATATATACCCTATAGGGTGAATAACATATCTTTGAATGGTTTTCATAATGATGAACCTTCTAGAGAGCCTCCTTCAATGTTTAATGATGTATTTATCCCATTTTTTTTAAGAAATATATTCTTCCTCCTATCTATTATAATTTCATATTGGTGGTGTTCCTTCACCTTCTCAAACTTCTTTTAGTTAATCACAAGTTTCTTAATTATCTCTTCTTCATAGTGTTTCTTAATTACTCAATATTTTAATTTCTACATATATTACCACTACTTATCTTAAAAATCCTTAAGTTAGTCCCTTATATGAATCATGCATGCTATGCAATATCTTAAGTTAAATTTATCTATCAATGATCTCAAAATTCAAGCACACTACTATTAAATAGTATGATGTTAGTCTATTTTATTCCTAGGTCCCTTTGACAATTTTTACCTTGATTTTGTGCTTATTTTTTCATATTTTTATTCTTTTTATTTGTTTACTTCCATGCCAATATGGTCCTAACTTTAGATAGTGAAGTTTAGAAACACAAAAGTGCATAGTGTATGTATATAGGATAAGGATTAAATCAAGAAAGTTAATAGAGTTTTAGAGGTTAAGAGTGATAAAATTTTAAGTATAAGACATGAATTCAAGTGGTTAGGGGAAATTATTATCTATATTCCTTAAATTATATCATTTCCATTTGATTATTCAAGTGAAAATTCATATAAGGGTTATGTATTACATCACCATGAAATTTTTTAGCTAAATTGCTTACTAGTTTCAAATTTGTATAGAGATAAAAGGGTTTTAAATTTTATTTTAAATGATTATGGGTTTAATAAAGGATATAAATTTTCCTTATATCTTCAATACTTTCTAGAAAATTAAGTGAGGTTGTTTGTTTATTTTATGACCAATGTGGATACTCCTCTATCTTTACTCGTTGCAACAAATGCAAGCATTGCTTCTACAATGTCATTTATGTAGGCACTCACTAAGGTACATGGTAACTTGTAATTTTGAATTGTAAATATAGTTTTGTTTTAATAATTCTACTAGATAGTTGATCAAATATAACTTATGTGAATATATTGTGTATTTGGGGTTGTCTAATGACATATAATAGTCTCATTTCGATGATTATCAGGGTATCTTCTCATGTTATATCCCCATTTCACATGCCTATTCATTCACCTCAACCTGTCACTAACCCTATTGAGCATCAGATGTAGATTGATTATGACCATGAGATTATAGTGCATGCATGTTTAAATTATTTTTTATGCTAGTTTAAAATTAATTTATCAACTTGGTTGCATTTATAGTATGTAAATTTTCTAATAATATTTGTTTTTAAACATGTTCAACTACAAGCAAGCTATGAGCATAGAAGGACTCATGGTCTAAACTTGGAGGAATCAAAGGCATCTGAGGTTTTTCATCTATGAGAAAGGCATCTCAAGGAGATTCTTCTTCAAAGAAGGAAAAAATAGGAACACTATTTGATGAGTAGGATGTCTTAGATGATATATTTGTTTGTATGCCTATATGGCAATGTATACATTTTTGTCATTGAATGTGTATATGACATTCACTTGACATTATATTATGTTGTTAGATGATGTGATTTTATGTATGCATATATGTAAATGTATGTGTTATTGGCATTATATGCCTATATGACATTCACCTAACATTATATTATGTTCTTATTTTATATGTCTTTATGGATTTATATATATATATATATATATATATAATTTGGCTCACATTATTATTATAAAAAAAAATTGATGGTTGTATGGCCATATTTATATATGATCATCTTTAATATTTCCTAAATAAATTATAATATTTCAATATGTATTGCAATTAAAACTATATGAGATAAAATAGTATAATGTTTGAGATAGTCATATATTACTATGAAGTGCCTCTCATGATTAGGATACAACATTTATCACTATTTTAATGTGGATATCCTTGATACACTAGTTTAATATCATTTTGGACTTGATATTCACATTTTTTATTCATTGAATTTATAGACATACTGTATTTATATTATAAGTACAAATGAAACAAACAATGTAATACTAATCTCTTGCATACCTTCTTCAGATTCCCTTATACATTTTATTTGTTTGATGTATCCACCTTTATCAAAATTTTGACTTATTATTGTAATAAACATTAATTCCCATATTTAATCATAAATTGATGTTGTGTTATCTCCTTCTCCATAGAGTTGTTTCCTTCTTTTAGAGATTTTTCTTTGGCCCTTTGAAGTAGTGCAAAATTACAATTCTCATGTCTCCTAAGGATTTGAAATATTTTGGTGATTATATCTCTTTTGTTTCACTACATAAAATTTTTTATCTCCCTCTCCACTATAATCAACTTGTAATTTATTCTCTTCTAATCATATATCCATCCACTATTCAAAAGCGCAGAAGCACTGACAACAAAAATTGTCAAAGTTGAAGCAGTAGTTGGATAAATCCACTTTCATTGCTTTGTGGCTATAAAATGGTGATTCCAACACATATATAGTATAAAATAATGTCCAATAATATGTTATTAGTCTCCCATCATGCTTGGTTGAGAGACCCACCACCCATTTCGACCTCAAGAATGTCATTCCCAATGCAATAAAAATATAGTTTTTTAGCCTAACTTCAAGCATGCGTAACAAAGAAATCATAAGTAATTATAATGAACCAAAATAACACTAATATGTGTTTATAATACCTATAATTTCACCTCAAAACATGTTTATTTCACCTTCATGACCAATCCATGGCACAAGTTGTAGTAACATGTCCTAAAATATTAGTTTTTTTAGTGAAGAGATAAGTTCTTATCCTTGATTTATTTTGACATCTTACAAGATGTCCCAAATCTGAATTTAATCAAACCACATCCTCATGGTGAATATACATGAATCAAATGACGGGAGTTGCGATGGTTGATGGGAGTGGAGATGGCGATGGAGCGAGGGATGTAGAGGGAGATGCCAGGAGTTCTTCTCCCCAAGGACGTCCAAGAGTTGAGCAAAAGGGGGACAAATCGACTCCCCAGGATAGGGACACTTTGTATGTCAGTGATCGAACCAAAATCAACAAGATTAATGGATGTTTGTCATGCAGCCAGGAGAGACCATTGTTGGTCATCTCACCTGAGTCAGTAAAGGAGGACATCAAGTACTTGACCAAACATGCTCTGATTTGTAAGTTCCTTGGCATCCAAATTTCCATAGTGGCCTTGGAAGCCTGGATCCACTGAACATGGTAGTTAGAGGGTGATTTCGACATTATGCTAGCTAGCAATAGTTTCTTCATGGTGAATTTCACATCAGTTGTGGATAGGAATCAAATCTTCAAGGGAGGCCCTTATTTCTATGACCACATCAAACTATTTATTAAACCATGGCATGTAGGGTTTAACTCTATGGGGATCTCCCATCACGTGTTCCTGTATGGGTTCATCTTCCAAGGCTGCCTCTAGAATTCTAGTGAGAGGACATTCTTCACCAAATTTCCACTATGATTGGGACACCAACTACAATCTCACACCAATCATTAGAAAAAAAGGTAATTACCTATGCCTGTATCTCTATGGATATTGATTTAAATAACCCATTGCCAAATTTGATGGAGATATGCCTGGGTGCTTCATCATGGGTCCAATAGCTGGACTACAAAGCCATTCCTTTTCGATGCCAAATTTGTCATGTGTATGGGCATCTACACCCCCAATGCCCTCTGGTGGTTAGAAATGCTAATGGAGTGGGCAATTCCTCTAGACTATGACTATCCAATGAAGAGGTAGGCAATGGGTTTCCCAGTGCTAGGGGTAATGGCAGTGGGCAAACAACAGGAGCAGCTAAAGGAAAGGCACACCTGAGTACCTCCAACTCAAATCAAAAACCCATAGGCTCAAATGGTCTAGACCAGGATGGGTTCACCCCAGTCTGTCGCAAGGCTAGGGGGAGGGGACAAAAGTGGCCTCTTCTAGACTGCCAAGCAGACCAAGGGTTCAATTAGTTTGAGGCTTTTGATAGCATGCTCATAAAGGAGGGCTTTTTGGCAGTTGTGTAGGAGGCACAGGCTGACCTTACGAAGAACATTTCTACTCCTATGGGCACTCAAGACTTGGACAATCAACAGACCTTAGAGATACCTCACGTCTAAGAGGATGGCACCCCCTTAGTGCCTCATGTCTTTCAAGTCAAGGAAGGATGATGGGTAGATTTGGTGAAGAGTACAAGTGATTCTAGCAAAGAAAAAGGTACTCTTTTTGCTTTAGGACTGATGTAAAGACCATTCAAAAAAGTATCCTTTACCACCCCATCCAAAGCTGGGTGCAAAAAGGATCAAGATAGAATTAAACTCATAGGTGACTTGTTGGTAGAGTCAGGGGCTGTTAAGCCCCTGGATGAACACTTTATTCAGTCTACCCAATGATTTTTCTCTCATGGAATGTGCGGGGACTGAATATCACCCCCAGACAAAAAGCTATCCATAAATTACTATTGGATCATTCTCCTAATATTCTATGCATCTAAGATACTAAGCTCTCAATGGATTCTATGTTGGTTTGCACCCCCAACACCTAGCTCTATGGACAGTGTCAGTGTGTAGGCGCCCTGGGAAACTCTGGTGGACTGGCTATGTGGTGGGATCCCCAAAAAATCACACCTTTACATTGGATTTCTAGCATCTCAACCCTATCAATGATTGCTTCATCTCATGAGATGGGGGAGAGGATTATTGTGACCAATGTGTATGCTCCTATTGACTTTTCTAGACAACACAGGCTTTGGGAACATATCCGGTACATTAGAGGCTGCCATCCCTTCCTTCCTTGGGTTATGGCTGGATATTTCAATGCTATCCTTAGTGTGAAGGAGAAGAGGGGAGGGATGGGTTGTTTGGGCCCATCTTTCGAGCTCCTCTAGCAAAATATCACCTTTTTACGCCTTTCAAACTTGGAACCCCTAAATGGAATCTTCACATGAAACAACAGAAGGATTAGGGAGGATGCAATTTCAGAATGCCTGGATAGGTTCCTGATCTCGTGCTTCTGGCTCTCTAGCTCTTTCCATCTCTCATCCAAAATTCTTGATTGGAGAGACTCTGATCACTGGCCTATCAAGCTATCTACCAATTACATTATGGCCCCTGAGGAGCCACCATTCAAGTTTTAGCTAATGTGGCTTTGAGAGCCCACCCTTCAGGCCTTAGTGGTGAATTGGTGGAGACAAGGAGGTCTAGCCTATGGGACAGCCATGTTCACCTTCTCAAAAAAGTTGCAGTATGTCAAAAGGAAGCTTAAATTTTGGAATAAAGACTGCTTTGGCAATCTCCATGCCATGAAGAGGAAAGTGCAAGATAGCCTAGATGAAGTTACCAAGCAGATTCAGGACCAAGGCCTTTCAGAAGACCTTAGAGCAGAAGAATCCAAGGCCCAAGCTAACCTTGATGAGTGGGAACTATGTGAGGAAATCTTCTGGAAATAGAAGGCATGAATTGAGTGGCTCCAGGCAGGTGACAAGAATATTGCTTTCTTCCATAACTCAGTTCAGGCACGTCGCAATGGGAACTTCATTTCTTCCCTTGCTATAGTGGATGGCACAATTTTGAACTCCTCACAAGCTATTTCTAGGGAGGCTACTCGCTTTTATTCTACTTTATTTTTAGATGAAAATCACTCAAATGAAGTAGCAAAGAATACAGTATTGTCTTGTATCCACACGGCTGTGACCCTGAACTAGAATGAGTTTCTTATGCAGTTGGTGGGCATGACTGAGCTAGAGGGTGTAGTTTTTAGCTTAAGGAGAGGCAAAACACTTGGATTAGATGGCTTCCCTACTGAATTCTACCAAGACTTCTAGAGTATTATTAAGTAGGATCTCTTGGAGGTGATACAAGAATCTTATGCCAGCAAGGAGATGCTCAGAGCTCTGAATGCCACCTTCTTAGTCCTTATTCTGAAGAAAGAATAGGAAAACTAGCTAAATCAGTTTAGGCCCATCACCCTCTATAACGTGGTCTACAAAATCATCACTAAGCTTCTCATGGAGAGGCTCAAGACTTGTTTGCCCATAGTGATTTCAGAAGAACAAGGGGCTTTTGTGGAAGGTAACCAAATTTTGGATGAAGTGGTTATTACATCTAAGGTTGTCCACTCCATGAGTATTTCCCAGGAATGGGCCATGGTCATTAAGCTGGATATGGCTAAGGCATATGATAGAGTTAACTGGAGTTTCTTGCATAAGGTCTTGTTGGCCTTTGGTTCTACCCCCTCTTACTCGGTCCTCATTAATGGCAAGGCCACATAGCTCTTTGGTGCCTCACGTGGCTTACACCAAGGTGATTCGATCTCACCATACTTATTTATTATTATGGCTGAGGGACTTGGATGACTTATCAAGTCTCGGGTCTCTCAAAATTTGCTTCAGGGGTGGAAATGGAGGGCAGGCCTACCTCCCTTATCCCACCTCCAATTCATTGATGACACTGCTCTTATGGGGAGAGCCAAAAGCAGTGAGGTGGAGATGTTTTGGCTCACTCTTGATACTTATACAGAGGCTTTAGGTCAAAAAATTAACGATGATAAATCTTCTATTTTTTTCTTCAATACCCTGGGGATGATTCAGAGGAGGATTGTTGTTATTCTCATATTCTAGCCATAACCGCTCCCTCTAACCTACTTAGGAGTTCCCATTGTGGTGGGAAGGTAGCCCAGGAGGTTTTATCAAAATATTCTTGATAAGCTCTGGAAAAGAATTAACCACTGGACACACAGGTGGCTTTCCATAGCAGGCAGGGTAATTCTTCTCCAGGCCATGATTCAGGCTCTTCCTATTTAAAGGAGTATGGTATAAGCAGCTCTGATGTATTTCCTTAAAGAATTTGATACCCTATCCCATCAATTCCTATGGAGCGGTAATTTGCAAAATGCCAAGTGGAGCCTCATTAATTGGAATACTATATGTCACCCGAAGAAGGATGGAGGTCTTGGGCTACGCTCTACTATCTTTTCCAGTCAAGCTCTTGCTGCCAAAATTTATTGGAGATGGTGCTCTAACCCCTCCTATCTATGGGCTTGAATCTTACATTTCAAGTACTTCTTGGGAGCTGACCCAGCCATTATTCCCAGACAGTCGGTGGAAGGGAGAGGGTCTATGATTTGGCACACCCTCAAGTGGGGCGCTCAGTTGGTTAAGGGTAGCCTCTTCTGGATTTGTAACAGGAGCACCGATACTCTCTTTTGGAATGACTCATGGGATGGATTTCCTCCACTCTTATCATCCCATCCACACCTCCAGCCTTTGAGTCATGCTTTTCTTGCAGCAGGGTGGGATTATGTGAATCATTACAAGGAAGCTTTTGATCTGGGTTTGGCTATGGGCTTCAGGTGGAAGAATTCTTTAGATTGGCCTCTTAGAGGCACGATGGAGGAGCAGGAGGAGTTGGCTCAGATTTTGGATTCAAGAAGATGTAGCTTAGTGCAAGAGTGAGATGTCCTGGCCTGGGGAGGCGCCCCCTCAAGGAAGTACTCAGTGTCATCTGAATACCTAACATTAATGATTTAATCTTTTGGGGTTATGGAGATTTCTTGGCCTAAGAAAGTGTGGAATCGATTGCAGTGGCCCAAGTGTAATTTTTTCTCTATCTTTTATCCCACAATAGGGTCCTTACTTGGGATAATTTGTGTAAAAGGGGATTTTAGGGTCCATCCATGTGTAGTTTATGCTGTGGCAGTGGAGAGTCAGTCTCTCATCTTTTCTTTCTTTTCCCTCTTGCCAAACAGCTCTGGCATCTTTGGTGGCAGGCGTGGGGATGTACCTACTAGCACGTGGCCTCCCCTATCAATTTTTGGTCTCGTATAGGCCCCTCTCCCTCCAAATTTGTGCACCTCTAGGTGATCTGGTCCATCGTCCCCTCATTCATCTTGTGGAACATTTGGCTTGAGAGGAACAGAAGAATTTTCCTCAACAAGCATGAGGAGCTCCAGCTGTTATGGAGGCATATTATCATGTCTCTTTAGGAGACTATTCATGCCAAATGTGATTGGAGGGATGGCTTGAGTCTTGCTGACATTGCCATTAGCACCCACCTCTCTTTGGAGAATCTGATCAGCACTTTGGCGGCCCCTCTCGACATCCTCAGTGAATGGGGTTGGTTGGCGGGTGCATCCTATTAGGCACATGGGACAGTGGACTCCCCCTCTACCTGGTGTCCTAAAAATCAATACAGATGGGTCCTCATGTGGAAAATTGGGCATGGATAGTATGGGAGGCCTTGGAAGGGATAGCGATAGTAATATTCAGTTCTATTTTTCCATCTACAAGGACATTCACACAAATAACCTTATGGAGGCTATGGCAATTCTGGAAGCGGTTCAGCAAGCTTGTCATCTTGGTTGGCACAGAGTCATTTGCAAATCAGACTCCTAAGTGGTTGTTAACTTATTGAACAATAGGAACTTTGGTGCTATGGATTGGCAGCTCTCTGCGATTGTTCATCAGATCCTTCAATTATGTTCTTCGTTGGAAGAGGTGACCTTTAGTCATATTCCCCATGAATGGAATGGGGTCACAGACAGGTTAGCCAAATGGGCTTCAAAACATGGCCCAAATTAGAATATTCTTAATCGGTCTATGCTCTTGGAAGATATTTCCCAAAAACTGGTCCAACTTGTGGACCTGGATAAAGCTATGTAACTTGCTTGTATTCTGTTTTGTTTTTTCAATAAATTTTTACCTTGTTTTTTAGTAAAAAAATAAGTTCTTATCCTCCAACTAGAATTTCCACCTCTAAGACTTATGAGCTAAATTACATCACTTTTAACACATATAAATTAAAATTACATTTTATCCCATGACCTTGACCTTTAAACCAATCCAGATGCAAGTTTTCACTATTGTTCAAGAGCGTGAAAATACTAACAATAAATGATGTCAAATTTGAAGTGACAGTTAGAGAACTCTACCTCCGGTGCTTCATGGATAGAAATTATAAATTAAAAAAAAAAATATGTGTTGTATATCATATATTAAAAATTTATTTTCCTCCCATCATGCCCAATTGAGAGACCCATCACCCATTCTTCCCTCAAGAATGCCCTTCCCAATACAAGAAAAATGTAGTTTTTAACCGAACTTCAGGTGTGCATAAAATGGAAATTGTAAGTCATTGTCATAAAAAAATAACCATTATTTTCATATAAATTTATTATAATTTAATCCTATATAATGTTTATGTACCCTTTATAACCAATTCGCGGTAAGAGTTGCAATGATAGGTCCTAAAATACAATGTTTTTGTAGTGAAGAGATAAGTTCTTGTCTTCCAACTGACATTTCTATCTCTAAAAATTCTAGTGAAATTTCATAAATTTTAAGTATATGAATTAAAATTACATGTAATACCATGATATTAACCTAAAAACCCACTTTAATTCATTTTTTCACTATTATTTAGGAGTGTGGAAACACTGAAAACAAATATTCTCAAAGTTGAAGTGGTAATTAGATAACTCCACCTCTAGTGATTTGTGGCTAGAAAATGGCACTAAAAACACATTAAAGGTAGTGTATAACATTTATTACTAGGTTATAATCCTCTTATAATTATATATTGAGATACCCACCACCCATTCCAACCTCAAGAATACCCTTTCCAATACAACAAAAATGTAATTTTTTAGCCTAACTTTAAGTGTGCATAAAATAAAAATCATAAGTCATTGGAAAAAATGAAAGAACCCTCATGTTCATGTCAAATCCTTATATTTTCACCATAAATCACATCAATTTAACCTTTAATACCAATCCATGGCACAAATTGTAGTAATAGGTCCTAAAATGCAACTTTTTTATAGTGAAGAGACAAGTTAATTATCCTCCAATTGGAATTTATACCTTCAGGACCTCAAAGTGAAAGTGTATAACTTTTAACACATATATAAGGTAAAATTAAATTTTATTCCATAACCTAAAACTCCAAACCCACATATATGTTTGTTTTCACTAATGTTTAGGGGCAGGGAAACACTAACAACAAATGTTGTCAAATTTGAAGCGACAGTTGGAGAACTCCACCTTTGGTGCTTCATTCCTAGAATATAATTTTGAGAAAATGTCTAGGGTGGTATATAATGTCTAATTATATGTTATTTTCCTCCCATTACACTCTATTTATAGACCCAACACCTATTTTGGCCTCAAGAATGTCCTTCTTAATACAATAAAAATATAGTTTTTTAGCTTGTCTTTAGATGTGCTTAAAAGGAAAACCATAAGTCATTAGAATGAACCAAAATAAATATCATGTGCATATTAAATCCTTATAATTTCACTCCATATCCCATTAATGGAAACCTGAATACCAATTTGTGGCATGAGTTGTAGTAACAGGTCTTGTAATGAAGAGATGAGTTCTTGTCCTCTAACGAACATTTCCATTTTTGGGACCTCTAGGTAAAATTACATCAATTTTAACACATATCAAAAGGAAATTTAAAAAATTATCACATGACATAAACCTATAAACCCACCCAAATATGTGTTTTCACTATTGATCAGGAGTAGGGAAATGCTAACAGCAAATGTTGTCAAATTTAAAGCAGTAGATGGATAATTCTACCTCTGGTGTTTCATGGCTAGATAATAGCACTTCCAACATGTACAAGGTGGTAGATAATGCCTATGACCATGTTATTACCTTCCCATCAGCATATTTGAGAGACCCACCACCCATTCCATCCTTAAGAATGCCCTTCCCAATATAATAAAAATTTAGGTTTTTAGCCTATCTTCAAGCATATGTAAAATGAAAACTAAAAGCCATTGGCACAAACCAAAAAATTCCTCACATGCATTTTGATCCCTCTAATTTCACCTTATAGAAATAAATCTAACCTTCAATACTATTATGTGTCATAATTTACAATAATAGGTCCTAAAATGTAACTTTTTGAAGTGAAGAAATAAGTTTTTATCTTCCAACTGATGTTTCTACCTCAGGGACCTCCAAATGTAAGTCCATCACTTTGAACACATTTGTATAGTCAAAATATTATTTTCCCATGACCTCAATCTCCAAACCCATCTAGATTCATGTTTTTACTATTGTTCAGGAGCATGTAAATACTAACAACAAATGTTGTCAAATTAGTAGTAGTTGGAGAACTTTACCTATAATGCTTCATGGTTTAAAATTGGCACTACCAACATATCCAGGATAGTAGATAACATCCAAGACTAGGTTATTTGCCTTCCATCAATCTTTATCAATAGACACACCACCCATTATGGCCTTAAGAACACCTTTTATATAATAACTAGGCATTTATATTAAACTTCTCTTAGCTTCAATAATATGAAATTATTTACTAACAGTGCCAACCACATGAAGGTGGAAGATTATTTGGCACCAATAACCTATAATAAAATTATTAGTAAGTTATTAAAAATGAAATTTATATGTACTACCTAAAAAATGAATAAAATTATGTAAAATTAAATACATATACATTTGACAAGTCAACATACCTTGGAATTTCAATCTAATAAACCACTAGGATCTTTTCTAATATTGATAGTATCAAGAATAGATTCATGAGCTAACTTATGAAATTTACATAGATTTTAGTTTAATGTAATTACATGATATTTGACAAATTAAATATTTATTTCAAGAACCAAATTTGAATAGTGTAGTATCTTCCTATCTGTCTCAAAGTATTTAAATAACCATACATCTAAATTTCTTAGAAGATATCATTGAATCCAAGTTCCAATGACAACCATAGACCCAGTGAAATAGTCAATATTTTCTCCATCTATGACTGGGGAAGTCAATTTTTTTCTTTTCCTCTACTCACTGATAGAAGTAGTAATCTATTCCTTATTCATTATCCTCATCAATAATATATGTAAAAACATGTCTTGTATCAAGATAGATAATGAGAATAAATAACTTAATTTTTTCCCTTTTAATGATGTTACAAAGACAAATAATGAGAATAAATTGTACATAATGATTAATATTCTATTTGGTTGCACTAAATTAGATACATAGTCAAAGCCATGCAATGATGTCATGTTTTTAAGTTGTCATGCTAATAGAACCTGATATGTGTCAATTAGAATTAGAGGTGTGTATCTCCATTCATCCACCCATTATTTTGAATCACACTTATTCTAAATAGAGTCCATGAATGTAGAATGAAAACATGTCAAGTGTTTTATATGAATAGTCCAAGAACCTACATTTGATCTAAGAAATGAGTGGAGCTCACTTGATCCCATTATAGTCATACAATCCTCATACTTTGCCAAGTATTCTTCCTCTAGCCATAAATATCTATGAACATAGAATTTACTTGAGCACCATAGTCTATTTTCTTAATACACCATTCAACAATGGTTTTTGCATCAGTCAAAATAGCACCATCTTCAAACTTCAACTCCTCTCTTGCAACAACTCTTTTTACACATGATCTAGCACCATCATGCTCTCATTTTCCATGGCTAGCCTCATTGAAACTCCAAATATGTTCTATTTTAGTAATAATGTGCATCCTTCTCAACCAATGAAACATCAATGCATTCATGAATTATGATGTGTAATTATCTAACCAAATGTAATGTTGATTGAAATTAATGTTCCTCTCATTCAATTATCCATATAACTTCTCAAAATTATCTTTCATGTACTACCTACAATGTGATCAGTCATCACTGACATAAAAATGGTACTCACTTAATATTTTCTATTTTTCTATATAATATTAGTTACATGAATTAATGTTATATGCATGAATATGGAAACATGTATTGAGTTGTAATATTGTAATTGAACTTCCATTTGTGATTTAAATGTGTAACTATCAATAATATCAACTACTAAAATAATATAACCAAGTGGGAATGTGTCCTTTATTACCTTGAAATGTTCATCCAACCATCTAGTCCTATGTGTGTGTCTTGTATACACATGAACAATTTCCTCTCTGAATTTGACCATAAATTTTGAAATAGGTATTTGTTTTGTAACAAACTCACACCTTTGAGATTATTTGTCATATTTTACTTGATATGTCATAGATTTGTATTTGCTCAATTCATTATTGTCAATTTCATCATTATCTACAACATTTGGCTCATTAGTGATAGTGTTCATACCTTGCCTTGAGTAAAATTCTTGCATTCATACCTTTTGTTTTCCTCTCAACTCTTATAATTGCTCTGGTATTGTGTTGTAACTTCTTCCTCTTCTTTGAATGAGCTCCATCACCCATGACTATGAAAAGAATAATTTGATTCCTTTTGATGATGGGGATCCAAACAATAATTTGATTCTTTTTTATGGTAGGGAACCTAAATAAAAAATTTATTCCTCTTGTCTTCATCGTGGAAAATGTAGAATGATGTAGAGAATGTTTGTAGGCTCAAAATTATCAAAAAATAAATTTTGGGAAATGACTTATTGTCTATTAAGACAATAACATGTATGTGTTATAACATGTATGAATTATATATATTATGTCTATGTGATCATATATTAAATTGGTGGAGTTTCTACTTTATTTTGTTATGATATTGGGGTCAATTGACCCCTAAATTACCTCCATATAGTCAAAATTAGGTTCACAGGGTTTAATTCTGTCCTACTTTTAATAATAATTATAATAATGGACTAATTAGGTTAATATGTCAAGAAATAAGAGCTAATTTATTCCCTTGAATCGCATTATAGACTCGTAGATAGGTTAAAAGGGTTCAGATTGGCCCTAATTACCTTCGTATTTACATTTGTCATAAAATTAGGGTCAATTAAAATAATAAATTACATTCCATATAGTCAACTATTGACCAATAAATTAGTTTCGCATGGCTCAATTTTACTCAAATCATGTATTTAATTGCACCAATTGACTAATTATATCAATTCATAATAGAGTTGAACTTTATTTAACCCCAAATCACATCTTGATCTTGTATTTAGGTTGAAAGGGCTCAAATTTACCCCAATTTCCTTCATGATTGAATTGGTTTACTATTTTATTTATTTGGTTTTGATATTTGGTTTTATTGATCCCCTAATTACATCATGTATAGATAAAATCAAGTTCATAGGGTTTGATTTCATCTATAACTTGCATCTCTAATTCTAACAATTGATTAATTGGCTCAATATGTTGGGAAATATTGGTTAATTTATCCCTAAATCATATCTTATACTCACATTTAGTTTAAATGGGTTAATATTGTCCCCAATTACCTTCATGTTTACATTTGCGATAAAATGGGTTCTGAGTATTGCATTTAGGTTTAGGGTTTAGGGTTGTTATAATCGACTATTAAGGTATGTGTATTACTTTTAAGATATATCTATCATAACTTTTAGATTAAATCCAATATGTTATCTCTGAATCAATCTCTTATATGATAAAAAATATAACTCTTTCTTCTAAAACAAATGATTAATAAGGAACTTATTGTTTGAATATCACCCTCATGACCACTTGTGAAATGAGATAGTCAAACCAATTCATCCCCTAGAAATACTAGCATAGGTTTCCTTTCATTCATACTTATTATCCCTTGCTTACATATAAAACATTTACAATGACAATGTTTCATTATGCATGAATTTAAAATTATGAAACATGCTTGTGTAATCCATCACTCATTCTCAATCTATGAACATTTTGAAAAATCAAATACACTTATAATCTAGCCCTTTAAATATGTACGGAATAGTGTTTCATCCCATCACCATTTTTTAAATTTTAAACTCATTTTATACACTCATATTAGACAAATCACTAACTCAAAATACCTACCAAGATTATTTTATAGAATAATTGCTCATTGCACTTACATGTTTACCTAAATAAATTGTGTAATCTTAAATCTAATGAAATGAAGAATGAATAATCTTCCTTTTTCCTTTTTTCCTTTACAAATTTATAATATAATTTCCCAATTTTATAATGTTGATCACACTAAAATACACATTTTAAAATATTTTCATTTCCATCTTTATCAGCTAAGATTCCTTAAAATTGATATGCCAAAAGGAGAATAAATAATATTTTACATTCCTTTAGTTTTCTTACAGTTAGGCTAAAGGGTCTCAAATTGGGCTCAAATTCCTCTTTTATTGAATGAATCAACTATTTTGTTCATTATATGATGGCATTAATGTTAATTTCACTCCAAATCACATCATATACAATTGAAAATAGGTGGTTGTGGTTTAAATTTTTAAAAGGTGTGTCATTTATTACACCATTTGACTAATTGGCTCAATATATGATGAAATAAAATCTAATTTAGCCTCAAATCATGATGTATAGTTTAAATTAGGTTCAAGGGCCTCATATTCACCCTAATTACCTCCATAATTGAACTAATCAACTATTTCATTCATTATATGATGACATTCGAGTTTATTGAGCCTAAAACCACATCATATACATGTCAAACTTGTATATGTCATTAAAATAAATGATTATTTGCTTCATTCTATAATTAAATTAGATCTGATCAAACTCCAAATCACATTTTATAGTCATGTATTTAGGTTTAAGGGGATCAAACTAGCTCCAATTACCTTCAGATTCAAGCATTGGACTATTTGACTTATTTAGTTGTGACATTGGGTTCAACATGACCAAATTAAATCCTTTATAGTCAAAATTAGGTTAACGAGGTTGAATTTCATTAAAATTATGTCACCAATTACACCAATTCACTCAATATAAGATAATTTAGCCTTAAATAACATCATATACACATAGTTATGTTTAAGGGGTTCAAATTGGTCATAATTTCCTCTACCATTAAAAACATTGACTAGTTCATTCATTTTGTAATGAAATTGGACCTGGTTGAACCCTAAATCATGTTCTATATAGTAAAAATTATGATTGTAGACACAAACTCACCAAAATTACAACACTTTATCCATGACATCTTTTTTGTGGTAATGTATATCATGACACACTCCACTTAAAAATAAAAATATAAAACATATAAATGTGAACTAAATAAGTTTAAACGTGAAATAAAGAAGTGTATATTATGATAAATAGATAAGTATAAACATATAAGAGAAGTCAAAAATTATTTTTTATGTTATGGAAAAATAACATGTATGTATTATAGTGCATACACGCTATGTTCAATTTGAATTCAAAAACCAATCCTTTTAGCTCAGAAATGGGTTGGATTCCTAAGCCAAAGGCTTGGACCTATCAACACACAATTGAATCTGAGATTTTTGATAGAAAACAATAAAATTCAACTTCCATCACCAAATAAACTATGAATTTCAATGAGAAAATTCATAAAATTATCACCGCAATGATGAGCATGCTCTCCTCTTTCAAAATATGTAATTTTTATAATTTTTGGACTATTTTAAGGTTTCAATCTATGTTTATTTCTAACTATATATTTTTTAGGCCAATACATGCCTATATATCTTTGTATATCTTTTTTCTGTTGATGCAAATGCCAAAAAGTTTATATGGTTACAAACTAGGTCCAATTCTACACACATTAAAAAAATAGTTTTCAATTTTTTGAGGTAGTTAAGGGGGTTACATGACTAGCTATCCATTTTTTTGTTAATTTTAAATATCTATTTATTTTTAAAATTAATTAAAAATATATTCATTTAAAAATTATAAAAAATATAGGTTACAAAGTAGATGATCTTATCTAAAGTTTCACCAAATTATTTAAAATAATATTAAACGATGCTCAAAAAATGAGAGGCCACATGACCAGCTATCTACTCTATTTTCTTAAAAAAATAGGAGTTCCTATTCAAATTTTAAATGTCTGACATGTTTATACTTAGCCAATTTTTTTAAATAGTGTTTTGAAAATTAGACTCAAAATTCTACAATTCACGTTCTTACACTATCCTCAAATTTTAAGTATAGCCATCTCAAATTATATACAAAAGTTCATATTTCTCAATTTTTAGTAAAAACATGTCTATGGGTAGGCCCTTTTTTATTCCCCAACTTTGTGTACTTTCCCATATCATATAATAAGTCCAAGGGCCGCATGAAAAGGAAATTAATAATGTCACAAAGAAAAGGTATATATTCAAATATCACATTAAATATAGGGCCAATGGCCACAAGTGATGAACATGTTCAAATATCACACATACCAAACACAAATATCATGGAGATGTTGAAGCAATTTTCACACAAGATCTAAGTGCTACACACAATAAGAAAACAATGTCTATCCCATCATGAATTAAATCAATAGCATCAAAATAGAATAGAAAAGGTGAAAACTAGCATATTTCATCCATATATGTTAATGTCATATTATATCAAAGTAACATATCCATGTAGCACAATGTAAAATATGAGAAAATATCAAGACACTTGTAATATATGTAGCTAGACATAGTTGAGAGGTCATAGAAAGATATAGCCTATTATAATGTAACCTTTATAATTAGATGCCCCAAACATAAGCATGACCACTGGGTGGAATAAAATATGGCATCAAGAAATGCTTGTATAGTATGTCATGCATCACAATCATATACCTCATGAAATGCATGTATGTTTGGAAAATAATATGTTATCGACTAAAATATGTGTTAAATAATATATGTAAATAATTAAACTATCAACTTTTTTCAATCTCGAGTCCTTTTTTACTCTTTGAAAATGTTTTGAATGTTTTTATATTTTGTAAATATTTCATTTATTTTATATTTTGGATATTTTTGAAAGGAAACTAGCCTATGATCCCATTGATGGGAGGACCATAATGTATGTTTGGATCATATATGTTAATAGTTAATTTTTGTGGGTGAAAAATGTTGTTTATATTAATTTATATCTAAAAAGGCATTAAGTGTTATAGTGTAACTATCTTGATCATTGCTCTCATAATCTTTTAGAAGATGTATAACTTGAGAAGGTGCATGACTTCATGGATATGTTGTATAGTAGAATAAGGTCTCATTTCTTGTGTTCTTTGTGGAACACATTGAACTATTTTTTATATTTAAATTTGCCTTAGGACATATTTTAGAATATTTAAATTTCTTTGAAAATTGATTAAATTTTGAGATGAATCTTATTTTTCATGAGTATATACTATATGTAATGGGAAATGCAATAGATCAACAAATCAATCCTAGCTCAGATAAGATAAATCCTACTTACACATCTAATTGGGGATACATTAGATAATCAAGGTCATGACCAAAATAGATCGATTATACCTAGCCAAGTATATTTTACCATAAATAATATCACTAGGGAGGGCTCCAAAGCCTCTAGTCAAGTAAAACTATGCAGTAACCCCAACTAGGTCATATTTTTTCATATTCACTAAACTAATAACAAGTAAATTAAAAGTCTAATCTAGTTCTCACCAAAGCTTGTGGCACAATGTGGGGGTAATAAACATGAAAATTAAATATGCATAGAATACATCTACTCATGACAATGTATATAGAATCCTAATACATTGAAGATAAGTGTAAATGCATATCTATCTACTCTTATAAATGAGGAATAAGGTTAGGAATACTTACCTTCAAAGATGAACCCATCAAGCCTCAATATCTCCCTTGGCCAAGGTGCTTCACAAGAGGTTATTGTGGTATGAAAGGATGACAAGAATAAATCAAATCTAGGCTACACAACCTATTAATGCATTCAAAATACTTTTCCATAAGACAAGATTCCTATCTCTAAAGAAATTATGAAACCCTAAGCTTGATCCTCAAGTAGAATGGTAGATAAGCATATGTACAACATATCTTACTTCTTCTTCTCTTCTCTTAGAAATGGATAAATTAACGTGTTTATATAGGTGTATCTAACCCTAAACCCTTCCAAAATTTTAGGCTAACAAGGTCAACTTGGTTAACCTAGTATCATAATTGACAAATAAACTAGGTCATGGACTAGGTTGGTCAAGGCCTGACCTAGACCCTAATAAGTTTTTTAATAAGAATATAAGGTTGATGTGGCTGACTATGTAACATAAACTATCAAAAAGGGGTTTTAGGTTATGTAAGGGCTAATAAAGGTGGTAAAATGATAGAAGAGGGTGAAAAATAGGAGGAAAAGCTTAGGAGAATGTTTTTAGGAACTAGTTGGATTGATAATAAGTGGTAATGAGGGATAACAATCCTATAAAGCACCAATGGTCTACCCACCCCTTTCCTAGTGTACCCTTTAGGGTGAGCACTCAAAGAGATTGATACTCGATAGGTTCTTATAAGATTAAAAAAATTAATAAATTATAGAGTTTGAAAATATTATGCATACATATGCCCCAATCAAATCGCATCATGTGTCACATAGGTAAAACATGAGATGGTGCTTCAAGAAAATAACATAGCGACACATAATGCTGAAGAAGGCATCCAATGTAGTGAACATTCAACAAACCTATAGATATTAGAAAAATAGATTGAAAAATCAAAATTTTTGAAACATGTACATATGATAGTTGAAATTATTATCTAATGTTAGGATTCCAAAACATTTTATAGTTTGGAAAAAGAGTTAGTAGAGACAAATATATGATCAAAATAAAAAATATGATGGTAAATATTTGAAGGGTAAATAATTTTAGAATAGTAAATATAAATAGGGTGAAACTAATTAATTTATATTATTTACTATTCTAATAACAATAGAGCTCTAATAGACCTAGTGAGAGCCCAAAGAGCTAGGATGGTGAGGAGATGACAGTTGAGATGGGGAGGATGAATAGCGGTCACAGTGAATGCATCACAGGTAAGCAGTTGGAAATTTCAAATTTTTGAGTATTTTTATTTGAATTTGAGTGATTTATAGAAACATAACTATTAGGCAAAATCTAAACACTAGAATGAACCCTAGGAAATTTATAAGGATACTAGAGATCAAATAGGGTATTAGGTAGGAAGGAGTCAAATGAATAAATGCATAAGGCATTTATCATAATTAGTCAAAAAGTCATCATAGTGGGAAAATAAGGTCGACCAAGTTAACTTAGTTTGTGGAAGATATGAAAACCAGTAGGCTAACTTAGTAGTAGGTGGCCGACTTAGTTGGTTAAGTGAAAGGGATTACCTAATACTAGTGAGTCAACTGTGTTTGTTCTAAAGTGGACAACATAGTAGTGCAGAGGATGAAAGGGGATAACTTAGTATTGGTAAGCCAGATAGTGGCCAAATTAGTACTTAAAAGGTTGATTTAGTTTGGAATATGTCAATTTGGTAGAAAATAAATAAACTAAATAAAACCAATTCATTTTGGTGAAATTTTTAAGAATGTATTTTGATTATGAATGGCATGGAGATCTAATACATCCTTTGTTGTTTGATATTTTGAAAAGGCATTGGATATTTTGGTGATTTATTGATGCCTCATGGTTACCAAATCTAATAGATCACTTGAAAGATTTGGATAGAGTGAGATTGGTTGTATTGGGCCTAGGAGATAGCATGGAGATGAGATGTATCCCACTAAGTCATGATCTCATTATCATGTTCCTTGGAGCATGGGAATGGTTGACCAACATGTTTTAATGTGGGGTTGATGGGGATATCATAAAAGTAGGTATCACACTATAGGACTTCCACGTATTTTTTAGACTACCTATAAGAGGAGCATCAGTGATCACAAGGATATCGGATGATATGGAGGAGAGACGAGCACTAGCTAGGTGGGCAATGTGCTTAGATAGGATCTACTTAGGGTTGAGGGTAAGTGTATTTAATGTATATATTTCATAGGTTTAAGATATTTGGAAGGCTATGATTGGACTTGTGATGGCACATGTGTTGTGTTACAAGTTAGAGGTTAAGTACCATTGTATTTAATAGCCTTATGCCAATCTATTTTGGATCAGGGGGTGCACTACAATTTTGGGTCTGTCATCTAGGTCCAAATAATACATTATATATATGGGATGTTATCCAAAGGGTAAAAGACCATGGGACCAGTGGTGTTGTAAAGCTCATAGATATATGAGAGGTTTTTAATGTACTAATCATTTGGGTTGCCCCATGTGATTGATGATAGGTTACCTCAAGTTACTAGATGGAGACAAGACTAGGTAGTGAAAGACATGCCCCACATGCTAACACTATAGATAGTCACATGAGGAGAGATCATGTGGAATCCATACACACATATTACTACTATGTGGCTTAATTGGGTGATCATGGTATCAAGTTTGGCTCAAGTGCAGATCATGGGCCACTATACCTAGCACATAGAGCCATATCTAGTGGCATGTTTGATAGGATAGTTTGGACTCTTACATCCAGTGGTTCCTATATTAGTGCCTACATTTTGGGATAAAAATGTAAAAGATTCAAAGGGGAGAAGAGGAGAAAGAGATCCAATTAAGAGACTAGATATTAGGCCATAATGTGTGAGACTATGGATAGGTTGAGCATGACAATTGGTGGCCAAAGGAGGAAAGGGTATGGATGTAGATGCAAGGGTGCAATAGGTATTATAGTTGGCACCATAATCAAAGGAGCATCAACCATCTTAGGCACACCACAAATGTATATGCCATCGATGGGATCGAGCATAGATGGTGGTTATACATAAGGACCCAATAGTCAGTGTAGGACAGAGCTAGTTGATAGAGGTACCACTAAGGAGAGGCTCATGGCATGCACAGTTGGTGAATCCAAGATTTGCTTTGATAAGGAGGCATCCCATGTATGAGGTGCTCAAGGGATGGGCTGATGGAGATACTATTTTTGTCAAATGATCAGACAAGGAGATGGTGGTTAATGACACTAAGATAGGTAAGAAATAGTGTAATTTTTTTATCTTTGAGATAAAATACTAGTTGTATATGATTGTAGATAGATAGATATATTTTTAGATGTATATGTGATTTAAGATCTATTTGGGTTTTGGTTTTTTTTAGATCTTATGATAAAGAATATTAGGTGGGGATCCCTATTCATGGTAGCACACTATGACATTTTAGACAAAGTGTTATCACCATATGACCTTACCACACTAGATGATACTATGGTACCATCTTCCCCAGTTTAGCTAAATTAGTTTAGACTAGTGGGGGAGGCTACAAGGTAGCTATAAACATGTGGGGATGGATTGTAGCCACCAACAAGGATGGAAGTAGGAGAGGCATAGGTCTAGCAAGCCTTAGATTAGGAGAGAGTTACACACATGGCTACCATGATCTAGCTGGTATAGGTACAAGCCCAAGTGGCCAACCTATAGGGATAGGTAGCGGTGTTGAGATCATGAAAATCCTCAATATAGCATACTATGTAGAGGGGATGGTCTGAGGCATCTATGGGCAGCATGGCTAGGCCACAAGATAGGGAAGATGGAGCCCAACAATAGAGCTGAAGTGATGTATTTTTTTACTTTGTACCATTATATAAAACACATGATATATATAGAGATATATTATTTTGACATTGGGATGTTGGTCTCATGAGTTATATGTTGGTTGTGGTTGTTTATGCATGGATATATTTATTTCTATCACATGTATATTGACTTTTTTGTATATGCTATGGAAAATATATGTGGATTATTTTATTTTTTAGAATTATGTAGTACACATGCATGATTAAAAATAAACAAGCAAAAAGGACTTGGAAAAGTAAAAAATTTCAAAAACAAATGCACCACACATTATTTCATAATGAGAAATATGTAATAACAAAGGATGAATAAGTATAGTAAACTAAAAATTGGTAAACAAGAGGACAAAAAAATGTTTTTGAAACATGAAAAATATTGGCACCAAATTAAAACAAGTATAATCACACTAAATCACGTTGGGAAGTATAAAAATAATGTAAAAAAATAGGAAACTTGTGAAAGACAAATTGTATAAAAACAAATCAATTAAGTAAATCAATCATAATAAATAACATTGGGAAGTATAAAAGAGAAACAAAATTGGAAATATGTTCTTAAATTAATCACCTTAATTCAAGTTGGGAAGTATGAAAAACTTGATAAAAATGGTTGGATTATTACATGTTATCAGAAAATAAGAAGATCAAAGTGAAATATCAATGAAGTAAGCATAAAACATACTAAATCAATATGGGAATCATGTCAATGATGTGTAACTCATAATCAATCATGACTTATCTCAAATTTGATAAATGTAATTTTGTTGTGACTTGGGTATTAGAAAATTTTGTTAGGAAGGCTAGGTCCTATCCTTGGTCTTACACTAAAACTCACAAAGAGAACATTAATGAGGTGTAAATAATGTTAAAAGGGTGAAATATGGTAAAAGGGGATGTTTATAATGGTAATATGAAAATTTGGTAATTTGTGAGGAAGGCCTGGTCCTATCCAAAGTCTTATACTGCAACTCAAAAATGGAATCCCTAGGAGGAGTAATCAGAGAACAAAACAATATTTATCAAGAAAAAATATTAGTATTTTATGGAATGAATGAGAGAATTTAAGAATCATAACATAGGCATCTTATGAGAATAACTTAGGAAACATAAGGTACACTAAGGACATAGAAAGACACTAAATGACTAGTAACCATCAATATACAAAGGATACTTGTTCACTATATGCACAAAGCTATATAAACAAATAAGTGTGGTAATAAGATCAAATCATGTTGGTTGTGTTGAATAAAAAAATTAAAATGGACCTACCTTCCCATAACATGTTCCCTAATATTTAGGACCCCTTATAGAACCATTGATCTACTATGAATATTGGGTACTTGCATGAGAAAGTAGGTAGCACTAAAATATTTGTTATTCTCCTTTTCCAATCTACTAGCCCACTACACCCTAATGGACCTTGAATATATCATGAGGCCAACTATGGAGTTTGAGATTTGATTATAAGAATGATATGTGCTTAGAATCATGTTTTTAAGTGTGATTTGATTTTTAAAAATTTTAAATGTTGCATATTAGATCATTGTCTTTTGTTAAATGATTTGAATTTTAAATTTTTATGGTTTCTAATATTCCTCCTCCATATGAACTCTGAATGACCAATCATGAGAGATAAAGGGATACACATAAATGATATTTAGGATTAGGCTAAAGGAAGCTAAATATCTAAATACATGACTTACTAGAACACTTAGGCTTAATTATGAACCGGCATGTTATCTCAAGTTTTAACCATGTGTATGCTTAGTGTGTGAAAGGAAATCAGGGGAAATAAAAGGATATCTAAAGTGGACTAGTAAAAGGAGATTATAATGAGATGAATTTTTTGCTAAATAATCATGTGGTAAATAAGGAATGACTAAATGGATCAAGGTTTATATAACCAAGTCACAATAATAAGTATCCTTGTTTATAGAGATAAGATAGCAAGTAATCATGAAAGAGAACAAGATAACCATAAAAAGGAAGTCATGAAGAATAAGTATGCAATCATGAAAAATAATTCATAAGATAACATAGGAATAATAATGACATCATCAATAACATATAATGTGAAACAATATTCATCATGTAAGATAGATAAGAATTTGACACAATGTCAAATGATATAAGATAGATAAATGTAAAGTCAGATCACACGTCCAATCCAAAAGAAGAAAAAAATGAAATAAAACCATGTTTGTGTTCATAAATAATGATACATTTATCCACACACATTATCCATAACATCTGATAAGTCTCTATGAAGTTGAACTCAAATAGCAACCAAAGTCTCATTGATCTTTATGGAAAGTTGAGAAAATACTTGGCATTGAATCTCCTCAATGGAAAATTTAGGAATGCCTAAATGATCATGTTGATGAGGGATATCATGCAAGTAATTCTTAGGAGAAGAAATGGGAATAGACTTTTTAGGAGATGAAGGGGTCACTGGTGGAGAATGGTCCACAGGTGAAGAAGTCACTAGTGGAGAAGGGGCCACTAGTGAGGGAGGATCCATGGGTGAGGGAATCATAGGTGAAGAAATGGTAGGAGGAGAAGGGATCATAGGTGGTGGAACCATGAGGTAAGAAGGGGGATCCTTCTTGTAAGGGTGACCTATGGTAGGAATAATAGTAGGTGTAGGAATGATCATGAGGTGATCCTTAAAATGTTGTTGAATGATGTTGTAATGATCAGTGTGATGAGTATTACATTGGTGCCAGAGATAGTATACCTCTCCATATTTGGGAAGATATTTAAGTAAAACTTTTGGAGGAGGTATAGTCTTGTTTATGGGATAAGGAGTGGTGGCATGCAAGGTGTTGATATATTTCCATAGCTTATAACAATGTATGGAAGAATGATTATTTGTTTTATGAAATTAATAGATACACTTGTTAGTAGACTTTTCAAGTGTACTAAGATAAGGAGTGTAAATGGAAGCCAAGGATAGCTAGTGTAATGGACAGTCTCTAATCCAATGACTAGTAGTTTTATGAATATCATAATATGGTTGATCATCCTATTTGGTGGGGAAAGGAGTAAGTTATGGTAAAGGGAGAAAACCATCACCAAGGGAAGGTAGGGCTGGTGGAGAGATTAGGTGAGGCTCAAATGATGGAGTAATAGGATCAAAAATAGGAGGAGACTTAGCTATATAGGGAGTGGTAATATGATTCGAACTAGTATCAGCTAAAGGAGGGGCAAGATGCATAGAAGGTTGAAGGATAGTTGCAAGCATCTCAAGGATAAGTTAGCTAGAGGGGTCTTAGTATATATGAAATTGATAAGAACTAGTCATAGCATGATCCATAAACATACTCCTATGAGGATATTCAGAAAATGGAGGTGTACACACCATCTCTACCCTATGAACAAGAGGAAAAATGCTAAAATTAGGAATCATATAGGATAGAATGTTATAAAATATATAGAAAGACTAAAGAAAAGAGGAATGATAATGAATAATTTTGGCATCTCAAGCCTGAACTAGACCTCCTAATAATGGATCATCTAAGTTATATCTATTATCATAGTTAGGTGTATGAATATCAATGGCGTGTTGATTCTTAATTAAGACAATGATCATATCATCATTAGGTGGTTAATGGGAATATGAATTCAGAGAAAGGAGATGCTAGGAAATGAGATGAGGTGAGAGATCTAAGGTTTTGATCTTAAGATTGATCTCATCAGGCTCATCATCATCTGAATCTGGGAAGTTAGGTGGTATATTCCTAATGAGTTTAGGGTAATAATTATAACCTTGAGTGGAGTTGATAATAAATTTAAACCACTAATATTCATGAAAAGGAATGCTCATTAAGGGTTCAAGGGTTGTAATCTTGAACACACCATGGTCTTTTAATTGTTAAAAATTCCAAGGGTTAGTGTCACCTTGAATCCTATAAATTTCTCCATTGTGAAGAAATTTGACATATTGGCAAGAAGAAGAGGCAACTAATCTCATGTGATGAGCCCATGGCCTACCAAGTAGAATGTTATAGGAAAGAGTAAATTTGAATATCATTACCTTCACATGAACAATGATATGTGGGATGGTGATAGGGAGCCACACATGGCCTTAGGGAGGCATTTATCTTTGGTCATATCCTTGACACGTGTTATGTGTGGACTTAAGATTACATTTAGAATATCTAAGGGTTTTAATAAAATAAAGAGAGATAACACAAGTTCATGAACCCTCATCAATAAAGGCATGCTTGAATTGGATATTACCAATTTGGACATTAATAAAAATGAGAAGGTCATCCGCTCAAATCATAATCTCATTGAAGATCATATAAGCAATGGGGAATTTGAGGGAAAGAGACATGTCCATTGTTTCACCAATGTGTATGGAGATATCTTCACACAATTATAAAATGCTATCTTCTGATCTATATAAGGTGGCTTTGTGTTCTTCTAGGGGAGGATGAGGGATGTTCATTTCAAACAAGAGTTGTATAAGATGATTATGATGATGTAAAAAAGTCTGCATAAGTTTGATAAATGGTATTTGAGATGGGAGATTAGTAAGATATATGATAGGATCCCACTCAACATAACCCATAAGAGTATTATTGGAAAGAGGTGCATAGTGTTGAAAGAGGTACTTAGAAGGAGGATTTGAAGTGAATGTGAATTTATGTTGATAAGATGTGGGAGTTTTAATTGGAGGACAAGTTTGTTGATTGTCTTAAGAAGATGCGGTAGTTAATGTAGGTTTGGTTTTAGATAAATTGGAATTAGTGTTAATATAAGTTTGAGTATCATTGGTGATGGTTAAAGAGGTTGTAGGAGTGGTAGAAATGGTATGAGAAGTGTTATCCAAAATAGGTGTTGGATTTGGTTTATCAAAATATATAAGGTCTTCTTGCCCCAACTTTGTTAAGTGAGTATGGGAAGAGTCTTGGATAACATGAAAAGTATGAGATGATGGAAGAGTGTAGATTAGATGAGGATAAATGAAGGAAAATACCCTCTGTATATTATTAATATTGACCACATTCTCTTTAGGATTTAAGTCTATAAGACTATAAACATTATTGGTAAAAGGAGTAGGCTTATCTTTGTTGTCTTGGTGATTCGAAAGAGGATCTTTGTAGATGTCCAAATTAGCATTAGATTATTTCAAAGCTTGATGTTTAATTTTTGTTTCATGGGCTTTAAAGGAAATGTCATAGGCTTATTGACATTTATTAATGATAGAATCATGGTCAAAATTGGGACCAAGGAGAAAATCCATAGCCAAATTATGCAATTGTCTACAAGCTTCATGAGAATGACCCCAACTAGCATGAAACCAACATAATTTATTGGGATCATACCAATTGTTCATATGATGAATGGGATCAATCTCATGTGGAAGAGACCTTGGTAGATGATTTTTTAATTATGGTAAGGATAAAATTTTATGAACATTGATGTTATTTGTTGAATATAAATGAGGATTTGTGATGCGGTTGGGAGGGAAAGCTTTTTTTGGAGCCGGTTGGGAATAATAGCTTGAATATTATGAATGGTATCATAAGAATCAGTGACACCATCATTAGTAGAATTATTATTTTTATTTTTGATTAACATGTGAGTACCCATAGAATATTGGTGCTTGGCTTGGTCATTGGCCTCTTCCAAAGTGTGTGGAGAGAGAGTCCAGAACCGATATTGTAACTTGGGATAAAAATCATTGGTAAATAGCTAAAAGAGGTTATCATCTACCATATTATGTTCACAATCATTATACAAGGTCTTCCACTATTTGATGAAAGCTTGTGTGGTTTCTTTCTCAAGTTGCTTATAATTAAAAAATGGGCCAAGGTATTTTCAAGGAAATCACTAGTTTGAAACTTTTGGACTAGAACATTGACTAAATCTTCCAAACTAGTGATGGAATGAGATTTTAGTTATTTATACCAATCTAAATCATCTCTAGAGAAAGTTTTTTATAATAGATTGGTAGTGAAAAAATTATTTAATTTAACCCAATCTTTGTATAGATTTCCAAATGTTTTTAAGTGGAGAGTAGGATTGTTTGACCCATTGTAACTAATGGTAGGGGTGATATCTCCTATATAGATGTTAGAAATTTGAGGTGTAAAAGGCTCAATTTGAATGTGCTTAATTATTTTGTTAACAAGAGGAGGTTGAAGGATAATATTACCATGGGAATCCTGAAGAAGAGGTAGGGGAGCATTTTTTTTATACGTTCCCCATGGAACCTATTGAGGTTAATTTTGAAGATGGATAAGATGGTTTTACATTTTCATCATTTGATTGGAATTATTAGCTTAGAAATAATTCATTTGATTAAGATAATTTGATGGGTTTGAGTGGTGTTATTTTCATTATGTGAAGCATTGGAATTAGTAGTAGTGGCTTGGGTACCACTATGAGTGTTATTAGTGTCTTGAGAGAATTGTTGGTAAGTGAGGCACTAGTAGCATGATTCACTTATGTGGTAAAAGATGTACTAGTAGAGGGATGAGAAGAAGAAACACTAGAGGCATGATTACCATGGGTAGAAATTGTTGCAGTAGTGGAATAATTGAAAAGAGTGGGTCTTAGAAAAGGCCCACTAGATGTAGAACATGTCATGCTAGTAGAGATACTTGTCATAGAGGTGGAACAAATCAAAGAGGAAGATGTCATAGTATAAAGAAGGGTCAAAAGATAAGGAAGAAGTTGAGAATAAAATAAGCTAGTGTCCCCAAATCTATGTGAGAAGGAGAAGGTGAATGGGGCTCCTTAGTTTGACCACTTATCATGAGATGTTAAATAGTAAAAGGATATTTTCCTCGATGTTGAGGAAATTCATTGATGAAGAATAGCATTTCCAGAGTATACTCTAATTTAGGTTGATATTTAAATGAAAAGAGAGGGTTATGAATTGAAGAGGAATGAGGAGGGGTCCCATAGTTTGTAGTTCAAGTGGATACATGAACATTCCTTTCATCTAGGGTAGGAGCCACAAGCTACTTATGGGAGAACCTATTGGGGTTGGTAAAGCTCATCATATCTATGGAATTCATCTCAGTGTTGTTTTCAAATGGGGAGTTCATGATGAGAGACAAATATTAAGGAAGATTAATCTGATGTAAAAGAAAAGTGGTATAAAGGATATAGAGTTGACCATGTTGACTATGTTTTATGATCTAAGAGGTAGATAAGGGTATAGAGTCATACAGGTTGACTCTATACTTAAAATAGGGTATGAAACTAAGATGATAAGGATACAAGGTTAACCAAGTCAACTTTGTACTATAATCCAAGAGGTAGATAAGGGTATAAATTCATATAAGTCAACTTTTTACTATAGATAGTAAGAAAACATAGTTTTTAAGAGATTGTATTGAATATAATGATAGTGTGTTAAAATAGAGAAAAAAATTGCAATATATTTGAAGCAAAAACTGAAATCAAACACAAAAATAATTAGATTAATGTGAGTGATCTAATTAGGGCACACAGTATAAAACCTTGCACCAACACTATCCAATATAATTTTTTGTAATACAACACACAATGATCAAAAAGCAAACAATCAACTAAAAAGTAAATGCTAAGTGGTCATCCTAAGTGTTATTAGATTATTATAAAGTATTGTTTTAAGTGTGATAGTAAAGTTGGTTGAAATTAAGGAACTATAAATTAATTTATGGATGGTTTTAGGATGTTGAGGCTAAAAGGGATTTATTTTGGAAATAGTACTAGCTTGGTATTGGGGCCCACCCCCTTACTTCACAATCCCATAGTGATAAGGGTATCGGTTGCTTTGCCAATATATACCATTAACCACATATTTATACTTGGATAGAAAACTAAGTCAGCTTCCCCTTTGGTGATGAAATCCAAGTAGGAAGGCCTTGGGAAGACAAGCATTAAATGCATTTTGAATATTGTGTGATTTGGTAGTGTGTGCAAAAGAGCAAAATAATGTAAGAAAATGGTAATTTGTAAAACCACCTATTTATACTATGTGAGTTACTTTAAGCATGAAAATATCTAAAAATGAAAGTGTTAATTAATAAATAGCAAATAGTTGTTAATTCTCAAATTTAAAATAGTACAGAGTCGATTCAGATGACACTATATGAAAATAGTAAAAAATAGAGTCAATTGGGTTTCTACTATTTTGTGGAAACAAGAGTCTTTAATAACATATTTGAATATGTTGACTCAGTCTTTTAGATAGAATATAGGATACAAAACTAAGCTGACTTAATTTATTATAGGGTTACAGTTTTGAAGACAAATAATGAAATAAAAAAGAAATAAAGAAAGAGAGGAACATTGATGGGTTGGAAGATGATTAGGATTTAAATTTTTATGCTAAAGTTCCTTGAATGTTACTTTAAAATTATTCAAACTAAGTCAACTAATCTGACCCAGTTCTGTAAAACTCTATGTATTGAAGGACAAGATGATTATGTCAACCTATTTGACCTAATTTTTTGATATAGATGTTGGAAGATAGAGTAAGTCAAATTTTTTTACTTATTTTATAGATCTAGATGTTGGTAGAGAGATTAAGTCAACCTATTCAATTGAGTTTGTTGATGTAGATGTTGGTAGAGAGACTAAGTCAACCTATTCAACTTAGTTTGTTAATCTAAATATTGGTAGAGTGAATACGATGATAAATTTGACCTATTCTACCTTTTATTCTTATCTAGGATTAAATAAAAGTATTGTGTCAACTTATTCAATCCAGTAACCTATATATGATGAAGACCTACATAGAAAGAACAGAGTCATTTTGATGTGATGTGTGTTAAACCTGTGTACAAAAAGTTAGAACTATACTAACTAGTTTGATATAGTATTTCAAATATAGAAAAATAATAAGATGATATAAATGAAAGCATGAAATAAAATATTCAAGGTTTATATTCATGTTAGTTTCACCATAATGTATGCAATTGTAAATACAACATATCTAAAAATCAATCCTAGATCAGAGAAGATAAATCCTACTTACACCTCCTGTTGGGGATATCATTTGGGATATGACCAAGATAGATCTACTAGACCTATCCAAGGGATCTCTTACCAAAAATAATATCACTAGGGAGGGTTCCAAAGCCTCAAGTCAAATAAAACTATGAATTAACCCTAATTAGGTCCTATGTTTTCATATTCACTAAACTAATAATAAGTAAAGTAAAATTCTAATCTAGTGCTCACCAAAGATTGTGGCACAAATTAGGGGTAATAAATATGAAAAGTAAACATGCATAAAATACATATACTCATGTCAATGTATACATAATATTAATGTATGAAGAGAAGTGCAAATGCATATCTATCTACTCTTATAAAGGAGGAACAAAGTTAGGAATACTTACCTTCAAAGATGAGCATGTTGAGTTTCAATCTCTCCCTTGGCCAAGGTGCTTCACAATACTTTGTTGTGTTATGTAAGGATGATAAGGATAAATAATATATAGGCTACACAACCTATCAATACATCTAAAAGACTTATTCACAATACAAGATCCATATCTCCAAAGAAAGTATGAAACCCTAAGCTTGCTTCTCAATTAGAATGGTGGTTAAGCATATGCACAATATATCTTACTTCTTCTTCTCTTCTCTTAGAAATAGTGAAATTAATGTTCTTATATATGTGTATCTAACCCTAAACCCTTCCAAAATTTTATGTTGACAAGGTCAACCCAATCGACCTAGTATCATAATTGATAAAAATAAACCAGGTCATAGACTACATTGGCCAGGGGCTGACCTAGACCTTAATAAGTTTTGTCAATAAGAATACAATGTCAATATGGAAAACTATGTAATTTAAACTATAAAAATGGGGTTTTAGGTTAGGGAATGGATAATGAAGGTGGTAAAGGGCTAGATAAGGGTGAAAAATAGGAGGCAATGCTTAGGGAGATGTTTTTAACAGCTAGTTAAATTGGTAACAAGTGGTAATAAGGGACAACAATCCTTCAAATCACCAATTTTTCACCCACCCATTTCCCGATGCACCCATTAGGGAGTGAACTCATAGATATTGAGACTCAATGGGTTCCTACAAGATAAAAAGCATCAGTAATTGATAAAGTTTGAAAATATTATGTGTATACATATATTACTTTCCTTGGAACTGGTTGTATGCCATAACTAAGGGTGTAACACCTAATTCTACACTATGCTCTTAATTAGATGCATAAATATATTTCTATTATGATCTTAAATTGGTGACACAACCAACCGCAGTGATGTTGGGGGAGAAGGATAAGTTACCACTGACTATAGAGGGTACTCATATTAAATGAATTGAACTTTGACTGCTTGATTACAATGTATGTACTTGAGTTATCTATGTAGAGTAGATGGTACTACATATTTTTTTTATCCAAGGGAATCCTAATAAAATATTAAAGACCCATGTGCTTAACAATATTATAAATTGAGTGTCCACTACTGTTAAGCAAAGTTGGATAGGTGGAACTATATTCCCAAGAGTATTTTGTGTGTGTCCATCGAATGATTTTACTACCCTTTATGTAGCTTTTAAATATTTTTTTTATATCCAATACTATGAAGGAGTGTCATTATAAATTTATTTTCACTGGACCCATTATTAATCATGACACTATATATAGTTTTTTATTGATGTAAACTTGAATAAAGAGTGCATGCCTATTTGAATCATCATCATCAATCTCATTGTCATCAAATGTGATCATGGAACATGGTGTTGATGTGCCTATAAATGTACAAGTAATTCCATCTATAAGATGCCCATATGTCAAAGGAGGAGGATACACATTATACACATGATGTACTTATGCATTATCATTTTTTATGTTGTGTAGTACCATGATCTAGGAATGGATTACTAAAGATTTCTAGCTTTGAGTTATCATTTTATTATAGTTTAACTTATTTTGAGTGTGTGCCTATTTCAATAGTATTATCATCAACAAGATATTGTATCTTATGCCTTAACCTAAAACGTTTGTTTTTATAATGCTTAATACTCTTGTGGTAGTCACAGTATGCATTATTGTCAAATCTAATAGGCTGAGAATTGGTCAAATCAAGATCGCATGGTGAGGTATATCTATGATATTTCAATCAATTAATTTATATAATATAACCTGATGAGGTTGTGTTAATCATTAAAATTACCTCCCTAGTAGATTTTTTGCCACTTTGTCAGGGCCCTTAGCTCATAAAGAGCACAGTTGATTACCTTTGTATAAGCAACTAAACACGAAATTTAACCAAAAGTAACAAGTAACTAGAAATCAAAAACAACATAGAATTTGAGAGACAATACAATCTTGTATTCAACTCATCCAGAAAGAAAATACAATAAAGAAGATGCCACACTCTTCTCACACTTATGAGGCTTCCCACACCTCTAGGACTCCCAGTAATTCTCGATCAAGAGTTCTCTCTCTCAATTATGGTCACAACAATCAACTCAAATACAGAATTGTTGTTCACCTCCACCAGTCAGTAACAACACTGCCAGTACACAAGTACTCAAAGTACTTCAAGTAGATCTCCCATGAACTTGCAACAACCTGCAAATCAAATGATCTTACTTACCATGTAGATCTAACCTGATCTTAAAACACCTACAGATCAACCTGGTTTTGCACAACTACAAACCTAGATCTTACAATTGGAAGGATCTCTTCCTTGTCCTTAATTACAATACAGCCCCATGAGTCTATTATATAGATCCCATGCAAACAATAATTATAAATCTAATTACAATAATTAGACACACAGCTCCAAGACTAAAATTAGTCTTTTACATGCAAACAACCGTTCAACAAATTAACTATTCATCAACAACCAGTTCTAGAATGCACAGGCAACCGACGTCAGTCCCTATCTTTCTAGAGATGACCGACATCAATTGATCTCTGACTAATGCCAGTTGTTCTATACACTGGATATGACCGATGTCAGTTGGCCTACCGACGTCAGTTGCTCTACTACTCAACAACTCCTCTGTTTGCATACAGTGAAGCTTTTAGCTCCACAACCTAACAATCTCCCACTTGGAGATAAATAGTTGTATATATACCTATACCTGTACATCATCTAATTTGTTTTTTGGCTTGTATCCCTCTTCAAATTCAATCTTGAAGACCAATCACCACACATCCTGTGGTGCTACGCTTGTCATCCAAGTCCCCTACCATATCTGAATCTACATCCACATGTAGAGAAGTGCCTGACCTTGCATTACAGGTATACCTGCTGCTAGTCCCTCTCAAATACCTGAGAATCCACTGAACAACTTTCCAGTGCTTCTTTCTCAGATTGACCCCAAACTCGCTGACAACACCCACTGCTTGGACAAACTTAGGTCTAGTACATACCATGCACTTAACCTCATTATGTGAATTGGGACACCGTTCTATGAACTGTCCAACCATAGGTGTGCTAACCAGTTCTGTATCCCACATCTTGAACCTCACCACTACCTTATTCACACAATCATCTGGAGACAAAATCAACCTGTGATCTTCTATGTCTCTAGACATTCTCATGCCAAAGAATCTTGTTGCTCCTATATTCCTCATGACATACCTCTGAACTAACTTTACCTTTAACTCAGCAACTCCCTGCATGTGTGACCCTACAACAAGCATACACACCACATACAGTAACAAGATAATGTAGCTAATATTATCCAACTTGGTAAAGGAAACACAATGGTTAAACCTCCATTGTCCTATAGCCTACTCAAGACCATATACCCTGGCCTTCCATCTCACGTATCCATTCTCTCTCTTTTTTAACCTAGGAATCCATTCATCTTTTAGTGCTTTTTCTCTGGCTAAAAACTCTACCAAATCTCCCATTTGGTTCTCTTCCAAATAATTCATGCCATGCTCCCACTATTTCTTAGATTCTACCTGCTCTGCTTCTTTAAAACTTCCTGATTCTTGACCATCAATAAGCAACAAGTAGTCTAAAGAAGGCGAATAAAAAATTTGAGGCTTACTTACACTTTCAGTCCTCCTCATGGGCATTTGAGACTCCTTGATAGCTATGTTGTCTACCCAAAATCTATTTTAACAGTGACCGACCTCGGTCACCTCTCAGTCTGCATCTAATCTAATGTTGGTTCCCTGCAACTAACCTGACTGCCGATGTCAGTTCCCTGACCAACATCGGTCTTAACCTGCCCAACACCACTGACTCTGGTTTGCACATGACCGATGTTAGTACTTGCTTGTTTGACGTCAAGTTCTACTTGACTGATGTCAATACCTGTGTTTACCTATGAGTGATGACTTTTTACCCGTGAGCTTACTTTGAATCAAATCCTTGTCCAAACTACCCTATTTAAAATTATTTAGCTCTTGTGACTAATTTTTGTCCATCATCTTCTCCTTGAACACCAAGGCTTTCCTGTTCTTGTCAAAACCATCAAATTTCCTCTTTGTGCAATAGACCCGATCCTTTCTTGTAGCATGTGTTTCAAGAAACCTCACTTTCTTTTGTTGCTTACAAAAATTTCGATCTATGCTTTTCAGATCTAAACTCTTACCCTTTGACTCAAGAACATGCATCCCCTTCTTATTCATGTGACCAAGCCTATAGAGCCACATCTTTGAATCTACAGCTGAAGTAGATAAACCAGAAGGAGAATCAGTAATACAAGTAGATAAATAAAGAGTACCTACTTTCTTACCCCTTGCTAAAACAAGTGCACCCTTGGAAACTTTCCAAGAGTCCACTGTGAGAGTTACTGTGCATCCCTCATCACCCAACTTTCCAATAGAAATCAAGTTTTTCTTCAAGACTGGGACATGTATGACCTCCTTCAACACTCATGTGTTGCTCGTCTACAATTTCAGCTGCACTTTCCCTTTGCCAACCATTTGACAAGGCTTACCATCCCCTAAATAAATCTCTCCAAAGTCCCCTTAGACATAATCATGAAAAGATGCTCTATTTGGGGTTGCATGGAAAGAGGCACCAGAATATAACACCCAAGATTCCACTTTATCCAAGGAACATATAAGAGCATCCTGTGAAATAATATCTGCAACATTTGCTTCTTCATTTCCTTCATGTTGATCTTTAACCGACCTGCAATCTTTCTTTTTGTGCCCTACCTTTCCACAATTCCAGCAGAATATTCTTCCATACCTAGATTTGGCTCTCCTACCTATCTTTGACCTTGACCTCCCTTGCTCGATCTTCTCTCTTTGCCTTCCCCTGCTTTCAACACTTAAAGCATTCCCTGATGATTCACCTGTGTTTTTCTTGTGAATTTCTTCATTTAAGATTACACTAACAACATCATCAACTTTTAAGATATTTGAAGTAGACGCAGTATTACTAACTGCCATTACCAAACTATCCCAACTTTCAGGTAATGAGCATAAGATTAAGAGAGCCTTAATTTCATCATCAAAAACAATATTTATTGAAACTAACTAGTTTACCAAACCATGGAAATCACTAAGATGACTGTGTATAGATCCACCTTCCAACATTTGCAAATTAAATAACTGCTTCATAAGAAATACCTTATTCAAAGCTAAGGGTTTTTCATATAAATTTTTCAAAAATCTCATTAACTCTACCATTGTCTTAGCCTGTGATAAGCTGGAAATCACAGACGATGCCAGGCTCAACCTTATAGATCCCAGAGCCTTTCGATCAAGAACCTTCCATTCTTCATCTTTCATATCCGTGGGCTTGCATGTAACCCCACCCAATGGTAAGTACAGATCTTTCTGATATAGATAATCTTCTATCTGCATCCTCCATAATTAATAATTCTTGCCATTAAACTTCTCCATTCTTAGCTTACTTTATTCTGTCATTGCTATACTCCCACTCAATCAAAAACCCCTTAGAGTGACCTATAATCAAACACAAACCTGCTCCCTGTAACCTCACTCTGATACCACTTTGTCAGGACCCCTAGCTCATAAAGAGCATAGTTGATTACCTTTGTATAAGCAACTAAACACAGAATTTAACCAAAAGTAACAAGTAACTAAAAATCAAAAACAACACAGAATTTGAGAGATAATACAATCTTGTATTCAACTCATCTAGAAAGAAAATACAATAAAGAATATGCCACACTCTTCTCACACCTATGAGGCTTCCCACACCTCTAGGACTCCCAGTAATTCTCGATCAAGAGTTCTCTCTCTCAATTACGGTCACAACAATCAACTCAAACATAGAGTTGTTGTTCACCTCCACCAGTCAGTAACAACACTGCCAGTACACAAGTACTCAAAGTACTTCAAGTAGATCTCCCATGAACTTGCAACAACTTGCAAATCAAATGATCTTACTTAATATGTAGATCTAATTTGATCTTGCAACACTTGCAGATCAACCTAGTTTTGCACAACTACAAACCTAGATCTTACAATTGGAAGGATCTCTTCCTTGTCCTTAATTACAATATAGCCCCATGAGTTTATTATATAGATCCCATGCAAACAATAATTAGACATATAATTACAATAATTAGACATGCAACTCCAAGACTAAAATTAGTCTTTTACATGCAAAGAATTGTTCAACAAACTAACTGTTTATCAACAACCAGTTCTGGAATGCACAGGCGACTAACGTTGGTCCCTGTCTGTCTAAAGATGACCGACGTCGGCCGATCTCTAACTGATGCCGGTTGCTCTTTACACTGGATATGACTGACATCGGTTGGCCTACTGACGTCAGTTACTCTACAACTCAGCAACTCCTCTATTTGCATACAGTGAAGCTTTTAGCTCCACAACCTAACATTTCCAACTAATTTTTTTTTGTTTATTTTGAAATTGTATTGATTGTTACTTTTAATTCATTCTTTCTTTCATTAGATATGACCTTGTAGTTTGGCTTCTTTTAAAAATTTATATTTTAAGTAGATGGAACACTTAGTGCATACTTTATCTTGTTTAATCCTATGAGCTTGACTTCTCATTATTTGATTGTATGGCATATCTCATTAAAAGATTTGAATTTATTGAACATGATTGATTCATGGCATGGTGCTATAAAACTTTATGTGAAGATATCTTTTAATTCATTATGTACCATATATTTTTTCATATTAGATAGCATAGTTTTATACTAAATAACATATTTATTGGCTCATTTCACCCTTTTTTGAGTTTTTAATTTTGTGCTTAAGATAACTTTTCACCAATGTTGATATAAAAGTGTGCTGAAATTTATCTTCTAAAGGGTTGAATGCTCTAATTTATTGAAGTGAAAGATAATAGGAGCATTTTAAATCATGGTATTTGAGGCTTATTGGAAATATTTTTGTTATTATGTAGAATGTTCTATTAGCAAGGTTTTGGTGGCCCACTTTATTTAAGGATGTCAAAACTTAGGCACGCTAATGTGATATTTTCCAGCATGTGGGTATACCAAACTAGAGGGATGCATTGTAAGCATGGTCTAATCAAGATGCATAGAATGATAAAAAAAAATTAGACTAAGAATTTGACTCAAGAGAGGTGATTAGTATTGTGTTAGTTCCAAAATGAAAACAAATTTGATAAAAACACACTAACTAGCATACATCTCTAGGCCTATTTACTAGGGGGAACTTAGTTAACAAAACAAAATGAAAATCATAATTAAAATGCAAAAGATAACCTTCTTTCACCTTCCTTGGATGTTCCAAAATGCTTGTTGTAGTGGCTTGCTCAGCTTTGTGCTCATGAAGTCTGCATCAATGGAAGCTTGGATACCTCCATATCTTCTTGGAACTTTGTATAGCTTTGACTTGGCTTGGCTTTGATTCAATATTTTGGCATTATAACGCTAAGATGCAATAATTTTTTAATGAATTTGGGCATTATAATTTTGGCGTAAAAGAGCTTCTTGAATATATTTGAGGATAATAACTTTGCACCAAAATAGCTTATAAATGATGTTCATGGCCTCTCTATTTATAGATTTTTGAGATTGATTAGAATCAACCTGAACCCTCCATCTCAAGATTGAATGTGTGGCTAAGGATTAATTTATTTAATTAAAATTCATAAATATGATCATAAATATTTGGGATAGAGAGGCATTGAATAGTCATGGAGGGTCTTAATGAGGCATGAGAGGGGTTAACCTTGATATTTTATATATTTATGGCCTATGGATGTCTTTCCAAGAAATGATGTCACCTGATGATGTAAAAATTCAATATTCATTTCTAGAAATAAACTATTCAACAAGTTCCATGGAATTCTTAATTAATCTCATGATTTGGTTTAATTATCTTTAATCATGATTAGGCACTCTGATGCAAACCTTGGCTCTTTATGCACAAATTAATCAAATTGGTCAGAATGTCTTGTTATTGGCCTAAAATTTGACTGAATTAGAATTAGAAGTTAATGTTAGATGTGTTGGATATGTTATCCCATTTCAGGATGTTTCCAACACAAAATAACAAATGCACATGTCTTGTGTAAGAAATTTGATAGAAAAGAGCAATCTAGAGCTCCTAGGTACAAAATTGGTATTTTGACTCAAAATGATTTGATCAAAGTTAGCTAGCCCATAAATTGATATTTACCCATTTAATAATACTCTAGAAAAAATCAGCACTTGAATATATCAATTTCAACTCATTTAATGTGTTTTAGTATTTTTAGGCCAAATTTTGCATTTTGGTAGAAATTGATCAAAAGCCTAGTTGAAGGTTATTGATGGCCAGTTTTAGGTGTCTATAGTTTACCCATATTTGGGAAGATGTTACAAACCATAGGCAAAGTAATGTCTTCTCAAATAATGAGAGATGGCATGTATGCCAAAAATAAGATTATGGTTGAAGAAAAAGCTCCAAAGAGTGTTTGGGAAACCTATGTTGATGCCCCCTCAAGGGAGTGGTCATTACATTTGTTAATGGATAGTCCTTAAAAAAAAAGCAAGAAGAAAGGTAGAATTAACCCATGGTTGAGATTAATTCAAATGAGAAAATGCTTGCATGCATTGATTTAAAAAGGTTACTAATTTTCCCAAAGGTGGTTATAATCAGGAATAAAAGTCAAAATAATGATTTATCAATAAGCAGTTATAATCATTAAGGGGACCTGGACTATTTTATAAAGATGATTATACCCTAGTTAGGGTTGATTAGAAAGCATAACTCAAAGATATAACCTAGAATATAGATTAAAGATGAGCAAATGAAAAGTAATGAAAGAGATGAATAGAATAATAAGATTGATCAATAAAAAAGATTTAGTTGTACCTACCAACAAGGAGATGCTCATCCTAATTAGCAATGATATAAACAAAATGGCCAATGGGTTAATTTTGATCAAGGGTGGGATGGAAGTATTTGCTAAGGTGTCAAGGAGAAACTTATGTGGCTCCATTTATTATAGACCTTCTTGAAGCTAATTTTTGGTGTAGCATGTGATGGTATGCATCATGATAGAACATCATGAAGACTATCTCAAAATATGAATAAGGACTAACTCTCGATCTAATAAACACTCAAAAATAATGCACTAATGATAAAAACCATGATGAAAATGTTGATGTATGATTATGGATGGATTCAAGTGTAAGTGTGGGTAAGGAATCACCCAATGAATGCACATAGACTGAATCAAGGCAACAGTGTTAAAATCAAATAAATATGCAAGTAAACAAATAAACAAACAAATAGAAAAACAAACAAACAACTTGAAATAAATAAAAAAAAAATAGAAATCCTAAAAATAAAAGTAAAAGAATACATCCTAACAATGACCATGCCCTAGTAGGTGGATCGAGGATAACTAACTAGACTTAGATAGAATAAATGTTTTTGGATTTTTGAAATGTTATGAATGTTTTTGGCATTTTAAGGTATCTCAACTCATTAGATAATGATAAGATACCTACTTATAAAATGGTGAGAGTGCTTGGATTATGTTGCTCATAAAATGATGAGAGCATATGAAAAGAGGGACTAAGGTGACCTCAACATAAATTAATCATGACCTACATAGCCCTAAAATAAATTCAAGTCACATTAATTATGTCCACACAAAAGGTGAGGAAAAACCAACTAGGTCTGAACAAGTTCTCAAATCCATAAAATGGCCACTTGAATGAAAACAACAATGGCAAAGTGATGCTGCAATGGATGACAAATAAATGTTGCCCCTAGTTTTCCCATAAGTAGTTATAACTAGGATAAAATAAAATAAGTCAATAATACTAATTTTCCCATATGGGTTATAATTAGTAGCAAGACTGGTGAGACAGTAATTTTCCCTTAAGAAGTTATAATTAGGCTCACATAAACAAACTTCATAGGATGGAAAAATTAAAGATATCTTTCCAGATCAAATATCACACTAATTTCATAGACTATCATTGTAAATATGGATTTGATTTATTGTTGAAACTTAATCAGAATCCTCTCACAAAAGGTATGGGAAGAACCAAATGAACCAAGATCAAAATAGGATTGGGTAGGATGACTAAAAATAGGATTTGGTCTAGATAAAAAGGGAATGATATGATGGTATGGTCTTTCTAAGGATAATGATGGTTTGATAAATTGGATAAAATGGTAAGAGGGTTGCCCACAAGTGGTAAGGTGAATGGTAGGATATGTGATAATGGCAAAAGGATATGTAATAATGGTAATGGCATGGCAATGAAATGGTATGGTACATGCTTTTGGCCTAGGTGTGGTAAATGGCATATGATTCTATTATTCCTATTGAAGTGGAGATGCACATCTTAATCAACAAATGATATAAATATAATAATCAATCATATTAATTTCTACCCCACACCTCATATGAATAGTTGCTCTATCAAGAATTGGCTACAGATTTGATTGTCAAGAATGCTTTTGTGATCTTCATTGGTCATTGATTTTGATTCCTTAAAGCATTGAGACAAGGCATATTTGTGGCCTTTACAAAGGAAAATGCAATAGTGGATGGTAAATAGGGATAAATTATGGTTGATAGGTTTTTTTTTGAAATGGAATGGTAGATGATAATGGAATGTGTAATGGTTAGGAAACAAATGAAGATCATAAATTTTAATCACACATAATGTTTTTGATGCCAAATTCAACATAACTTTGGATGTAGTGGGGCTGAAGACTTGTTCTCTCAATAGGACCACCTGATTTTTCTATTATTTGTGCCTAAGAATAGCTACCATTTGATTAGGTTGTAAATAGGAAGCTATTTTGATTTATTCTTTGATTTTGTCATAATCAAGAAGTGAAGAACTTTTATACTCAGCTATTGGCACCTTGAAGAGGTTTTTATCAATGAAGTTATCTTGATTGTCCCATAGTGCCTTTAAGAAGGTTTCACTAATGAACATTGGCTTTTGACTTTGATTTTTTTCTAACACTTCCAAAAAAGTTTCACTAAAAGATGTCAATTTTGAACTTTGCATGTCCCTTAACACCTTCAAAAAGATTTCACAAGGATAATGTTCTTATGATACATGAATTTGGTCTTAGCCTCCTTGCCTTTCTTAAACTACTATATCACCATGGATATAGTCTAACAAAGTGTGATTCTATCAATCCCAATTGACACTTGTGGGAGATGGAATGTCAATAATATGGCTATGTTGGTAGGTGGTAATGGTATGTGGAATAGTAATGGAATAGAGGTGGGCAGCACAATCCTCATAGAAGATACTAGAAGAAACTATGTTGGAGTTGAAGTACTCATCCTCAAAAACCATATAAGGATCACAAAAGTATTCAAATTGATTTACAAGGCATGCTTAATCAATGTTGTAATAGTCATGAACATATTTTGTATCTAAATCTAATTCTGAATCAAAGTACTATGAATCTGATGTTGAGACTAATGTTGATTCTAATTCTGATGCTAAATTTGATGTCAGCCCAAGAATAGAACCTAACTCTAATTCTAATTCTTTATCTGATGGGTACTCTATTATAATGATGTCTTGTTAGTTTTTTGGTATTAAACAAGTAATGATCTGTGATGACATAATGGGCTCCTCAAAAACTAGTTTTTCAGAGTGGGACTCCTCAATAATGGGAAAAAGGTCAAGAGATAATTCTTTAATATTGTCTTATCAATAGGAGGGTCTTGAAAAATAGGCATATGGTTGAGGTAATTATTTTCCCAAAGACAGTTATAATCATTAAAAAGTGACTCAATAAAGACTGGCTCATTAGAATGAGACTCTTCGACAATTAGTATAGGATTGAAAGGTGATTCATCATAAGTTGACTTATCATAATGGTTGGTTTAACAAAAACATCTCAGATTGGTTGGTTCTCTTGGCCTTGGTTTCTAATGAGTTAGAAAATAACAGTCTTGAAAATAGTTTGGTCTTTGAATGATTATATGGGTTGAGGTTTTGATTCAATTGGTACTAGATGAGGAATGTCCTATGGTTGGATAATGGTATGGTATTGGGTATCATGATTGATCACATGAGCCAAAGGATGAAGTCTTGAAATGGTAATGATAGGGTGGTGTGGAACTTGGTTACTCATATAATCCAAAGGATAAGGTCTTGGAATGATGAAAGGGATTTTTGGAGCTTTATTTCTCACACAAGCCAATAGATGAGGTCTCAAAATGGTAATAGGGCATTGTGAAGCATGGTTACTTACACAAGATAAATGATGAAGTACTAAAATGGTAATGACAAGGTAGTGTGGAGATTGTTTTTTCACACGAGCTAAAGGACAAGGTCCTAGAATGATGAATGGGCATTATGGAGCTTGATTGCTTTCACAAGCCAATAGATAAGGTCTGAGAAGGATAAGGCTAGGGAATTATGGAGCTTGGTTTCTTATACAAGCCAAAGGATGAGATCTCAGAATGGTAATGGTATTTTTTGAATATTGTGGAGTTTGATAGCTCATATAATCAAAGAAGGGTTAGGGGTAGCTGATGATTGGATAACAAAAATATGTCATGGAATTTGATTGCTTACATAAGTCAAAGCATCCAAGTCCTCTTGATAAACCATATCATCCTAATCTTGAGTTGGATCATAAGATGGTTTTTAACTATGTTTTGTGTATTGATTGTCATAAAGAGGGTATGGATTTGTATCCCAAACTATTAGGTTGTGGAGCTAAAAGATTCAACTGATGCAGACATGGAGGAGTTGCTAACTGTTATAGTCACCAGCATCATTCAGGCCAATCGACGTCGGTCAGGGGTGAACAGGAAGGCAACTGACATCAGTAGGAGTCGGCCAACGTCAGTCATCTCCAGGCAGACAGGGACCAACGTCGATTGCCTCTATGGTTCCAAAACTGCTCGTTACATGAATAGTTAGTTTGTTGAACAGATTGTTTGCATGTAAAGGCTATTTTTGGTCTTGAGTTGTGTGTCTAATTATTGTAAATTATAAGTCTAAGTTATTGTTTAGTATGGGATCTATTTATAGACCCATTGGCAGGTATTGTAAGATGAGCAAAAAGGGAAGGCAAGGTAGATCCTTCTAATTGTAAGAACAGGGTGATCTGCAGGTTGTTGCAAGATCAAGGAGAAGTTCTACATGTGTAAGTAAGATCATTTGAGTTACAAGTTGTTGCAGGTCCATGGGAGATCTACTTGAAGTACTTTGAGTACTTGTGTACTGGCAGGATTATTACTGACTAGTTGGAGGTGAACACCAACTCTGTGTTTGAGTTATGTGTTGGGACCATTTTTGGTAGGAGAGTGAACTCTTGAGGGAAAGAGATCTGTACATCTAAGAGGTGTGGAAGATTGTGGCATCTTCATTGTATTTCCTTATGGCATGAGTATTAATATAAGATTGTGTATTGTCTCTCATATTCTATGTCATTTGTGAATTCTAGTTACTTGTTCATTCTGGTATAATTCCATGTTTAGTTGTTTATACAAGGTAATCATATGTACTCTTATTGAGGAGTTGGATCCTAACAAGTGGTATCAGAGTAGGTGGACCAGGTTGGTACCAATCTTGACAAGTTGGTATCAGAGGGTGGTTGGATTACTAATAGGTGTTTTAGATCTGGTTAGTGTGTGTTGATTACAGGTTACTCATAGGGGTTTCTATTTGAGTGGGAGTATAGGAATGGCAGAAGAAAGTAAGCTACGAATGGAGAAGTTTAATGGCAAAAACTATCAATTATGGAGGATACAGATTGAAGATTATCTGTATCAAAAAGATTTGTACTTATCGTTGGGTGGGGTTGCATGCAAGCCCATGGATATGAAGGATGAAGAATGGAAGGTTCTTGATCGAAAGGCTCTGTGATCCATAAGGTTGAGCCTTGCATCGTCTGTGATTTTCAACTTATCTCAAGCTAAGACAATGGTAGAGTTGATGGAATCTTTGGAAAATTTATATGAAAAACCCTCAGCTTCAAATAAGGTATTTCTTATGAAGCAGTTATTTAATTTGTAAATGTTGGAAGGTGGATCTGTACACAGTCATCTTAGTGATTTCCATGGTTTGGTAAACCAGTTAGTTTCAGTCAATATTTTTTTTGATGATGAATTAAGGCTCTCTTAATCTTATGCTCATTACCTAAAAGTTGGGGGAGTTTGGTAATGGCAGTTAGTAATACTACGTCTGCTTCAAAAATCTTAAAAGTGGATGATGTTGTGAGTGTAATCTTGAATGAAGAAATTCATAGGAAAAGCACAGGTGAATCATCAGGATATGCTTTGAGTGTTGAAAGTAGAGGAAGGCAAAGAGAGAAGATCGAGCAAGGGAGATCAAGGTCAAAGATAGGCAGGAGATCCAAGTCCAAGTATGGCAGAATAACCTGCTGAAAATGTGGAAAGAAAGGGCATGTAAAGAGAGATTGTTGGTTGGTTGAAGATCAACAAGAAGGAACTAAAGAAGTAGATGTTATAGGTATTATTGCAGGTATTGTTACACAAGATGCTCTGGTATATTCTTTGGATAAATTAGAATCTTGGGTTTTAGAATTTGGTGCCTCTTTCCATGCATCCCCAAATAGGAAATTTTTTCATAAATATGTCCAGGGAGACTTTGGAGAAATTTATTTAGGGGATGGTAAGCCTTGTCAGATGGTTGGCAAAGGGAAAGTGAAGCTGAAATTATAGATAGGGAACACATGGGTGTTGAAGGAGGTCATGCATATCCCAATCCTGAAGTAGAATTTAATTTCTATTGGAAAGTTGGGTGATGAGGGTTACACAGTAACTCTCACAACAGATTCTTGGAAGGTTACCAAGGGTGCACTTGTTGTAGCAAGAGGTAAGAAAGTAGGTACGCTTTATCTATCTACTTTTATTATTGATTCTCCTTCCGGTTTATCTACTTCAATTGTAGATTTGAAGATGTGGCTTAATAGGCTTGGTCACATGAATAAGAAGGGGATGCATGTTCTTGAGTCAAAGGGGATACTTTCAGATTTGAAAAGCATGGATCGAGATTTCTATAAGCAAAGGAAAAAAGTGACATTTCTTGAGAAATTCAATGTTCATGACAAGAACAGGAAAGCCTTGGTTTTCAAGGAGAAGATGACGAACAAAGGTCAGTTCAAGGGGCTAAAGAATTCTAAGCAGAGCAAGGTTGATATGGATAAGGGTTTGATCCAAAAAGAGCTCATGGGTAAAAGTCATCACTCACAAGTAAAACATAGAGATCGACATCGGTTAGAAAACTGACGTCAGCATCCAGACAGGGACCGACATTGGCTATGTGCAACCTAACGTCGGTGACTCCAAACAGATAAACACTGGCATCAATTAGGGGGAACCGATGTCAGCAATGAGGTAGTCACATGAAATAGACATCGATCGGGTGTAGACTGAGATGTCACTGGCATTGGTCACTAAGACAGATTTTGGGTGGATAGCAAGCTGTCAAGGAGTCTCAAGCACCCATATGGAGGACTTAAAGGGTATGTAAGCCTCAAATTTTTCATTTCCCTTATTTGCACTACTTGTTTCTCACTGATGGTCAAGAACCAGGAAGTTATTAAAGAAATACATCAGGTAGATCTAGGAAATAGTGGGAGCTTGGCATGGATGAAGGATGTGATTCCTTGGAGAAGAACCAAATGAGAGTTTTTTGGTGGAGTTGCCAGCTGGAAGAAAGTACTGAGAGATAAATGGATGTTCAGGATAAAGAAGAGTGGGAATGGATATGTGAGACGGAAGGCCTGGGTATATGGTCTTGTGTTTGCTGTAGGATAATGGAGGTTTGACCATTGTGTTTCTCTTTACCAAGTTGGATAATATTAGCTACATTATCTTGTTACTGTATTATGTGCTTGTTGCAGGGTTACATATACAGGGAGCTGTTGAACTAAAGGTAAAGTTAGTTCAGAGGTGTGTCATGAAGAATCTGGGAGCAACAAGATTGTTTGGCATGAGTGTGTTCTAGGAACACAAAAGGTCACAGGTTGATTTTGTCTCCAGATGATGGTGTGAAACTAGTTAGCACGCCGATGGTTGGACAATTCTATGAATAGTGTCTTGATTCACATAATGAGGTTAAGTGCATGGTATGTACTAGACCTGAGATTTCCCAAGCAGTGGGAGTTGTTAGCAAGTTTGGGTCAATCTAGGAAAGAAGCACTGGAGGGCAGTTCAGTGGATTCTTAGGTATCTGAGAGGGACCAGTAGTAGGTCGACATGTTATGCAGGGTCAAGTTCTTTTCTACATGGGTTTGTAGATGCAGATGTGGCAAGGTGATTTGGATGACAGGAGGTGCACCACAGGATTTGTGGTGGTTGGTCTTCAAGAGTGATCTTGAAGAGGGATACAATGCCAAGAAACAAACTAGACAGTATACAGATACAGGTACAGTTGCAGTTATTTATCTCTAAGTGGGAGATTGTTAGGTTGTAGAGCTAAAAGCTTCAACTGATGCAGATATGGAGGAGTTGCTGACTGTTATAGTCACCGGCATCAGTCAGGCCAACTGATGTCAGTCAGGGGTGAACAGGAAGGCAACTGACATCGACAGGATTCGGCCGATGTTGATCATCTCTAGGCAGATAGGGACCGATGTCAGTCGCTTGTGCGGTTCCAGAACTACTCGTTACATGAATAGTTAGTTTATTGAACCAATTGTTTGCATGTAAAGGCTATTTTTGGTCTTGAGTTGCGTGTCTAATTATTGTAAATTAAAATTCTAAGTTATTGTTTAGTATGGAATCTATTTATAGACCCATTGGCATTTATTGTAAGATGAGCAAAAAGGGAAGGCAAGGTAGATCCTTCCAATTGTAAGAACAGGTTGATCTACAGGTTGTTGCAAGATCAAAGAGAAGTTATACATGTGTAAGTAAGATCATTTGAGTTGTAGGTTGTTGCAGGTTCATGGGAGATCTAATTGAAGTACTTTGAGTACTTGTGTATTGGCAGGGTTATTACTGACTGGTTGGAGGTGACCACCAACTCTGTGTTTGAGTTGTGTGTTGGGACCGTTTTTGGTAGGAGAGTGAAATCATGAGGGAAAGAGATCTGTACATCTGAGAGGTGTGGAAGATTGTGGCATCTTCATTGTATTTCTTTCTGGCATGAGTATTAATACAAGATTGTGTATTGTCTCTCATATTCTATGTCATTTGTAAATTTTAGTTACTTGTTCATTCTGGTATAATTCCATGTTTAGTTGCTTATACAAGGTAATCATATGTACTCTTATTAAGGAGTTGGATCCTAACACAAACAATGTTATTTGTAGTTAGGTATTCAATAAATTCATCTTCATAAAATTCTTCATACCAATCAAGGTCTTGAGTTAGATCATAAGTAGATTTGTGACTTTGTTTTCATAAAATATTATTATGAGGTGGATAGAAATCTATCTCACAAACCATATTATCATCATTTGGGTCTTGACTAAATCCATAAAAGTCATTTTGTGTGGCCATTCTATCATAATTTGGATTATACATGACTCCAAAATAGGTGTAGCTAAACATATCTACATAAATGATGAAAGCTCCAAAAATAAAAAAGCTTAGAGTTTTACAAACTTCAAAATACTATGTCCAAAGGACAAATGGTTCAAATTTGGTCTAACTTGGTTGAAGGTGGAGTTGTATCTCCAATGTGGTCTGAAAGTGGAGCTGTATCTCCAAAATAATTTGTGCTAAGATTTGGCATAAAATAATCTAATGTCAAATGTCTAACGTCAAATGTCATATGCACAAAAGGTCAAATATCTAAATAAAAAATGACATGTCAAAGGTCTAGGTCAAAGTGTTCCAAAAAAGGTCTAAAATAGGAAAGGCAAAAGAGTCACTAGGTATTTTGTCCAAATGTGGAGTCAAAATCTAGGATTAAACAGGCTATGCTACAACTTTTGGCTAAATGGCATCAAAATCTAGACTTGAAACAAAGGCATGATGTGATTTGATTTAATCTAACAAGTTTGGAAACAACTTTGACATAGACTCAACACATGGAATCAAACATAAACATGAACAGTTGGCATAAGGCATGAGGAAAAATGATTTTGGAGAAAGGAAATGTTCTCCTAAATAAAAGCATAAACAATGTTGAGGATAGGCATTGAACAAACAAACCAACTATAGTTTTCAAATTTGAGCAATCAATTAACCAAAGTTATGTAACCCAAAAGAGAAATATTTGTGTATCAACCCCAAAATTTGAGGCCTAAATATAAATCAATCAATGTTTGAATCCAAACTTTGACAAGGTTAATTAAAAACTCAATGTTGAAAACTAGGTTTTGACCAAACAAGCTAGACAAGATTGGACAGCATGACGGTGCATAAACAAGGTCTAAATGGTTCATGTGAAATGGTTTCAAATTAACAGTTTTTGATACAAGGTAAACAAGTCTTTTGAAACAAATTAAGAAGCCTAATAGTGTAATCATGTGTGAATGATGTGATTAATGTTATGTTTCAAAGACTCAAAGGTTTAAACTTGATCAGCATAATAATACCCACCTCAACTCAAGTGACACACACACACAAAAAGTTTAGAAAAAATTTCAAGGCACAATTATGGTGTAAAATGGCCAACATAACACCTCTTTAGATAAAAGAGTGACATATAAACAAATTGGTTTTGAATTGGTTATAAATAAATAATCAAGTTTTAGTCTCAAAACATACCAAGAAATAGAGAAAAAGTGACAAAAATATATTGAGTATAATCACCCTAAATCCTAACAAGGGTATGGAAAAGTGGGGTTAAATAAAACTAATTAGTTTTCAAATGTTTCTATGGGGATTAATTACATAATGACTTTCACATCATGATGCAAAATAAAAGCACCTAATTGGGTATCCATGGCACTTGGCTTGTTGCAAAAAGATCTTGCCCTTTTTGCAACCACTACATCCATCACTTAGTGTAGTATGAATTCTAAAGTGGAGATACGTCCCATGTAGAACTCCAACACTAGAAGGTGGTTTAACTACTCAAACCTCTGATCCTAGTAGGAGTGGTTGAAGTCAATGCTAGGAGATGAAACCATGAGTCAAAGCTTTCCTAAATAACCTAAGGGAGGTAATTAATTCCCCCTCACAAGCCAAGATGCAATGAAATAAAATACATAAGAGAAATACTTTAGGGTCATTTTCAAGATCGCCCAAACTATTGCAAATTTTTGGGGAGTGCTTTGAACAAAATTATTTCTATGCCTTGAACTAGGCATGTTTGCAATAAAGACAATGTTTTTTATTCCAAAAGTTCCCTAAAAGAGATTAATGGAAGTTCATACATGCAACATCCTTCTCTTTTCCAATCAAGTTTGAACAAATAATTTTTTAATACAAAACTTAGATTAATGAGTTCAATTTTAAACACCAAATTGAAAAATTGGGTGGTATTTTTTTAACCCCTTAGTCTTAAGTTGTAACTTTTGAAAGCCTAATTATCAAAAGTATTCAATTAAGCATATAAAATTTTAATTAAGAATTAAAAAAAGGTTCTTAATTCATTTTAAATCATGCAAAAGATGTATAAATAGCATGTTTTAACAAATTTGAAGTATGTCAGTTACTTGTCTACCCTTAAGGCATCACCCAAAAGAAAATGTGTTAGATTGAAAACTTCTAAAAATATTTTCAATTTTTGTGAAAATTGATGCCATTTGAAGCTAAACTAATCTTATATTATGAAATTTAGGATAAAATATGTGATTTTTTAAAAAAATCATCAAAAATGGAGTCTGTATGACCCTAAACCAAACATTTTAAAATTACCTATTAGCTCTCAGGATTATGTTTTTTTTTTTTAAAAACACAGTGATCGGTGATGGTTATACCTGACCATCAATGGTTTCACTTGACCATCGATGGTTGAAAATGATCATCAATGGTTTACTCAACTATTGATGGTTCCTTTGATTATTGATGATTACCTTTGTAAACTCGTGAAGGTAAAAATCTAACTAAACCAAGTTAGAAAATGACTTGGAAAGAGTTTTAAGCATCCAACATGAAATTTTAAACTTTCCTCATGTTCTCCTTCATGTGTGGCATTCATCTTGTCCCACCGGGCATGCCATTATGTGAACTAATAATTGACTCAAGAGAGGTGGTTAGTATCGTGTTAGTTCCAAAATAAAAACAAAATGAAAGGAACACACTAACAAGCATAACATCTCTAGGCCTACTCACTAGGAGAGCTTAGTTAACAAAAAGAAATGGAAAACATAACCAAAACATGAAAGAAAGACCTTCCTTCACCTTCTTTGGATGCTTCAAAATGCTTATCATAGTAGCTTGTTTAGTTTGTGCTAATGAAGTTTGCATCAACAGAGTGTGGCTACCTCCATCTCTCCTTGGCACCTTGTTTGGCTTTGGCTTGGCTTGGCTCAATATTTGGGCATTATAACACTAAGACATAATGATTTTGAATGAATTTGAGAATCATAATTTTGGCATATGAGATCTTCTTGAATATATTTGAGTATAATATCTTTACACCAAAATAGCTTAGAAATGATGTTCATGGCCTCTCTATTTATAGATTTTTGATATTTATCAGAATCAACCTGAATTGTCCATCTCAAGATTATAGGCCTCTCTATTTATCTCAAGATTTTAAACCCATGAAGGTAAATATTTGAGTAAACCAAGTTAGAAAATGGCTTAGAAAGAGTTTTTCGCATCCAAATTGAAATTTTAAAGTTGTCTCATGCTCTCCTTCATATGTGGGATGCATCTTGTCCCATCAGACATGCCATTATGTACACTATGAATTTGAATCAAGAGAGGTGATTATTATTATGTTATTTTTAAAATTGAAAAAAAAATTGACAAAAACACACTAACTAGCATACATCTCTAGGCCTAGTTACTAGGGGGAGCTTAGTTAACAAAATATAATGGAAAGCACAACTAAAATGCAAAAGACAACCTTCTTTCACCTTCCTTAGATGTTCCAAAATGATTTTTGTAGTGGCTTTCTCAGATTTGTTCTCATGAAGTCTACATCAATGGAAGCTTGGCTACCTCTATCTCTTCTTGGCACTTATGTGGCTTTGACTTGGCTTGGCTTGGCTTGGCTTTGGCTAAATATTTTGGCATTATAAGACTAAGATGCAATGATTTGTGAATGCATTTAGGAATTATAATTTTGGCATAAAATATCATCTTGGATATATTTGAGCATAATAAATTTGCACCAAAATATCTTAGAAATAATGTTTATGGCCTCTCTATTTATAGATTTTTGGGATTGATCAGAATCAACCTAAAACATCCATCTCAAGATTGAGATGTGTAGCTAAGCATTAATTCAATTATGTAATTAAAATTCATAAATAGGTTCATTAATATTTGGGATAGAGAGGCATTTAATAGTCATGGAGGGTCTTAATGAGGCGTGGGAGGGGTTAACCTTGATATTTTATCTATTTATGGCCTAGGGATGTCTTCCTAAGAAATGATGTCACCTAATGATGTAGATATTCAATATTCATTTCCAAAAAGAAATTATTCAACAAGTTCCATAGAATTATTAATCAGACTCATGATTTGGTTTAATTATGTTTAATAATGATTAGGCACTTTGATGCAAACCATGGCTCTTTATGCATAAATTAATCAAATTAGTCAGAATGTCTTGTTATTGGCCTAAAATTTGATTGGATTGGAATTAGAAGTCAATGTCAGATGTGTTGGATTTTTTATTCCATTTAGGATTTTTAAAACACAAAATAACAAAGTCACATGTCTAGTGCAATAAATTTGATAGGAAAGAGCAATCTAGAGTGTCTAGGTACAAAATTGGCATTTTGACTCGAAATGATCTGATCAAAGTTAGCTAGCCCATAAATTACATTGCCCCATTTAATGATACTCTAGCCAAAATCAGCACTTTTATATATCAATTTCAACTCATTTAATGTGTTTTAGTGTTTTTATTCCAAATTGTGCATTTTAGAATAAATTGGTCAAAAACCTAGTTGAAGGTTATCAGTGGCTAGTTTTAGGTGTCTACAAATGTTACTCAAGATCACCTTTACCTTCATATAGTGGTATATTAAGAGATAAAAATCATGTCGGTAATGGGTAAAAGGATATCTCAGGTGATAAAGGATTATGAATCAAATTATGGGAGTCTATTGAATGACTATCTATATAATAACTTTTCTTAAATAATAATACTTTAGCATGTAATGTTATGATTGTTTTCTCAAGATATTTTGCATTAGTCAAGGTTGGTCATTGACCATGTAAAGTAATCAAGGGAGATGTGTATGATTCCCTTGTAAATATAAGCATATAAATCTATTGAAATTTTTTGATGCCCCCATACCTAGGGATGTTAACACATATGTAACTTTTGGTGTTGATATAGGAATACAATCAATAGTAGTAACTGGGAAATTATAAGTAGAAGCTTGAACTCATTTATTTTTTCATATCTTATAATGTATAACAATTCATAAATTTTATGTGGTTTGGCATTAAGGTACTCAATTAATTCTTAGTCATTAACTTTAGTCAATTACTCTATATTATCTTTATAAGCCTCGATAGTCATGATAAACCCATCAATAGGGTGTGTAGTATGCCTTATAACATTTTGAATATATAAGTGTTCTTGTTCCCAAGTCATAATTTATTTTACAATGATTTATCTTGATGGTACTTGTATTTGAGGAACACTATTACAAAGATGTAAGTTGAGTAAGGCTTGGGATTGTACATTATGCATTTTAGCCTTTTTATGATATTTGAATTTGATTAATGTACATATAGAATGCACTTGAACAACACCTCATAAAGTGAGATATAATGAAATTTTGAACCTCAAAAGATGTAATAAAAAATATTTATTATTATGATGATTTGAATTTGAAACTTTTAAACTTGAAAAAAGTAGTAGAGGTGTAACTATTTAAGGTGTGTTTACTTTGTAGGCTCTCAAATATACTGATCCTAGTCATAAAATGGTGAACATGACCCCAAATACATTAACCATGAAGGATTATACCATCCTATATCTACAATATATTATCTCTAGGTTATTTTGAGAGTAAATTCTTGGGGCTATCTACTTAGTGATGCACTAAAATAATAAATGGTTGAAGGCTTTCTATGGCTAAAAAACCCTAGGCATTTCTAACATACCATGAGGTGTGTGGAAACTAAAATCTAAATATAGTGTTGTCTAATGGCTTGATTTTTTGGTAAATACCCCTCACACCATAGATTATGTAAAACTAAAGACCATTTTTCCCATAATGACAACTCTTTTGAGTTTTAAAACTATTGTAATATAGTTTTGAAGTAAGAAAGAAAAGCAAATTGAAAACCAATCACAAATAAAGATTTTTTTGCAAATAAAAAAAATTCTAAAACCTTGAGGACAAAGATAAATCATATATCAATGCTCAGTATATGTAATAAAAGATGGTCAAATTTCTCTTTAGTGTCTATAAATAAAAAATTTAGCTAAAACCCAAGAATAAAAATTGTAAAATAAATTAATGCTCAAAAAAATTGTATGGTTTCACCAATAAGTTTTACCCTATTTTTTATAAAACAATAAATATGTTTGTTTAATAGGTGTAAAAATGGGTATATATTATGATGATAAATATGTACAACAATTAATAATTCTAATTTTAGAAATTGACAAATATAGAAAACTATTATTTTTTTAAAACACTAAGAAAAAATATACTTAGATCAAACTAGGATCTCTATTGACTATTTCAAATATATGAAAGTGGAAATAATCAAAATAGGTGATTGTGCATGATCAAAATTAGGAATAAAATTTGAAACTATTCTTGAACAAGATCATTGTAGGTGGATAGGAGTGCAAGGCACTCACATCCATTGATCAGTGACTTGTCCTAATTGATTTTAATTAATTATTAATAAGAAAATACATAAATAAGTAGAACCATAATTTTGATAGATCAGAAGTAAGATCACATATTATTTCTAGACATGACAGCTATACATGGAAATGACTATATGTTGCTTAATTCCATTAACCATAGACTTATCTTGGTTGACTATTAAAAAAAATTAATTACTATGCCTTATGCATTTGCATCTACCAAGTGGGTTGACATATTTTGATTTAGGTTATGCCATGTATAATTCATTTTTTTATTCTGTTATATTTTAAACCCTAAGGAGAATTTAAAACCTTGGAAACTTGAGAAAAGAGGTGATTGTGATGATATGAACTGACCTCAATAAACCCTTTAATTATTTACCACTACCTATGTATTTGATACTCCAAAGAGAGAATTCAATCCCACATAATTCTTCTACCTAGAGTAATTGTTTAATTGTTCTCCTTGATTATGTGTATGTAGCTAGAAAAATGATTTTGATCATTGACAATTATATCCCTTGACTTGGTTTTAAATGTTTTAGACTTGGTTTATGACTAATCCTTGTGAGTGATCTTAAATTTAGAATGAATGGGGGAGATTTTTTCAATGTGAAATAGTGTGAAAGTGCTCAATTTATGATGTTCATCTAGGAATAATTAATGACCTTTGATATGTATTTATAGGCAAATATTTTAATAATTCCTATTACATAACCTTGTGAAACATTTGGGAAGACCCAAAATAATGTTTTAAAAAATATAAACTAGTCTTTATTTACCATAGGATGTGGCAGGTCTAGGTGGGAAAGAGTATGGTAGTGCTCATGTCCGCCTAGTGTTGATCTCTTTTAAAAGATCATGGATAGGTTTCCTGATTTAGGGATAGTTTGAGAGTGATTTTAAGTATTTTGATCAATTAAATTTGGAAGATTTGTGTAATTATAATGGAAAAAAACAATTCAATCCCACATATAGATAAATGGCTCAAAGGAATGGTAAATATTAGTCATGTATTTGGGTACAAGTCATGTGGTTTATGATGTGTCAAGAATTAGTATTGTTAAGTACCTATAACTAGATTTATATATCTACATTCCCCCCCCCCACTTTATTATAGTAATTAAATTTCTAGATTAAAGGATAAATAATTGAACATGAGTGTGTACAACACATTTTTTATTTGATAGGATACTCCAATTGTGTAGGGCACTCAAATTTAGCAAACCCTAGAATAACAAATGAAGTAATCCTTTGCCCATTTTAAATTTTTTTAAAATTAAACTTGGAAAATCAAAAAATGTAAAAAAGAGAAAGGAAGGAGTACACATATATGTAGGTGAAATTAAATTTCCCTATAATTGATTATGGATAATTTTTTCCCTTTATTGTAATACTTGAATAATTTTGAACCAATGTCAAATTGAGAGTGATCAAGCCCCAATTTTTAATAATTAATCAAGCCTTTGAGTTAAAAAGATGCATATTTTAACACCTATAAATAGTGAGTATTACCCAATACACAATTTCAAAAGGGTGGTACCACATTGGGTTCCTTATAAATTATTCCAATTCCATTGAGTGTCACTATACTTGAACATACACCACCCAAAACAGAAGATGGAACCACACAATGAGTTTGCAAGAATTAATGCCAAGGTTTTTTATTGTCACTAGACTCAAATATAAATTACTTATAACATATCATATCACACCACTAAAAATGTATCTATAGTATATTTTCATTGTCAAAATATAATGAATAATATTATGCCCTCATCATGACTCCATTACTTATATATTAAACATTTTTGCATTTAAAACTATAAATTTTAACTTTTAAAATGTGAAGGAAAAAGTATTGTGCCTTTTGAACTTTGCACTTTGAAAAATCATGAGAATGAATAAGTATCATGCCCTTAAATATTGTGCCAAGTTATATATAATTCCATGCGCCTATATGTTTAATTATAATTTTAATTGCAACCTATAACTTTTATATTGTAATTGTTTTGTATATGCCCATGCATATGTATTCAATTTTGTATAAATATTTACTTTGAGTTTTTTAAAATTAAGTACATATACATGTCATATTCTCCCACAATTTTTATAAATTTTCTAATAGTTATCATGTATTTAATTTTAGAATTTATTTAAATATTTTAAAACCTATACTCTATTATAGAATTTTATATTTGAATTACTTTGAATTTTTAAAAACATGTACTCTATATTTTTGAACCCTGTACTCTATCCCAAATCTATTTTTTTTATCTACTCATGGAGGTTTGTATATATATAAAAATCCCAAAATTATTCCCACCTTTTAATATGAGGGATGTAGCACTCATCTCAAAATAATATTTAATTATATAATGTGATAAAAATATAATCATGTAGTATTATGTCATCATGTGAAGAGTATGTCATGGAAGCATGTATGTGACATATTGAATGTGAGGCATATAAATTTAATGTCTATATATATTTATTAATAAAGCATGTATTAAATTTAATCATCTTTAAAGTAGACTATGAAATAAAAATGCATGATATATATCATGGCAGTAGTAATGAATCTCATTAACCAAAAAAAGCACAACACACAATGTCACATAATTCCACACAATCTCATATAATAAGGCTAAGTGTTGTATAAAATGGACATGAATATGTCACAACAAAAAATCCTAGAGGACACATGTAAAAGATAGTAATAATGTCACAAACAAGATAAATGTTAAAATGTTACACAAACTACAGGGCCAAGTGCCACAAGTGATGTACATGTTCAAGTGTTGTACATACAAAATAAAAATCTTATATAGATATTTAAGAAATTTTCACAAGGGGCCAAGGTTATAGGTGTTAGTAATATATTAATTCACATTTATTACTATAGTGTGCATATCTATTTTTTAATATCACCTTAATTTATTTACATTTGTATGTTTCTCGGTGTGTTTCTCTTTCCCTCCCTATGGTGGATGCCTTTAATTATAATTTGTGTCACATGTTTATTGTATGTACTTTGATTTCTCTTTTATTACTCTATCTAAAATTGTTTGAATTTTATAATTTTCAAGTAATATGGTTTATTTTGTTTACCCTGACTATGATATGATTTTTTTTAACTTTCTTGCTTTGTGTACTCGATGTTACTATCAGTGGTATCATGATCTATATCATACATACTATCTCTTGATTTATTATGTGTGTTCCTTATGTTTCCATGGTTTCTACCAATCATTTATTAGGGAATACTATATTTTTTCTTCATTTATTATATATTCCATACTATGGCCATCATACACACATGCTTACATGGATGGTGCATTGTTTATATTAGGGCATATTATTTTTCATGCCTTCACTACTTACATATTATTTACATTGGTAAATATAATTTTTATCCTCGTGTATTATCTCCTTCCAATGTAAGGGAATATAGATGTTACCTTTATTTATATATATTAGACCCCTATTAGATCATGCTAATTTGAGTTATAAATTTTATTTCATGATGATATCTGTATAGAGTTATACATGGGATAAATGTACTTTACATGATTACATGAACTTATGATTTTATATAATTTACACATTATACACATAATCCCTTTCTTTTTCTATGAGTTGTATGCAGGATATCCCATGCCTTAAAATATGATATATGATCTACTTATTCTACTTCAAATACATGATTATTTACACACTATAAAGTTATAAGATGTTTTCCCCCACATATTTAGAGGTAATCAACATATTTTTCTCTATTTTCCCTTGAGGTATTCATAATACACAATAGTTTTTTCTTTAGTTCAAAGGTGCATAGTAAAAAAATTATAAGGCACATTATTCATGTTCAAATATTTATAAGTCACCTTACACACATTCAAAGAGTCCATAAATATGGAAATGTAATTTGCATACCACTAGGTGCATTCCTTCCAACTATTTTATTTTATTATTACTTTACTATCTATTTATATTTAAAGATGATTTAGACATAGGAGCATTAGTGTTCATTTTTTAACCCTTAGTGGTAGATAATACATTCATAAAAATATTGATGAGATTGGTTTTTTTAATTTTTTAATTTATAGGATTTGTACTCTATGATAAGGTAAACTCTCTCTTCCTTTTTACTTTCAATTCATTATCATATCTAGTATTAACTTCAAGCAAAATTTATAGGTTTTAGATGTAACTTATTCTCCAAGCCTCCTGGGTGCACTTGTTTGTTTTAGTTTAATATATATTCACCCACACACATTAAAGTTTGAAATTATGTAGACACCTAATTTTGGTATATGACTAGTTATGTATTATAGTATTAGTGTGTTTTTATGTATATTGATAATCAAGCCAAACAAAGATCTTATTACCATATTTCCCCCTTTTTTAGGGCCCCATTTATCTTTATTTATTGTGTTATATCCTTATAATTTTAATTTTTCTTAAATTTTTGGTTTTGATAATATCATCATTCTATAATGTTTGAAAAACTACATATCAACTATTTTTCCCCTAACACAACTCCCATTATTCCCAAAAGGTTAAAAATATTTTTTAGGGTTTTAATTTTGCCTAACAAGATTATCCTTTTGATCTTGGAGTTTCCTAGATTAATTCACATAATTTTTTTTTATAAATATCGACCATACTTGGCCCTGTCCATAATAATCCCTTGTACATTTAAGTTGTCATAATGTGGTGCAAAGTGACATGTGTCCTCATAGACAATGGATTTGGATTAAATATTATGTCTCTAAAGCTCATAAATTATCTCAGATATATAACAGTTGATCTATAGCCAAAAATAATCACTATCAAAACCTAAGATAATGAATAATGGGAATTACAAGGCACCATAATCTTGCTAGTTATCATTGGACCCTTGACCCATGACACACTTTACCATTTATTAGACCTTAACCTATCTTATAATTTGATCTTAAGAAGACCTTGGATACATGAAATTCATACAATCCCTTCAACATTGCACTAATGTCTCAAGTTCTTATACTTAGGCATGGAGGTCACTATCAAAGGAGATTTTTAGCCCTATGAACATTGTAGACATTTGAAGGCTAAGTATGGAAGTTACAACTACTGCTTTGGCCTAGATTTAGTTCTAAAAAAGGACAAAGATAAATAAATACTTGTCAACTTATTAGAGGCCATTTATATGGACCTAGATATCCTTGACTCATCTTCATATATGCCTCCTCTTGAAATGTCTAATCATTTTACCATCTTAATTAATGTCTTAGGAGAGTATTTGACCCATGACACATTCCACATTGATAAAATTCCATAGAACCCTAAGTCCTATGGAATACCTAAAGCTAGGCCACCTTGAATGGAATGGAAATGAAAAGGAAAAGGTAAACTTCATAGTCTAACTCCCATCATTTTCACATCGACCACTGGCCAAAAAGAGGACCCATTTGCCAATGATGAATCCTAGTTGTACAATGATAAGTTAGTCTATTTCTATAAAAATCCTAAATATCCCATTCCTAATAGGATCTTGGAAAACCAATCCTATGAAGGTGGAGGCCTTAGGCCAAGTCAGTAAGGTACTTTTGATCTAATTTCTATGACTTGGTATAAAATAACTTATGGTCTCAGATTTAAACTACTTAGGGGTGACCCCATATATATTATTCATGTTCCAACACCAATGTCTAGTGATGAAGATGCCAACAATGAAGTAGAGTCTAATCATAACATTTATGAAGACCTTACCAATACCACCTATTTGACCCAACTATCATTTTTACCATTACCTTAGTAATCTGACATTCAACATTTCCCATTTATCATCCTCAACTTATAGCCTAGGACCAACAAAAATCCATAGTGCCTATAGATGATTTTGAGAATGATGAGGCCTTTTACAATTTTATAGGACTAAGAGAATGTGTTCTATTGGGAAACCATAAATAAGGGTTCTCTATCAAACTAGATTCTATAACCTAATTTGGATTAATGAGTGAACACCATTGGCCAAAAACAAAAGATTAAAACAATGAGGTTCTAAAGTGAAAATATATTTGAAGAACTTTTGGACCAAGGTAAAAGTAAAGAGAAAGGGAAATATTTTGGTGAAAACCTATTTTAGGTTCCATTAAATTGGGGTGTTCACCTTTCCTCGAATGAATCTCAAGATACCACCAATGATGAACTTGTTTTTGGGTCCACATTCAATTTAGTAGAATAACATGCCTTTGATCAAATCACCTAGGAATTTATTATAATATTTGTGATATGGCCATCATTTCCATTAGGAGATTTATATTCATCTTATTTTGGAGAGTTTGAAGAACCAGTTTGACTAGAGGAATTTATAGTTGCAGGCCAATTCACATCATAGCTAACCATTTTGAAAGATGGACTAACTCTCCTCATAGAAGATACTACAAAAATAAACATCAAGACTCCAACTAACCCAAAGTGGATCAAATTAGGCTTATCTCTCATTGAGGAGGAATGTGAAATCTTTACAACCCTTTTAAAGGAATTTGTTGACATTTTTATATGGTCCTATTTAGACATGTCAGGTTTGGAACCTGTCTTGGTTGTACACCACCTTTTTGTAAATCCTGATGCCAAATTTGTGAAGAAAAAAATATGCAAGATACATCCTCATATTGCTTTACTAGTAAATAAAGAGTTTGAAAAAATCTTAGAAGTGATATGAATCCAACTGATCGACTGTTCAAAGTGGATATCATTTTTTTTTCCTATTAGTATGAAACCATAAGGAATCAAAATCTTCACATAATTTTAGAGATATAAATAATTCCTTCCCTAAGGATTAATTTACTCTACAAAATATTGACATAATAGTTGAGTTCACAATAGGGTATGAAATGATTTCACTTATGGATGGATTTTTAGGGTACAATCAAATTAGGATCACACTAGAAGACCAACACAAGATAATATTCACCACTTCATGAAGAATGTTTTTCTATCAAGTTATGCCATTTATCCTAAAGAATATTAGGGCCACATAAAAAATATCTATGACCATCATATTTCATGATATGATGCATGACATTATTAAAGACTATGTCAATGGCATATTAGGTAAATCAAAGACCCATGCTAATCATCTAGTCATACTATGAAGAATATTTGAGTGTCTTCATGAATATAAGGTCAAACTTAATCCTAAGAAGTACATCTTTGGTATCACTTCAGGGAAATTATTAGGCTTCATCATATCTCATTAGGGTATTGAAGTTGATCTTACCAAATTATAGGTCATTATCAAGATGCTACCACCTTCTAATTTGAAGTAGATCCATAGTTTGTAGGGTAGAATCCAGTCTATAAAACACTTAATTTTGAAATTGGATGAGAAATGACATCATTTCACTCATTTACTGAAGAAATGTGTTACATATATTTGGGATGAAGACTATCAAAAAGCCTTTCAGCATTTGAAAGAATATTTTGCTAATATGCTTGTTTTATTACTACCAATGCTAGGAAATCCATTTCTATTATACCTATCTACTATAGACAAAGCTCTAGGGGCACTTCTATCTTATCATGATGATGATGGGAAAAATCATTCCATGTACTATCTAAGTCATACATGGGTATCATATAAACACAACTATATGATAATAGAAAAATCTTGTTTAGTTATGGTTTTTATAGCCTAGAAGCTATTCCTATACATGTTTAACATAATATAATGGTAATTTCCAAAATAGATCTAATCAAGTATCTATTATCTAAGACAACTTCACAAGGATGTATGGCTAAAATGATCATGCTTCTGAGTGAGTTTGAGATAGAGTATGTCAACTAGAAGGCCATAAAGGGATAAGTACTTGAAGATCAACTTACTAAAGCTCCCTTTATAGATACTAAACCCCTCACTTTTCAATTCCCATATGAGTCGATCATGACCATCATATAAATACCTCTTGAAGAACAACACTAAAAGCTATATTTTGATGGATCATTCACATCACATGGATCAAGGGCAAGTCTATTTTTTATTATGCCATAGGAGGATCTTATCCCTAAATCATTTTATATCAGCTTTCCTTGTACTAACAACATGGTTGAATACAATGCACTTATTAAGGTCATCATCAAGTAGTACAATGGAATATTCATCATCTCATAGTTTATGGTGATTCTTAGTTAATCATTAATTAGGTTATAGACCACTTTCATACTAAAGATGATAAGTTGGTGACATACAAGGCCATGGTCGACACTCGCAAATGACATATTTCTAACATACAGTTTAAATACATACTTATGGTTCATAACTATAGACATCTAAATCTGGCCACAACTGGCTTCTAGCTAGACTTCAAACTAATTCCTACCAACCATCACAAATTAAGCCTAAAAATTGCTAAACATCTCAAATTTATTTATTCATCATTCATGAAATCTCATAATCATGTTGAGATGTCCCTAATTGGGGTATTATATTTTATGCAATAATAATCTCTCATAGATTCATCCCTAATCACTTTTCAACATAACAATTGTCAATTTGTCCTATGGACTATTAAGTGGGGCACGCACTTAAATCAAATCTTGAAAGAGCTAAAATGCCAATCAAAACAAACTAACAAGTTATACAAGATTAAATGATTAGTTTAATTATCTATTTTCAATTAATGAATATCTAAAAAATGAAATTAAAAAATTCAAAATATCCTAGCCTTTCATTGTTGCCTTTATGAGTTGTCAAGCTTGTTGAAAATATCCTAAAATATATAATTTGAGAGCCATGCCTAGTAATTGGAAATCATAATTACTTGACAACTATTAACTTAACTGGAGTTAGTTTTAACTCACTTAGGTTTAGTTTGAACTCATTCCAACCCTAAACTTAACCTTGACTCACCTTGGATGAGAGTTAATTCCTAAGGCTATAAATACAAGGCCTTGCCTATTGAACCATAAGCTATTTTGGTACAAAGTTATTATGCACAAATGACTTCAAATATTTGATAAGATTAATGTTATACTGCCTAAATGTTATGCAAGTAAGGTTACCATGCTCAAATCTTAAACTAAGCAACATCAAAGCTAAGGTGCCAAGGAGAGAAGGAGCTAAGCAACCTCTATTGACAAAGACTTCTTGATGCATAAGCTGAGCAAGCCATTCAACAAAGCAATTTGGATCTCCCAAGGAAGGTAAAATATTTGTGTCTTTTATGTTTCTATTGTGCTTTCATTTAGTTTTTGTTTTTAATCTCTCCCTAGTGTCTAGGCTGGAGGTGTTAAGAACTTATTGTGTTCATTTAATTATTTTATGAGACTAACATAAGACTAACCTCCCATCCATGTCAAATTAATAGTTCACATGTTGGCACACCTGGTAGGACCACAAACATCTCATATAAGCAAGGAGATTAATATGCTACTTTTAGTTTTTCTAATGGAGGCTTAAAATTCTTTAAAATTCAAGTTTTAACTTTGTTTTTCATGTATTTCTATTTTTAGCAACACACAAGTTACAATTAATCGATGCAAATTTATTTCAAGTTTGATAGAGATCGACATCGATTGTTCCAGACTGATGTTAATTCTATCAGAATTGGCATAGATCCTTGTATGAAGAAAAAACACAATAGAAGTGTGACTAAAAGGTGTTATCAAAGTTTTTTGGCTTTTATCCTATGTTTAAGAACCTACATTTTGTTTTTTAACTATTCTCTTGTAGGATATAGAAGGATATTTGTTTTTTAGTTTCATTTTACTAACAATATTTTTTTTAAAAACCATATTGAGCTTTTTTCTATTTTTGTAGGAATCAACATTGATCTTGTTGACCGATGTTGATCCCTATGTAGATCAATTGATGTTTATCTCTATAGACCAACATCGATCCCTATGTGGATTAACATTGATCTCTCTAAGACAAAAAAATAGGAAACTTGAGAGATCATTTTAAAATATTGTTTTCTCACTTGATTTTGGTCTTCTAAGCAAGCAAACCCTCTAATAAATTGTAGGTCCTAAGGTGGAAAAAACAAAGTTTTAACATGATTAAATATTGCACACTTTGTCTTTGGTGTTTGAAATGAACATATCTCTTTTCAATACCTTAGTTATTTTTTAAATCTTTGCAAGTTTTTCAATTAATGCCAAGGGGCCAAAATTTCACAACATACATTGTTTTGGTGCACTAAAATGAACTTTCACATTTACTTACATACTCTTAAGAGTTATTTATTTTGTGTTTATTCATTGAAAGTTGTTTATTTTTAGCAAACTAAGTGACACATCTATGCTCTTCCCCATCCCATTTAGGGATCTTAGGTGACCAAAAGTGCTCAATCTTTACCTTTGTTGCTTTAGTCTCAAAGTGTGAATTTTATTTACTAAGGTTGTCCCCAAATCCTTATGGTTTGGGTGACCCTAAAATGACCATAAAGTCTTTTCACTCATTTTATTTTTCATTATTTTTGGCTTGAGAGTGGGATTTCATCACCTCCTCATGGGTTATCTAAAGAAAGATTAACCTAGGAATTCATCTCCCATTATTGTTTTAACCCCACTCCACAATGGAGTATATAAATTGAGCTAGTGATTCATTGGGATGATAGTTTGAGTGGTTAACCTCTGTTAGTGACTACTACCCTTAAAACATATGATCAACTCAAACATCACACTACACTAATTAAATGATAGATGTAGTGGTTGTGAAAAGGAAAATAACTTTTTAGAAGAAGCTAGTTGACATGGATCCAATTAATGTGAGCATCTCTTGTGGTAGACACTCTTGAGACCATCTATAAATATGCAAAAATTGATAGTTTAGAACAACCCCACTTGTCGTAGACATACTATTGATGTAGGGAGAGTAGCCCAAAGTTCCATGTCACAGTACAAACTCTTGAGAGAAGAAGGAACCTACAAACCCTACTTTTCATGTGCTTTTAATTTTTGGATTAATAATTAAAATCCTCTCAAGAGAAATTATATTGATAGAATTTGATAGCATTATGCAACCTTGTCAGTTTTAGGATTTTAAGATGTTACACTTAAGTGTTTGTATCATTTTATCATTTATTACATGGTTTTGAGTCAAACTATCTATTTTTGTCTATCTTACCACATCAAAATGAGCCTTGTTTATAAATCACTCATTTATTGGAGGAGTCATTATCCCACCCATTTGACACCATAATTTTGCCTTAATCTTTTGACAAAACTTGTTTGTATGTGTATCACTTGATTAAAAAGGGTGTCATTATGCTACCCAATTCATTATAAGTTTTATACCCTTGAGTCTTGAAATAAAAATTTGTAACATATTTAGAGAATGATAATTTTGTTATGTTGCTCGAATCATTTCAAAGACTTGTTTACCTTATGTCCAAATTTTAATTTACAAACCAAAGATGCGTGTACCTTTTTGGATCTTTACCTACTACCATTATGCCATTCATTCTTGTCTAGCTTGTTGTTTATTTAAAGAAGCCTAATTTTCCTAAATTGAGTTTGAAATTAGCCTTACTAAGTTTAAATCCAAAAATTGATTGATTTATACCTATGCCTTTTTTATTTTTGGCCTAGACATCGATTTTATCTTTTGGGTTGTGTAACTTAGGTTAATTATTTATTCAATTTGAAAACTATTATTTGTGCCTAGATTTTGGGGGAAGTAGTGTCTCATCCATAAGCCTAGAGTTTCATGCCTTATACCAATTAACCAAGTTCATGTTTAAATCTAAATGCCTAGTTTATTCTAAAGTGTTTCAAATTTGTTAGATTAAATTTCTTACCTTGTTTTGTTTATAGCCTAGCTTTTGTGCCTTTTCCAAAAGACCTAGCACATGCCTATTTTAAGCCTAACTTTTTTTCCTTTTCTTAAAGACCTATCAACTTTTGTTTTCTTTAGATTAGACTTGTTTGAAACAATTTTATACCTAGAGTTTGGCATTATAATTTTTGTTCATCCACTTGACCTTTTTGTGTAAAACATTTATAGTCAAACATTTGTTGTTAGACTATTTTTGCCAAGTTTTAGCACATACCATTTTGGAGATACAACTCCAATTTTTAGACTAAGTTAGACTATGTTTGGACCATTTGTATTTTAGATGTTGTTTTTAAAAGTTTATATAATTCTAGGCCTTTTTGTGAAATATTTGCCATTGATGTGGATATGTCTAATTATAATCATTGTCAAGCCATGTACAATCCAAGTTATGATAACATGGTCACAAAAATTGAATTTGATTAAGATCCCTATGTTGAAGAGGTGGTTTTTGAGGTGGATCCTTATCCTCTTTACAATACTCAATTTGGGGAATAAAGCCAAGATCCTCAAGAGCAGTATGTGGTAATAAATTATTTAGGCTGATTAATGTACCAAGTTTGACCTTTCACTGGTCATGGTACCTAATCCCCCACCTATACCATTAACCCTCCTTCCATATTCATGATCCACTGAGATCCAAAATGTCTAAATATTACCATTCTAGGACCTCAGCCTTTAGCTCATGACAACAACCAAGCTTCTTAACACCCTATCATTACCATTCTAGGACCTCATCTTTTGTCTCATGACAATAACCAATATTCATAATCCCTACCATTTATATTTGAGGACCTTTTATTTTGTCTCACAATAGCAACCAAGCTTCATAATGCCTAATCATTAGTATTCTAGGACCTTATCCTTTGGCTCACGATAGAAACCAAACTTTGAAATTACCTACCATTATCATTCAAGGACTTCATACTTTGGATTTTATAAGTAACCAAGATTTAAAAATCCTTTCCATTACCATTCTAAGCCCTTCCAGGTATGGTAACTTATTTTCCCAACAAAGTTGTGTAATTATGACTAGATAGGTCATAATTACTATTTTAGGTTAGTAATCAACCTTTGTTAATCCCATCAAATATAAGACTATCATTATCTAACTATTGGCCATTTTTAAATAATTTCCAACCATCCCCCACTTTAGAAAAGCCATGTTGATCTTTGAGTCACAATTGAGCCAATCAGTACCTCTCAAGCCAAGCCAATCATTCGAAGACCAAGATATGTTCAAAATTGGTATTTTATAATTATTTGTAAACCAAGGCCAAGAGAACCAACTAATCCATTATGTTTTTTTGAAACACCTATTTTTGATGAATCAACCTATGATGAATCACCTTTTGATACTATCCCTATTGTCGAAGAGTCTCACTCTAACAAGCCAATCTTTGCTAATTATATTCTTATTAATTATAACTACCTTTGGGAAAATCATTATCTTGATAAATATCCTATTCTTAAAGAGCCTCCTTTTGATAATCCAGTCTCTATGGAGTTGTATCTTGACATTTTCCCCTCATAGAGGAGTCTCAATTTGACAAACCAATCTCTATGGAGCCCATTATGCCATCACAAGTTGTTACTTATCCAATACCAAATATTGAACAAGACACTATTATAGAAACATCCACACTAGATGAAGAATCAACATTGAATTTACATTATATTCTTAAACTAACATTAGATTTAGCATCAAAATAAGAATCAACATTAGATTCATAATCCCTTGAGTTAGACTCAGCTTCAAAATCAAAATATGTTCATGATTATTATAATATTAGTTATGCATGCCTTATATATCAATTTGGATATATTTATGATCCTTTAATGGTTTTTAAGGATGATTACTTCAGCTTCGATACAAGTTCTCCTAGTATCTTCTATGAGGATTGTGTTACCTCTTTCCATTCCATTACAATTTCACATGCCATTAACACCAACCAACCAAGCCATTATATTTACAATCCACCTCCCACAATTGTTGATTGAGACTAATAGAATCATACCTTGTTTGACTGCATCCATGGTGACATATCAATTACAAAATATCAAGGGGGCCAAGACCAAATTCATCTAAAAGAAGAACAATCTCCATGTGAAACCTTTTTGAAGGTGCTAGGGGAAATCAAAATCCTAACTCAATATCTTCTAGTGAAAATTTATTTGAGGCACTAAAATATAATCAAAGTCAAAAGTAACTATTCCTCAGTGAAACCTTCTTGGAGGTGTTATTGGATAATAAAGAAAATTTCATTGGTGAAAACCTCATCAAGGTGTCAATATATGAGAACAACAATTATTCATTACTTGATGAAGACATTATCAGAGATAAAATTAGTACAACTTTTAATCTACAACATATTTACATGGTAGTTACTCTTAGGCCCAAATAACAAAAAAAATTGGTGGTCTTATCAAGAACATATTCAAAAGTCTTCAGCGCCACCACATCCAAAGTTATGTAGAATTTGGAATCAATAACATTGTGTGTACTTGAAAATCCCAATCTTCATTTGTTGCTTAACCATTATACATTCCATTATTATCCACCTTTACATCACCAAATTAGACATATCAGCCACTATTTATCCATATTTACCATCCTTGGCCATACTTTCTTTTGTAGAGGCTACAAAGATACCTTATCTTGACATTTTAAGGAAATAGACTCAATGACCAATGAAGATCACAAAAACATTATGGAGTCCAAATCTATAGTAGGTTCTTGATAGAGCAACTATTTAGATGATGTGTGGGATAGTAATTTAAATGATTTATTTATTTTGGTTGTATCATATGTTGATCAGGATGTGCATCTCCACATCAGTAGTAATAACAAAAACATTTACCTTGTCATAGCTATTTACCTTACCATTTTCATTTTCCATTTACCTTGTCATTGTCATTTTTCATTCCTCTTACCGCTGTTTCATACCCTACCATTTACCTTACCTTATAACTTGGGGGCAACCCTATTACCACTATAGCCAATTGTCATAACATCACCATCCTTGAATAATGTCATGTTATATTCCATCCTACCATACCTTCACTATTGACCAAAGACTATTTTTGTCTACCATACCTAACCCTTTTTTATCTTAATTCCATTGGTTCTTCTCACACATTTAACAAGGGGATTTTGATCTAGTTTTAATAGTTTCAAATTTTCATGTTTAAATCGTAGTCTATTAAAGTAGTATGATAGTGGGTTTAGCAATTTATCTTTCATTTACATTTGACTAGTGTTACTAATTATAATCCCCTTTGGTCAAATCAATATTCTACCTAGTGTTACTAATTATAATTGCCTATGGGAAAATTAGTATCACTAACCTATGCCATTATTTCCTGATTATAACTATCTATGGAAAAATTAGGAACATTAGTTTACCATGCATTATCAAATCACCTTGCCATTAATATTCTCATTTGCCTTTCTATTTCCCTTAATTTATGAAATTTTTTGCTACTTGGTCAGATCTCACCACCTTTTATGTGAGCAAAAATATTGTGACTTGAGGTGTTAATGGGACTATGTAGGTCATGCTCAATTCATGTTGAGGTTAGCTCAATCCCCCTTTTCCATATACTCTTTCTATTTTGCAAACAACCTAAGCCATGCTCTCACCATTTTACAAGTGGTATCTTGTCAATCTCTAATGAGTAAAGATACCTTAGAAAAATTCCAAAAACATTTGAAATATTTCAAAATCCTAAACATTATAAAATTGGCTTACAATCTCCTAGGAAGATATATAGCCCCAATAATCCAAAAACATTTGTCCTATTTAAAACTTGTTAGTCATCCTCAATTTGCCTACTAGGGAAAATCCATTATTAGTTCCAATCCAATCCACTACCATTGGGGGTGTGACCTTCCCTTCACATATATCCTTGTTTAGGGGCACCAGCCATTTATCATTCCATTAAGCCTTCACATGTAGATATTAATTTGGTTGATGATAGGATGCTTTATATTACTTTTTTTTTGTTCAAGATTTTTGTGTGTTTATTTTCTTAGTTATTTGTTTATTTATTTATTTGTTTTCCTATTTGTTTAATTTTATTATTGTGCCTTTACTCAGTCTATATGCATTCATTGAGTGATTCCTTGTGCATTATTCTTAAGTATTTACCTATTCATACATCAAAATTATCATCATAGTTTTTATCATTGATGCATTATTTTCAATTATTTGTTAGATTGAGAGTCAACCTTTATTCATATTTTGGCTTGTTATCATGGTGTTTGATATCATGATACATACCATCATGTGCTATAGTAAAAATTAGCTTAGGAAGTCTTACAATCAATAGAGTTGTAAAATATTCTCCTTGGTAACCTTGGAAAAATCCTCCCACCCTCCTTGATCAAATCAAACCCTTGACCATTCTAGGTGTATTAATACTAATAAGGATGAACATCTTTGCATTGGTAGGTATAACTAAATCATTCAATTGATCACTCCTTTAATATTCTAACCATCTCTTTTCTCACTTTGTGCATGGTTATTGGTGGCTTCTTCAATCGTTAGACCATCATATCTATGTTTGCACTCACTCATCTTTAATTTGTAAAATAAGTTATATCCTTGAGTTATGATTGCCAATTTGAACTACTAGGGCATGCTCAAATATTATTATTCAATCTAGGTTATCTTAATTTTCTTAACCACCTATGGGTAAATCATTATTTTGACTCATCATCCTTATTAGGGCATATTCTTGTACCACTGATTATAACCACCTTTGAGTAAATTAGTGTCTCAACATTTGTTACTGATTATAACCACCTTTGGGAAAATCATTACCTTTTTTATAAAAATAAATGCATGTAAGCATTATCTTGATTGGATTAGTCTCACCCATGGGTTAATTTAATTCTTCTTCTTGATTTTTTTTTATGGATCATCCATCAATCATATGTGTCAGTGACTCCCTCATTGGGGAATCATTACAAGCTTCCCAAATATTGTTTGGATCTTCCTCTTCAGTCATTATCTTCTTTCATTCTTAATGGCCTTTTTCATTATTTTAGAAGGTGTTACTATGCCTATAGATCTTAACATCTTCCTAAATAGGGGCAAACTGTAGACATTTAAATTTGGCCACAACTTCCTTCCAGCTAGACTTCAAATTGATTCCCACCAACTATTACAAATTAAGCTTAGGAATCAATTAATGCCCTAAATTTTTTTTTGCATCATTCATCAAAGCTCATAATCATGTTGAGACATCCCTAATTATGTTATTATATTGTATGCAATAATAACCTCTCATAGATTCATCCTTAATCACCTTGCAACATAATAACTATCAATTTGGCCTATGGACCTATTAAGTGGGGCACTTACTCACTTAAATCAAATATTTAAAGATCTAAAATGATAATCACAATCAATTAACAAGTTAAACAAGATTAAATTATTAGTTGAATTATCTATTTGTAATTAATGAATATCTAAAAAAGTAAATTTAAAAGATCCTAGCATTTCATTAGTGCCTTTATGAGTTATCAAGTTCTTTAAAATATACTAAAATATATAATTTGAGAGCCATGTCTAATAATTGAAAATAATAATTAATTGACAACTATTAACTCAATTAGAATTAGTTTTAACTCACCTAGGTTTAGTTTGAACCCATTCCAAGCCTAAACTCAACCTTGACTCACTTTGGGTGAGAGTTAATTCCTAAGGCTATAATTATAAGGCCTTGCTTATTCAAACATAAGTTATTTTGATGCAAATTTATTACGTATAAATGACTTCAAAGCTTTAATAATATTATTTTTATAATGCCTAAGTGTTATGCAAGTAAGGCTACCATGCTCAAATCTTAATCCAAGAAACATCAAAGCCAAGGTGCCAAGGAGAGAAAGATCTAAAAAGCCTCCATTTCCAAAGACTTTTTGATGTACAAGCTGAGTAATCCATTCAACAAAGCCATTTGGAGCTCCCAAGGAAGGTAAAAGAGTTGTCTTTTATGTTTTTGTTGTGCTTTCATTTAGTTTTTGTTACTAAACATTATTTGGAGATTCTTCTTCAATCATTATCTTATTTTATTCCTAATGACCTTTTTCATTCTTTGATAAGATGTTACTATGCCTATAGCTTGCAACATCTTTCCAAACAGGGGTAAACTATAGACATCTAAATTTGGGCACAACTATCTTCCAGCTGGACTTCAAACTGATTCCTACCAATAATTTCAAATTAATCCTAAGAATCACTGAACGTCCCAAATTTTCTTATGTATCATTCATCAAAGCTCATAATCATGTTGAGACATCCCTAATTGGGTTATTCTATCATATGCAATAATAAATTTTCACTTATTCATCCCTAATCACTTTGTGGCATAAAAACTATCAATTTGGCCTATGGACCTATTAAGTAGGGCACCTAATCACTTAAATCAAATATTGAAAGAACTAAAATACTAATCAAAATCAATAAATAAGTTAAAAAAGATTAAAAGTTTATTTTAATTATCCATTTTTAATTAATGAATATCTAAAAATGAAAATTCAAAATTTTAAAATATTCTAGCCTTTTATTATCGCCTTTATGAGTTATCAAGCTCTTTAAAAATATCTTAAAATATCTAATTTGAGAGCCATGGTTAGTAATTTTAAATAATAATTACTTGATAACTATTAACTCAATTAGATTTAGTTTTAACTCACTTAGGTTTAATTTTAACCCATTATAAGCCTAAACTCAACCTTGACTCACCTTGGGTGAGAGTTAATTCCTAAGGCTATAAATTCAAGGCCTTGCCTATTGAACCACAAGCTATTTTGGTGAAAATTTATTATACACAAATGACTTCAAATCTTTGATAAGAGTAGTGTTATAATTCCTAAATGTTATTCATGTAAAGTTACCATGCTCAAATATTAAGCCAACCAACATCAAATCCAAGATGCCAAAGAGTGAAGGAACTAAACAACCTCCATTGCTAAAGACTTCTTAATGTACAAGCTGAGCAATCCATTCAATAAATCCATTTGGAGATCCTAACGAAGGTAAAAGAGGTGTGTCTTTTATGTTTTTGTTGTGTTTTCATTTAGTTTTTGTTACTAAACATTATTTGTAGCTTCTTATTCAATCATTATCTTCTTTTATTTGTAATGTCCTTTTAATTTTTTGAGAAGACGTTATTGTATCTACAGCTTGCAACATCTTCCAAAATAGGGGAAAACTATAAACATCTAAATCTGGCCACAATTGGCTTCTTGCTAGACCTCAAATTGATTCCTACCAACCATTATAAATTAAGCATAAGAATCATTGAATATCCCAAATTTATTTGTGCATCATTCATCAAATATCATAATCATGTTGAGACATCCTTAATTGGGGTATTCTATCGTATACAATAATAACCTCTCATAGATTCATCCCTAATCACCTTGTGGCATAACAATTATCAATTTAGCCTATGAACCTATTAAGTGGGGCACTTACTCACTTAAATCAAATATTGAAAGAGATAAAATGCTAATCAAAATTAATTAAAAAATTAAACAAGATTAAATACTTTGTTGAATTATCCATTTACAATTAATAAATATCTAAAAAAGGAAATTCAAAAATTCAAAATATCCTAGCCTTTCATCATTGCCTTTATGAGTTGTCAAGCTTTTTAAAAATATATTATAATATCTAATTTGAGAGACATGCCTAGTAATTTAAAATCATAATTACTTGAAAACTATTAACTCAAATAGAATTATTTTTAACTCAACTAGATTTAGTTTGAACTAATTTTAAGCCTAAAATCAACCTTGACTCACCTTGGGTGATAGTTGATTCCTAAGGCTATAAATACAAGGTCTTTCTTATTGAACCATAAATTATTTTGGTTCAAATTTATTATGCACAAATGACTTCAAAGATTTGATAAGATTAATGTTATAATGCCTAAATGTTATGCAAATAAGATTACCATGCTCAAATCTTAAGTCAAGTAACATGAAAGCTAAGTTGCCAAGAGATAAGGATCAAAACAAGATCCATTTATAAAGACTTCTTGATGTAGAAGCTGAGAAAACCATTCAATAAAATCATTTAGAGCTCCCAAGGAAGGTAAAAGAGTTGTCTTTTATGTTTTTTTGTGCTTTCATTTAGTTTTTGTTACTAAACATTATTTGGAGATTCTTCTTCAATAGTTATCTTCTTTTATTCCTAGAAGCCTTTTTCATTGTTTGAGAAGATGTTACTATGCCTATAGCTTACAACATCTTCTCAAATAGGGAAAAACTATAGACATCTAAATCTAGCCACAACAGGCTTCTAGCTGGACTTCAAATTGATTCCTATCAACCATTGTAAATTAAGCTTAAGAATTACTAAATATCCCAAATTTGCTTGTGCATCATTTTTCAAAGCTCAAAATCATGTTGAGACATCCCTAAACAGGGTATTCTATTATATTCAACAATAACCTCTCATAGATTCATCCCTAATTACCTTGTATCATAACTGTCAATTTGGCCTATGGACCTATTAAGTAGGGCACTTAAATAAAATCTTGAAAGAGCTAAAATAATAATCAAAATAAATTAACAAGTTAAACAAGATTAAATTCTTAGTTTAATTATCTATTTTCAATTAATGAATATCTAAAAAAGTAAATTCAAAAATTCAAAATATCCTAGTCTTTCATCATTGCCTTTATGAGTTGTCAAGCTTTTTGAAAATATTCTAAAATACCTAATTTTAGAGCCATGCCTAATAATTGAAAATCATAATTACTTGACAACTATTAACTCAAATAGAGTTAATTTTTATTCACCTAGGTTTAGTTTGAACCAATTCCAAACCTAAACTCAACCTTGACTCACCTTAGGTGAGAGTTGATTCCTACGACTATAAATATAAGGCCTTTCCAATTGAACCATAAAATATTTTGGTATAAATTTATTATGCAAAAATTACTTCAAAGATTTGATAATATTAATATTATAATGCCTAAATGTTATACAAGCAAAATTACCATGCTCAAATCTTAATCTAAGAAACATCAAATCCAAGGTGCCAAGGAGAGAAGGAGCCAAGCAACCTCCCTTTCCAAAGACTTATTGATGCACACACCAAGAAATCCATTCAAAAAATCCATTTGGATCTCCCAAGGAGGGTAAAAGAGTTGTCTTTTATGTTTTTGTTGTGCTTTCATTTAGTTTTTGTTACTAAGCTCTTCCTAGTGTCTAGGCTAGAGGTTTTAGGAACTTAATGTGTTCATTTCATTATTTTATAAGAATAACACAAGACTAACCTACCCTCTATGTCAAATTTTTTGTTCATAGTAATAGGATAGTGGATTCCATAGCCACCATTGGTTATTTAATCTTCCACATAGATAAGACAAAATAATATCAATTCCTCATTGAAAATCTTCTAGCACCTAGTCATGAACCTTGAACCATCATAATGATCTATGATATTTTTGGTCCCATTTATATTTGGTACTCAAAACTCTTTAAGTACCTTCATGACCATATCATGCCACTATACCTATCACACAAACAACAAAATGACTTTACCTATCAAACGTCATGTTATATCTTACTTGGCCCAACCCTTTACTAACAAATCTTTGATGTAACTCTATTTCATTGTTTAAATTTGATAACATTAGAATTATGGGAAGTTCATGAAAGAGTATGTGGATCCCACACCAATGGGACCATCTTTATGAAAAATATCCTCTGTACCAATTATTATTGGCCAACTATGAAATCAAATGTAACTACTTATGTTAAAAGGTGTGATAAATGTCAAAGGCATCCAAATTGTATTCATGCCTTGGCCAAAATGTTATACTTAAACCATGGCTATTTGAAACATGGAAACTTAATCTCATTGAGAATATTAATCCTACCTCTTTTGATGACCATAAACACATCCTTCCCACTACCAATTATTTCACTAAGTGGGTTGAAGCCATACCCCTCACTTACATGACTGGAAAATATATTTCTAAATTTATCTTCAATCATCTCATATGTCACTATGGTATCTCATCTAACATTATATCTGATAATGGTAGATAATTTAAGAACAAGAATGTCAAAATGATTTGTGTTGAGTACAATATCACCCAATATTTTTATACCACATATTACCTATGAGGTAATGATTAAGAAAATGCATCCAATAAAATCATTATCAACATCCTTAAAAAAAAATCAATTATGTTGGTTGTGGTTAGAACCTCCAAATCTTCCATACCCTTTAGGCATATCACACTAATTACTATACTCCAACATGAGCCACTCCATATTCCCTAATCTATGGCACTAATTCCATTCTTCCCATCGAGGTCGAGTTACCTTCTCTATGAATCTCATTGAAACACATCTTGGATGATGAAGATTACATAATAGATCACCTATAAGATATATATTTACTTGATTAAAAATGCATGGCCACTGTCAAAAACCTTCAAACATATCAAAATAGACTCTATGGCTAATATAACTAGAAGGTCAAGCATAGAGAGTTTAATCTTGGAGATCTTATTCTCAAAGAAAACCAAAAGAACAACATAGTCGAGAAGAATAAGAAGGGAAAGTTCAAACCTAATTGGATAAGCCCCTACGTCATTGTTGCAAATTATGGCTTTGGAGCATATGGGCTTGCTACACTAGATGAAGATGAACTTGATGAGCTGATGAACATCATACACCTCAAGCATTATTTCACTTGAGAGACTTGAAGTATTGTTTACGAGGCTCATTTATGTCATACCATATCATCATCTTATTTTTACCATAATGTATACCATTCTACCATACTTTATTTATTGATTGAAGTTATTTTAACCTCCTTCCCCACCCTTTTGACATTGATTACATTCTATTAGTTCCTTGGGCACCTCCAACAAGAAGATTCATATGAAGTTTAAGTAGTTCATTTAGTATTCTAGATAGAGGCAATATATTGGACTAGTATGATAGTGGTTTGATAGTTACATCCTTCATTTCTTATTTTATTTCATTATGAGTGTTATTGATTATAATTGCCTTTAGGAAAATTAGTGTCCCACTCTATACTACTAATTAAAACCACCTTTGGGAAAATTATTATCATTCACCTATGCCATTGTTTCCTTATTATAACTACCTATGAGAAAAATTAGGAATAAAAACCTTACCATAAATCATCATATCACATTGCCATTCCTATTTCCATACTATGCCATTTGCCTAATACATGAATTTGATGCTACCTAGTTGGGTTCTTCCATTATAAATTGAAACTCCAATGATTTAAGGTTCTAATGGGACTATGTCGGCAGTACTCAATTGATGTTGAGGTCATATTAGGCACCATTTTTCCCATGCTAATGTTATTTCATGAGTTTTACTATTTAGTATCTCGTCATTATCAATCGAGTTAAGATGATTTGAAAATTCCAAAAACATTTGTAAAAGACTTATAAAATCCTAAAAATCAAAAAATCATGAAAATTGGCTTAGAATTTCCATGCAAGATATAAAACCATCAAATTTTTTGGGATGGGCCATATTCTTTGTTCAATTTATTTTTAGACCATCTTGGCCTTTTTAATCCCATTTATGGGAGAGCTACATTAGGCTGAGGTTTGCATGGACTATATAGGTAGCATTTGGATATATGGGGTATCTCAGGGTAGCTCGATCACACCTTCCTTTCTTTTTTGACCACTTTTTTATCGTAAGGATCTTGGGACCCCTAAATATATTATGATTAACCACTTGTCATTTAGTTTTCCCATTCTTATTGGCCTAAAGCCTTATACTCTTGCCATTTTGTGAGTTTATATTGTGTGCATTATGTATTCAACTTTTATACACTAATGTCTGGTAGGCCTCCTCTTATGATCTCACTATTTTGTGAGTATTCTCCATTTCAAATGCTCTCACCATTTTGTGATAACATTCCCATATTCCTCTACATGTGAATCATATTTTCTTTTCATTATATTATTCTATCCCATACTTTAGGAGAATCAACTTTGGCCTGAAGTTCATGTTGAATCTTACATCCATGAAAATATATAGGCAATGTACACTTGCCTAATACATATGGAGTCAACTCATCTACCCCTTAATTTTATTCTATCCCCCCCATTTCATTTTTTTGTTTCATTGTCTCTAATAGCCTAGGGGCAATGTTTGTCATTTTGTTTGTCATTATTTCCCTATAGCCTAGGAGAAACCTTGTGCCATTGTTCTTAAATTTTTTTACTTATGTCATTCATGTCTATTTTAGGGGTCACTTTTTCACCAAGAGTAACACCTATATTACACATACATTCACAATTTATTTTTTATTTGCACTAACATTATGATTAACCATTTTTTGTGTTTATTTCATGTTGTTTTACTTGTTTTGTTGTGATTTTTGTTTCTTGGTGTTTTTTCTTCTTATTTGTTTATTTGTTTGCTTTCATTATTTTGACTTGACTGATTATATATATATTTTCATTGGCTGATACATTGCACATTACACTTAAGTCCATCCATATTCATATGTCAACATTGTCATCATAGTTTTTATCATTGGTGCATTATTTCTTATTGTTTATTAGATCATGTGTTAGTCCTTATGCATATTAAAACTAAGTTATCATGGTGTTTTATATCATGATGATTACCATCATGTGATAAATCAAAAATAAGCTCAATAAATATTCTAATCAATGATTTTGTGGTACTTCTCCTTGGTCACTTGATAAATTCCTAAGCTATCCAATCATTTCCCAAATATAGAGTAATTAAATCATGAATAAATTTTAATCCTTACTAGTTAGGACATGAATCTAAATCACTATAGGTTACCCAAATTCATATTGCTCCTCTATACTAGATTAATCTTACTCTATGAGTATGGATCTAGTCCATAATCCCCCTTTTCCAATTTTCCATATTGTCCTAAACTTCCATACCAATTATTATAACTGCCTTCAGGCAAATCATTATGTTTCAATATATCTAGATGTTAATGATTATAACCACCTTTGGGTAAATAATTATACTTATCTTTGTTAGGTTGTGGAGCTAAAAGCTTCACCTAGATGCAAACATGGAGGTTGCTGAGTGTCACAGTCACCAACGTCGGTTAGGCCAACTGACGTTGATTAGTGGTGAATAGGTAACAATCAACATCAGTCATGAGTCTGCCGACATCAGTCACCCCAGACAGATAGGGACCGACGTCAGTCGCTTGTGCATTCTAGAACTATTTGTTGCATGAATAGTTAGTTTTTTGAATGGCCAGTTTGCATGTAAAGACTAATTTTAGTCTTGGAGCTACATTTCTAATTATTGTAATTAAAAGTCTAATTATTGTTTGCATGAGATCTATATAATAGACTCATGGGCTGTATTGTAAAGTGTGCTAGATAGAGAGAGCAAGGTTAGCTCCTTCAGAGGGAAGAGAGCAAGGTTAACTCCTTAAAAGGGAAAAGAGCAAGGTTAGCTCCTCATAGTGCCACAGTGCCAAGTGTGTATGATCAGGTAGATCTATGGGAGAGCAAGATATGGTAGAAGATCCATAAGGGTGCTAGTGTGTATGATCTCGATCAGCAAGTGTGCAAGTCCAAGTTGATCTGTGGTATAGCAAGATCATGTGAGATCTACATGTGTAAGTAAGATTGGTTTGATTTGTAGGTTGTCGCAAGTTCATGGGAGATCTACTTGGAGTGCGTTGTGTACTCAGACTTGAGTATGTATGTATACTCAGTGTACTGGCAGTTTTGTTACTGACTAGTTGGAGGTGAACAATAACTCTGTGTTTTAGTTGTGTATTGTGACCATGATTGAGAGAGAGAACTCTTGAAGAGATTTAATATTTACGCCCTAGAGGTGTGAGAGCCCTAGAGGAGTGTGAAGAAGATTGTGGCATCTTCTTTGTTGTATTTCCTTTTGGAAGAGTATTAATACAATTGGGTATTGTCTCTCATATTCTGTGTTATTTCTAAATTTCTTGTTACTTCTTACTTCTAGTTAAATTTTGTGTTTAGTTGCTTATACAAAGGTAATCAACTATGCTCTTCATGAGCAGGGGGTCCTGACAAAGTGGTATCAGAGCTAGGATCAACTAACAGGTGGTCAGAGCTTGTTAAGTGTTTGTTGATTACAGTTCACTCTCAGGGGTTTTTGATTGAGTGGGAGTATAGCAATGGCAAAAGAAAGTATGGAGGAATTCAAAAGCAAAAATGATCAATTACGGTGTTATAGAAAGAAAGAGCAGGTAAAGAAAGATTGCTAGTTGGTAGCAGATCAGCATGAAGGAAATAAAGGAGCATGTGTTGTAGGTATTATTGCACTGGTTGCTCTTGTATGTTCCTTGGATAAAGTAGAATCTTGGTTTACAAATTATGTTGCCTCTTTCCATGCAGCCCCAAATAGAGTATTTTTCCATGTTAAGGTCCATGGAGACTTTGGAAAGATTTATTTAGGGGTTGATGAGCCTTGTCAAAGTTTTGGCAAAGGGAAAGTGCGGCTGAAATTGTAGATAGCCAACACATGGGTGTTGAAGAAGGTCATGCAGGTCCCAGTCTTGAAGAGGAGTCTAATTGCTTCAGGAAAGTTGGGTGATGAGAGATGCATAGTAACTCTCACAATGGATGCACTTGAATTAGCTGGTGGTAAGAAAGTAGGTACTCTTTATCTACCTAATTATATTACAGATTCTTCTTCTATTGTGAAGACGTGGCTTTGTAGGCTTGGTCACATGAGCAAGAAGGAGATGCATGTTCTTAAGAGGAAGTCAAATGTGTTTGACAAACTTAAGAACTGGAAAGCCTTGGTGTTTATGGAGGAGATGATGGACAGAGATTAGCGAAAGGGACTAAATAACTCTGAGCAGGGTAGTTTGGATAAGGTTTTGATCCAAGGTGAGCTTGTAGGTAAAAAGTCATCACTCAAAGGAAAACACAGTTACCAACGTTGGTCAGGGGGAACTGATGTCGAACAGACAGGTACCAACATTGGTCATGTGCAGACAGGCAAAGTCAATAGTGTCGAGTAGGTGGCTATCGGTGTCAGTCAGAGAATTGACATTGGCGACCAGGTGGACACTAACATTGGTTAGGGAACTGGTGTTGGTAGTCAAGTCAGTTCCATGAAACTAACGTCAGTTGAATGCAGACTGGGTGGTGACCGACATCAATCACTGGAATGGATTTTGGGTGGATAGCAAGCTGTCAAGGAGTCTCAAATGCCCATATGGAGGATTGAAAGGGTAAGTAAGCCTCAAATTTATTATTTCCCTTCTTTATACTTGTTCCTTATTATAGAGTAGGTAGGATCTAGGAAATAGTGGGAGCATGGCATGAATTCTTTGGAAGAGAACCAAACGGGAGATTTGGTAGAGTTATCAGTCATGATGAAAGCACTGAGAGATGAATGGATTCTTTGGTTAAAGAAGAGAGAGAATGGACATGTGAGATGGAAGGCCAGGTCATAAGGTCTTGAGGAAGTTGTAGGATAGTGGTATAGGTTTGACAAGTGTATGACAAAGCATGGCTTTAGTCAGTGTCATTATAACCATTGTGTTTTCTTTACCAAGTTGGATGATTATTGCAACATTATGCTATTACTATATGTAGTGGGGTCACACATGCAGGGTTTTGCTGAGCTAAAGGTAAAGTTAGTTTAGTGGTATGTCATGAAGAATTTGGGAGCAACAAAATTCTTTGGCATGAGTTTTTGTAGAGACATGGAGGATCATAGGTTGATTTTATCTCTAGATGATTATGTGAATAAGGTAGTGGCAAGGTTCAAGATGTAGGATACAGAACTGATTAGCACACCTATGGATGGATAGTTCACGGAACAGGGTCCCAATTCACATGATGAGGTTAAGTACATGTGTACTAGACCTATTTTTGCCCCAGTAGTGGGTGTTGTCATCAAGTTTGGAGCCAATCTTGGAAAGAAGCATTGGAGAGCAGTTTAGTGGGTTCTCAGGTATTTGGGAGGGACCAGCAGCAGGTTAAAATGCTATGCAAGGTTAGGGACTTCTCTACATGGGTATGTAGATTCAGATGTGGCAGGTTACTTGGATGATAGGTGTTGCACCACAGGATGTGTGGTGGTTGGTCTTCAAGATTGAGCTTGAAGAGGGATACAAGCTAGGAAACAAATTAGATGAAGTATAGGTACAGGTACAGGTACAGTTTTTTATCTCCAAGTGGGAGATTGTTAGGTTGTGGAGCTAAAAGCTTCACCCAAATGCAAACATGGAGATTGTTGAGTGTCACAATCGCTGACATCAGTTAGGCTGACCGATGTTAGTCAGTGGTAAATAGGTAGCAACTGACATCGGTCATGAGTCAGTCGACATCGGTCACCTCCAGACAGACAGGGACCGATGTCAATCACTAGTGCATTCCAAAACTATTTGTTGCACGAATAGTTAGTTTGTTGAATGGCCAGTTTGCATGTAAAGACTAATTTTAGTCTTGGAGCTACATTTCTAATTATTGTAATTAGAAGTCTAATTATTATTTGCATGAGATCTATATAATAGACTCATGGGTTATATTGCAAAGTGTGCTAGATAGAGAGAGCAAGGTTAGCTCCTTCAGAGGGAAGAGAGCAAGGTTAGCTCCTCATAGTGCCATAGTGCCAAGTGTGTATGATCAGGTAGATCTGTGGGAGAGCAAGATCTGGTAGAAGATCCACAGGGGTGATGGTGTGTATGATCTTGGTTGGCAGGTGTGCAAGGCCAGGTTGATTTATGATATAGCAAGATCAGGTGAGATCTACATGTGTAAGTAAGATCAGTTTGATTTGTAAGTTATTGCGAGTTCATGGGAGATCTACTTGGAGTGTGTTGTGTACTTAGACTTGAGTATGTGTGTATACTCGGTGTACTGGCAATATTGTTACTAATTGGTTGGAGGTGAACAATAACTCTGTGTTTGAGTTGTGTGTTGTGACCATGATTGAGAGAGATAACTCTTAAAGAGATTTATCATTTACGCCCTAGAGGTGTGGGAGCCCTAGAGGAGTGTGAAGAAGATTGTGGCATCTTTTTTTTTGTATTTCCTTTTGGAAGAGTATTAATACAATTGGGTATTGTCTCTCATATTCTGTGATATTTTTAAATTTCTTGTTACTTGTTACTTCTGGTTAAATTCCATGTTTAGTTGCTTATACAAAGGTAATCAACTGTGCTCTTCATGAGCAGGGGGTCCTGACAATCTTTCCCTCTTAGGACACATTTTTATTTTGCTAATGATTATAACCACCCTTTGGCAAATCATTATATGTATCCATCCGACTAAGGCATGTTTTTATTTTTTTAATGATTATAATTGCATTTGGGAAAATAATATTTTTTATCTACCTAACGGGGGCATCTCACTATGCCACTGATTATAACCACCTTTGGAAAAATTATTATTTTCCACCCCCCTTTAACTTTAGGTCTCATCATTTTCCTTCTTTTTAGGGACCGATCACTGACCTTCTTTGTCACCCACGCCCTTGAGGGGGCATCTAGGGCTCGTTCATCACCTATTGGAGCATTAGGAATTAAATACCTTTTCATTATTTGAGAATACATTACTTTTCATATATCTTGAAAACATTTCCAAAAAGGGGAAAACTATAGACACTCCATTCTACCCACAATTAGTTTCTAACAAGACTTTAGACTAATTTCTATCAAACAATGTAAATTAATCCTAGGAATTATTAAACATCCCAATTTATATACACATCATTCATCAATGATCAAAATCATGTTAAGGCATCCCTATTTAGGGTATTATAGTGTATGTAATAATAACCTCTCATATATTCATCCCCAATCACCTTATGACCTAACAACTGGCAATTTGGCCTATGGACCCATTAAGTGAGACACTTGAACAATTCTTAAAAAAGATAAAATGATAATCAAAATGAATCAAATAATTAAACTATATTAATTACTTATATAAATTATTTATTTTAAATTAATGAATATCAAAAAATGGAAATTCAAGAATTCAAAATATTAAGCTTCTTCATCATTGCCTTTATGAGTTGTCAAGCTCTCAAAAAATACCTTACAAATATCTAATTTGTGATGCATGCCTATTAATTTAAAATTATAATTACATGTACCCTCTTTAATTCAACTAGAGTTAACTTTAACTCACTTAGGGTTAGTTTTAACTCATTCCATGCTTCAATCCTAACCTAACTCAACTTGGGTAAGAATAAACTTTGGAGGCTATAAATGCAAGGCCTTACCTATTGATCAAAAAGCTCTTTTGGTGTAAATTTTTATGCTCAAATAGATGCAATAATAATTTATAGTAGCATTACCATGCCAATTTTTCAAGACAAGCTAAGCCAACCAACATTAACAAGGTGCCAAGGAGAGGTGGAGTAATAGAGCTTTATTGACAAATATTTCTTAAGCACATAGCTAAGCAAGCCACTTTAGAGCTATAAGTTGTATACACATAATATTTTCAACTTTATCAATTATTGATAATTTATATCTTTCAAAAACACATTGAGTCTCAATATCTCTAAGTGCACACCTTAAGGGGTACACTAGGAAAGGGGTGGGTAGACCATTAGTGCTTCACAGGATTGTTGTCCCTTATTTCCACTTGTTACCAACCTAACCAAATCTTAAAATGATTCCCCTAATCTTTGCCTACTCTTTTACACCCTCCTCTAGTCATTTTCTACCTTCATTAGCCCTTTTCGTAACCCAAACCCCTTTCTGGTAGTTTACATGACTATGTCGGCCATATCGACCTTGTGTTCTTATTGAAAAAACTCATTAGGGTATAGGTCAGCCCCTGGCTAACCTAGTTCATAACTTAATTATTTTTTGTCAATTACAATACTAGGTCAACTAGGTTGACCTTGTCAGCTAAAACTTTTGAAAGGGTTTAGGATTAGATCTACCTATATAAACACATCCATTTCACCATTCTTAGAGAATAGGCAAGAGTTATTATCCATTTGTGCTTCTTTACAATATACTCTTCCACCAATCTACTTGAAGAGTCTTAGCTTAGGGTTTTTAATTGGAGAAGAATCTAGTCTTGTGGAGAAGTCTTGGATGCTTTGGCCTTTCTTAGAAATACTTAAAAACCATAACAACTTCTTATGAAGAGCATTTGTCCAAGGGAGAGATTGAGTCTCGATAAGTTCATCTTATAGGTAATTATCTCTAACTTCACTCCTCTCTTTAGTAGATATAAGTAACATAAGTAATGAATTTTGAATAATATTGCTTTCTTCATGCATTAAGATCTTACCTATACATGGCTTAATTAGGATTCTCTTATGCATGTTTAATTTTTATTTTTATTATCCTCACTTTGTGCCATAATATTTGGTTAGCACTAGATTATATTTTGATTTACTTGTTATCAGTTTAGTGAATATGAAAACAAAAGACCTAGTTAGGGTTATTACATAGTTTTGCTTGACTAGAATATTTGGTATCCTCCCTAGTGATATTATTATGGTAAGATATCCATTAATTAAGTCTAGTAGATCCATGTTAGTCATGACCTCAATTATATAATGTATCCTTAATCAAAAGTGTAAGTAGGATCTATCTTCTCTGAGCTAAGATTGATTTGTAGATCTGATGCATTTCCCATTGCATACATTCTGGTGAACCCAACGTGAATCCAATCCCACCATTGGTTGGATTGTCTTCACATTTTTTATTTCTTCTTAGCATTGTCTTCACTTTGGATTCACCTTCATAATATATTTTGGTGAACTTGATGTGAATACTATCCCACCACTAGTTGGATTGTCTTCATGTTTCTACTTTCTTCTTAGCATTATCTTCATGTTGGCTTCACCTTCATAATACACTCTAGTAAACTCAATTTGAATCTAACCCTTGTAATTTTTCATTCACACTTTTCATTTCTATCATTTTATTATTATTTTTATATTTATGATACTAGATTGACCAGGCCATTATAGTTCTAAATTTTGTGCACAGGTTTAACACATAGTTACATCAAAATGACTGTATTATTTTTGTGTAGGTCTTCATTAGATATAGGTTATTGGATTGAATATGTCAAAATAGCATTATTGTTTAATCCCAAATAAAAAACTATGTCAATCAGGTTGACTTAGTCTCCCAATTAGCATCCAAAATAATAAACTAAGTCATGCAGATTGACTTAGTCTTATAGTCATCATCTAGATAACAAACTAATTCAACCAAGTTGACTTAGTCATCTTAACAAGCTTCAACAAATAAGGTTTTATAAAACTAGGTCAACCCAATAAAATTAGTTGGTAGAACTTGTAAGCAATATTCAAGACACTTCAATAGAAAATTTTTGATCCTCAACATCTTCCAACCTACCAAGGTTCCTTTCTTTCTCTCTATTTTGTGCAAGTTTTCAATATTATAAACTATAATCCTATAACAAACTAAGTCAACTTGGTCAACTTAGTTCTATAGATTGTCTTCTATCCAAAAGACTAAGTTGACTTGGTCAACTTAGTTATTGAGGACTCCTTTTATAGAATAATAGTGATCTAGTCACATCTATTCTATAATATTTGCATATAATTTCATCTAAATTGACACTGTACCATTCTTAATTTATGAATTAATAACTATATGATAATAATTAATTCACACTTTCATTTTTAGCTATTTGCATGCTTATATTATATCACATAGTCTAATTAGGTGGTTTTTCAAAAATACCATTTAATTTTACTATTTTTATTTTTTTGCACACACTGCCAAATCACATAATACTCAAAATGCATTTAACATTTGTCTTCCTAAGGCCTACCTACTTAGATTTCATCACCAAGAGGGAAACTGACTTGGTTTTCTAGCTAAGTATAAATACATGGTTAATGGTACATATTGGCAAAGCACCCAACACCCTTATCACTACAAGATTATGAAGTGAGGGGGTAGGCCCTAATACGAAGCTAGTACTATTACCAACACATATCCATTTCAACATATATCCTGAAACCATCCATAGATTTCTTTCTAGTTCCCTATTTTTAGCCAACTTCCCTATCATACTTAAAATAACACTTTATAATAATCTAACAACAATCAGGATGACCACTTAGTTAGCATTTATTTTTCAATTGATTGCTTGGTCTTTACTCATTATTTATTATATTACAAAAACTTGCATTGGCCAACATTGGTGCAAGGTTTTATGTTATGTGCCAATTGGATCATTCTCATTGATCTAATTGTTGGTGTGTTTGGTTTCTATTCTTGATTCAATTACATTACAAAATATTTCCCTATTTCTAGCACACTATAATTCTATTCTAAATAGTCTTTTATAGACTATCTTTTTCCCTGCTTGCAGTACTAAGTCAACCTGGTCGAATCTATATCCCTTTTGCCAGTTAGGTTACAATAATAATTTGACCTAGTCGACCCTGTATCCTTATCAAATTGTTTTTTTCCTAGTTTAAAGTACTAAATTGACCTAGTCAACTTTGTGCTCTTCTCAACCCCTTTCTAGTATTACTAAGTCAACCTAGTCGACTCTATACTCTTATTGATACATTTGCTCTATTATCTGGTCGACTTAGTTCTATGTCTATCTAACTTAGTTATTTATCTTTACCTCTCATTATTATTACTTAGCATCCTTTTATTTTTATCAAACATCATGAAATACCCTATCAAAATCTTCTTGGACAACCTCCATCTATTTAGACACTATATGGGGTGTTCTTTTCTTCTTATCCTTTATTTTATTTTCTTTCTCTTTTTAGCTTTTGGGGCATCTTTCCATGCCCATCCACACATTAATCTAGCCTTGGGGGCATCTAGTGATGCCCACCCACATATCATTTTAGACTCTGGGGCATCTTGTGATACCCATCCCTACATCCACTTACCCTTTGGGGCATCTTACGATGCCCACTCTTATTCTCCATTACATGCTACCAAACTAATTCAACTTTAAGAAATATTCTAAGACACAAGCTTGTCTCTCACATGTTCATCCTTGATAAAAATGTTAGTGTATGATCCTTCCCTTATTTTAATGATTTCTATATGCTATCTATCTAACACTTTTTGCAAGATATTTACATGGGTCTCACCCTCTACAATAGTTCTCTCTTATTCACAAACCTTAGTCCTTCCTTTTAGTCTTTTGGTTTCCCTTTTTCTCATGAGTTACATTGTAAAAATATGGATGGGACCCTATCTTCCTCATGATGTAATTTTATCTTTTTTGTTTTCATACTTTTTACACACTTTTTGGCACCCCTTGGGTTTCTCATTTGTGAGTTGCAGTGTAAGACCATGAATAGGACCTGGCTTTCCTCACAAATACCATCTTTTTCTTATCCCATTTATTTTTATAATACTTTTTAATACCCCATGGGTTCCTCTTTTATGAGTTGTAGTGTAATACCATAGATAGGACATGGACTTCCTCATAAAATCACCATCTTTGTCATTCCTTTTCTAGAATGTGTTTTGCAATGGTTACAAGTTCTTGATCCTTTGTTCTCAAACTTTAGCTTTTGCTTCTTTTGTAGATAAAATTTTCATACATAAACCATGTTATCATGTTTACCTATATTTACCTCATTCTTATGATAAGGAATCACAATTTTCTATCATAGTATCCCTTTTTTCACTTTTTGTCACACTTTTTGTGATTTGAAGTAATTCAAATTGTTTCATGTTTCAGTCCTCTTTATTTCCTTTTCTTTCACTTAACATTAGATAAAACAAGGTCAAAGTCAAGATAAAACTTTTATTTTACCTAAATTTATGAGACTTATAGAGACCATGCTCTCTGAGTTCTCTCTTTTAGCAACCAAGTCCCAAGTATTTAAATGCAAGTCATCTTTAATACCCATATTTGGTTTTCTTAATTTGTATGGAGGAAGAATAAAAAATACATCAAAAAAGTTAAAATCCAAATCATTTGAAATAAAAGTGAATGATATACAAAATTCAACTTAAAAATCTCAAAATTCAATATCACACCAAAATATGTGATTATAAGCACATCTCTTATCTCTAATTAAAGCTCAAACTCCATAGTTAGCCTTATGATAAAGCCAAGTTACATTGGGGTGCAATAGGCTAGTGGATTGGAATAGGAGAACTCAATAAACTCTATGGTGCTACCTACTTTCTCACACAAGTACCCAATCTTCATAGTAGACCGATGGCTTTCTAAGGGGACCTGAGGATGGGGAACATGTTGTGAAAAGGTAGGTCCATTTTTATTTTCATGCATATAGCCTTCATGGGATGATCTATATACTTCATTTATTGACCAAAGACTTGTGTGTCTAAGATAATTTCTTCTGAGTCCTTAAAGTTAAAAGTCCTCTTATTTTGATAAACCTAATTTGAGTGTCTTGACTTCGATAAAGACTTCTCTACCTTGGTTTTTCCTTCATTTTCCCCTCCACCTATTTCATTTCCCCCTTGATAGGCACATGTGATTCTAAATATATTTTCCCTCTTCTCTACATCCTTCTTATTCAGCTCTTGCAAACATGTTATCACTACTTTATTTCAATTTTATCTATCCTTAGAACAAAACAATATGTTTCAATGACTAGGATTCATTTTATTTACACCATGGCTCTACATTTGTAGATATGCCTTGATTTCTTTTACCTTTTCTCATTGTTGTAATACCATTTTTGAAGACACTTGAATTTATCTCTATTTTCATGTAGTTTTTCCATTATTGAGTGAGGTTGGATTGCTACTTCTTAATCATCAATGTTATTTTCCCTTTTATGCACCTTTTTCCATTGATGATTGAGTTAGGATTGCTACTGCTCACTCATCAATGTTGTTTTACAATTTTTTTTTCCCATATTTTTTTAAGGATTATTACTACTATTAAATTGATGTTTTATTACCATATTTTTGACATGTATCCTTAATTTGACTTGGTGAGTTTGCATTTCTTACTTAGGCTAACTTGTTTGAGTTTTTTGATCTTTAGTAGCGTTGGATTTTTTATTACCCAATTTAAATATAAATTTTGACATGGTCATTTAGTTTAACATAGTACTTATCACCTCAAATTTCCAAATTTCTAAGTACATCCCATCCACATAACACCAACTATCTTCACTTTTTTGTGTTTGTTTGTTTTTGCTCTTTAATTTTATATTCTTGGGTTTTTTGAAAATAGGCTTTGTGCCCTCTATAATCAAAAATAAAAATACAATAGAAAACCATTAAATGATAAAGGTAAGTTAAGGTATGTATACATTTACTTTTTTAGTTATTTCCCTTTCTGTTATTTACTTTTAATTATTTTTTTGCTTTAAAATACTGCAACTTGTTTTAACCTCAATGTTGTGTGTTACTATATTATTTCTTGAAGCACCATACCTTGTTGCATCTGAATGACACGTAATGAGCTTTGAGTGGGGCATATGTATACACGTAATATTTTCAAACTTTATCAATTACTAATGCTTTCTATCTTGTAGGAATTCATCGAGTCTCAATCTCTCTGAGTGCATACCTTAAGGGGTGCACCAAAAAAGGGGTGGGTAGACCATTGGTGCTTTATAGAATTTTTGTGACTTATTTCCACTTGTTATCAATCCAACCAACTTCTAAACCCATTCCCTTAAGCTTTGCCTCCTCTTTTTCACCCTCTTCTAGTCATTTTACAACTTTATCAGCCCTTTCCCTAACCTAAACCCATTTTTGGAAGTTTACATCACTATGTCAACCACATCAACCATATACTATTATTGAAAAAACTTATTAGGGTCTAGGTCATCCCCTGGCCAACTTAATCTATGACCGAATTAGTTTTTGTCAATTACAATACTAGATCGACCTTGTTGACCAAAAATTTTGGAAGGGTTTGGGGTTAGATACACCTATATAAACACATCTATTTCATCATTTTTATAGATTAATCAAGATTTATTATTAATTTTTGCTTCTTTACAATCTACTCTTCCACCATTCTACTTGAGGAGTCTTAGCTTAAGGTTTCTACTTAGAGAAGAATCTAGTCTTGTGGAGAACTCTTGGATGTTTTGGCCTTTCTTAGTGATCTTTATAAAACACAACAACCTCTTAAAAATAACCTCTGGCCAAGGGAGATATTTAGTCTCGATGGGTTCATCTTCCAAGTAAGTATGTCTAACTTCACTCTTCTCTTTAGTAGATATAAGTAGTATAAGCAATGGCTTTTGAATAATATTACTATCTCTATGATTAGGGTCTTACCTATACATAGCTTAATTAGGATTATATTATGCATGTTTAATTCTAATTTTTATTACCCTCACTTTGTGCCACAATATTTGGTGAGCACTATATTATATTTTTCTTTACTTGTTATTAGTTTTGTGAATATGAAAACATAGGACCTAGTTAAGGTTATTGCATAGTTTTGCTTAATTGGAGGCTTTGAAATCCTTCCTAGTGATATTATTATGGTAAGATATACCTTAATTAGGTATAGTAGATATATATTAGTCATGAACCCAATTATCTAATGTATCCCCAATCGTAAGTGTGAGTAGGATCTATCTTCTCTGAGCTAGGATTGATTTATAAAATCTGTTGTATTTCCAAGGAAGGTAAAAGGATGATTTATTTTATTTTTTAGTTGTGTTTTAATTATATTATTTTTACCTATGATATCCTTAGTATCTAGGCTAGAGGTGTTAGTGTTTAGTGTGTTAGTTTTGATTTGGTTTTATTGACTAGTACTATACTAATCTCTCCTTTATGGATTCCTTGTTCACAAGAGTTACTAAGGAGAACTAAAAATTCATAAATATTAATTTAAACCTTAGTTTTATTTCATGATTTTGACCCATTTAATTAAATTATTGTGAAATATATTAAATATTTCATGGAAATAACATGTAATGATGACAATGATAACTCAAGTTAAAAATTATAAACTACATATATCCCTTATAGCCATGATATGTTTATAAAAATAAGGGGAAATAATAAATTAGGTGTGAAACCCTAATAAAAAAAATTTCAACCCTAATAAGTTTTAATGAAACCCTAAGAAAATTTATGGGATTCTATGCTCAAAGTAATGAAGGGTTCACCAATATGTTTCAACTTATTTTCAATTTAGTGGTATAAAAAAATATAACAATTGAGACTAATTTAAATTATATAATTTATGTCTAATGTAAGAAAATATAAATTTAAAAGGTAGAGTGTGATTTATTTAATACACTTCTAATATAATGGGGTACTTAGTTTACTTGTGTTTTTTATAGTTTATGATATTGTACAATCATCAGAAGTACTAGAATGGGTATGTGGCTTAGGTAAAAAATGCCTATTATAACCTACTAAAATGGATTTGATAATGTATAGACACATATGTTAATCAAAATTACTGATCTTTGTTTACTTGAGTTTTTTATAGTTTATGTAATTTTAGAGGCTTGGTATTGTGTGCAAGTTTATATTCAGCTTCCTTCATCTTGAAACCCTAGATCCACTTTAGAAACTTGATTTAACTATAAAAAGGGGTTAAAAATTATTAGTTATGATAAAATTAACCACCCTTGACTAAGCAGTTGAGTGATACCTAAATTACAATAATATACATAGGGATCAAACCACGCATAGTTCTCCCACCTAATTGTGTGTGTTCTTAATCAATGATATAATAGTTTGAAGTGAAATCATATGTGGATTTTGGTATTTTAAAACTTGTGATTTTGACCTTGAAAATTATTTAGACTTTGTTTGATGGTTTATCCTTTGAGGTTATATAGTTTTGGATGATTTAGAGTAGTGCTTAAAGGGTGTGTGGGTGTATTCCTCAGTGTGCTAGTGTAAAGATAGATGATTATTGTATATGATTATTCTTAGCATAAATATGTTTATTTAAAAAATTATTTAGGTATTATCTAAGAACTAGCATGAAAAAAATGAGGGATAACCAAGAGGAAGAGTTTTATTTTAGGAAATAGTTGTTAGAGAGTCCATGTATGGGTATGACCAAGGTAGATGACTCAAATAACTAGAACCATCTAATTGTGGTTGGAGCTATATAAAAATAAGAAATAGTGATCAAAGATAAGGTGATAGTCTATTTAATATGATAAATAATTTAGTATGGGATTAGGTAAATATTATATGTGAATAATAGTAAATCATGAAGGTTGGGCTCATAGGCAAGTAAATGGATAAGAGAGAATGTGAACTAGACTCATATGTATAAACACAAGTCATGTATGCCAAGGTTTCATAAAAATTGACATTTTCAAGTGTCTAACACAAAATTTATGTGTGTAAAATGTGGGAGGTATGTATAATTATCTATAAAATGAGATGAGAGTTATTATCTCTGAGAAGAGATGTGTTCTATTGTACTTGAGAAGAGTTTTAACCTCTTTCTCTTATGCTGTGAACAATAGAAGGTAACAATATATAAGAAGAGATGTAAATATACTTATATCTATTCATAAAATTAAAAAATGGTAGAAATCTCTACAAAGAGATGATAAACCACAAGTCTCTCTATCTTCTTAAATTCATTCCACTTTACAATTCAAATGGTAACTTCTTTCATAGCTATTTTAATAAGAAATGAAAAATATGAAAATAGAATATGGAGTGATTAGACTTAGAATGTGAAGAGGTATGTGACAAGTGTTTCCCCAAGGAGTTGAGATTTTTTTTTTCATGAGCCAAAAATAAAAGAAATACATTTTTTAGGCATTTTTATACCTTTTTATATTTTATGTTTTTTATGCCCTTTAATTAAAAATTTGGACCCTAAACTTTGGTCAGTTTATTATGTGGTTTATAAAGGAATTATTTCAAGGCACCAAAACTTGTTCACTTGATTATATTTCTAACCCATATTACTATTTACAATTTTGATCAACAATATAAGAGATATGACATGAACAAGGTGACCTACTAGTGATATATTAGTTTTTTACATTATTTTGAATAGTAAATTACTCTAAATTTACATTTTGATCCTTTACCATTCCTTGAAAAAATATAGGCCCCATTGATCCTAAGTTATGATTTTTGATGAACAAAGAAAAATGTATTTATAGAAGTGTTTTCTTTCCACTTGAGTTGGGTGACCCACCAGAAATTCATTTTTATTGATTTTGAATAGCTCTATATAGGAATGCCAACAAAAAAACATGTGTAATTGTCATGGTTTCACTTCCCATATAATTGGAAAGGATGAGGATTTTAAAAAATGACTAAAATCATGACCTATACCATAATTGCTACAAATAATGTGTTGGAATGAATACCTTTTGTGTGTGTGGGTGAGTAGAATGCTTGCACTGATACTAAGTAGGTCATTCCACATACATGCTTGATTTAATGAAGGTGGGACCCATGTTGGGTTGGGAATATTATTTGGTTTACCTAAGACCAAAATTAGTAGGCCTATTTTCTTCTTATTTGAGGTCTCTGAATTCCTTGATGATCTTTGCCAAGACCTTTACTAGTATATCCCATTTTTTCAAAAACTTGAAACCAATATCTTTCATGTTTTTTTTTTAAACTTCTAAATAAATATAGTGAATGATCAGAATAAGAATAGCATAACATGTTTTATTCTATAATAACATACCAAGTTTTCCTATATTTTTATCTATGCATATGTAACAAGTGTCTTGTTTTATTTCACCTTTTTGAATTAAGTTTCTAAGAGTGTTAACTCCTTTTGAATTTTATCACATAATGATTCTTTTTATACAAGTTATTGTTTAATCTTGTGCATAAATTTGCTACACCTTTACTTTATCAAATTATTCCTTCCAAAATAGGGCTTCTGAATTAGAGAATGTTATTCTACATCTCTATCATTTACTCAATGATGATGCTGAAGTTGGTCTAAAAGGATTAATTTTCTCCCTTTAACCATGGATATTATTCAAGTAGAAAATAATTCTCATTACATGGTGCCAAAAATTTATCCGCATATTTAATTGGTTCATATTTCCATTTGTATCTACTTCCTTTATCATGATTTTGAAATCCATACTATTTTATTTTATAAAATCCTACATAAAAATACATATTTTTTCTATAAATTCATGCAAAATGTGCAATTTTTTCCTAAAGTTATTAAAAAATGCACAATTTTTCCATCAATATTCATGCAAAATTTACAAATCATGTTCCCAAAATTCTTTAAAAATGTACAAATTTTCCTCAAAATTTGTGCAAATTATATGGTATTGTTTTTTCAAAATTTTCTACAAACTATACAAATTTTTTCTTAAAATTTGTTCAAAATGTAAATAATTTTTTAAACTCCTACTTTGATACCATTGATCTAGATCAAATTATATATGTAGTGGAAAACACACTAAATTTCATAAAATTAATGTGTTATAAGTGAAAGTGTTTTAATTAAACTAATTTTAGGAGAAATTAAGATTGTAAAACTATAGGAAATGAGCCATGACTGAATGTAAATAAAATGCACATAAGAGAATAAAATATGATAAAATTAATTTACTTGTTCATTTATGTGGGAGGTATATATTACTATCTATAAAATAAGATGTGAGTTTTTATCTCTGAGAACAAGTGTGAGCTTCTGTCCCAAACAAGAAATGTGAGTTATTTCTCCCATTCTGTTACAAATATAAAGTAGCAATATTTGAGAAGAAATGTGAATATAATTATCTATATTTTTCAAGTTAAAAAATTTTATAAATATATGAAAAGAGATGAGAAGCTAAAATACTCTCTATCTTATTACAATTCATTCCACTATCTTTACAATTTGAATGATATCTTCCTTTATAGTTATCTTTAGTAGGAAATGAAAAGCCTAAAAATAAAATATGGAGTGATTTGAATTGTAATGTGAACAATCATGTCTAAAGTGTTATCCAAAGGAGTTGAAAGGTTTTATCATGACCTAAAACTCATAAAAACACAATTTTATTATTTTTAGGTATTTTTAATACCTTTTACATTTTATGTTTTTGAGGCCCTTTGGTATAAATTTGGACCCTAAACTTTATTCAATTCCATATATGGTTTCCAAAGGCATGATTGCATGGCACACAAACTATTTCACTTTAATATATTTATAACCCATATTACAATTTATAATTATGATTAATAGTCTAGGAGATATGAACCAGGAAGGGTGAAATACTATTGATATACTAATTTTTTTCACTTTTCTAACAAAAATATTATCTTGAATTTCCATCTGGATCACTCATGATGATGAAATTTCACATGGAAATACTATGATAGTTGTGGTAAATCATCCATATAATCCTTTGGCACTTGTGGCATTCACTCATGAATTATGCCAATAAACTATTCTAATTCATGTAGAGTTTGGGGCCCCATCCTTGCAAATATATCTTGTTATTTTTTTAAAGAATGTCATTAATAAGCTCCCTATATACAGTCCTATCCTATGAGGCCTCCCATTGAAAATATTGTGACTTTGATCCATGTGATGATGATGGGATGGGTGTAAGTGCTTATTAAAATGTGCATGCCTACTTGACCTTGTGTACCATCCTACATAAAGACTAATGTAGGAATGAGTTCTATGAAAAAAAAAACCCTTAAAAAAAACTACTCGAAGCTCCTAGTGTTACAAGTGTGTTTTAATACCATGTGATTCCCATAATTTTAACAATATAAAATTATCCAAAATGGGTTATTTTTATTTTTATTTTTATTTTTATTTTTATTTTTATTTTAAAGAGATCACATGGCTAATTCAACACACCAGTCATAAGGTATAAATATACAAGGTTGTAAGTGGAAAACATTTAGCTAGGGTAGCATATGTATTAAGAAGTCAGTACGTTACAAGAGTATATAGTTTACAAAGTTAACAAGATTTATCTTGAGTACTTCATCTAATTTTGAATTAAATTTAGTGTTGCAAGGTTTAGTCATAATATGAAATGTTAAATCAAGTTATTATTTGAATATATAAATTAAAAGGGTTTTTAAGTTATAATGTGAATACATAAATTACATGCACCCTTAATCTATAAGGTCAATACCATTTTTAATTTAGAGAGTATAGTTTTAAAGTATTGGGTTTTGAGATATAATGTCATGACATAAAGTAAAGTGAATTTAAGTGACAATGTTAAAATATAATAAAGGTCACTTTGAGTTATAAATTTAAAACAAAAATAAAGTGACTTCAAATTATATAGTACACATATAAGTGAAGTGACTTTAAGCTATAAAGATCATTACTAAGTGTCATCCCTTTTTCATGACTCCTTAGTCAAATAATTATAGACGTGCACATATAAATCACTAATGAAACATTATAAAAATAAAGTCAAAGCTAGCTTAACTTTTACAACCCAGTACCCCTCCAAAAGGTGAAAGATCTATAGATTGATTTAATATTTACCCTCCATCTATTCTAACCCTAAAGTAACCCTAATCTACTTAAGAGATAAACAAACTTATTCTACAAGCATTTGAAGTATCATTTTCACATATAAATAATGGAAGAGGATGACAAGAGGAGAGGGAGAATTCCTCATTAATGGCCTCTACTCCCATTATCTTAAATATCACCTCTATTATTGTTTATGTTTATTGATTTTAGGTTCAAGGGAGTGGAGTGTGGGTGTGGAGGACTTCATTACTCTAAATACACATCCTAAAACATCATAATTTTTTCATTTCAAGCTAAAAGTTCAAAATACAATTTTATAGTTTATAAATTATATGAAATACCTACTCTATGGTTCTCACATATGCCTACATGATCCTCATTTAGGCTCGTAGTTTTTTTTTGTGTCACATGGGATTGCTTCCTGTGCCTTTTTTGTTTTGTTTTGTTTAAGGAGCCTAGGTTCTTTTTGGGCCATGTTCATTTATTTTAAAAGTACCATGGGCTTACTTCTTGAGACCTATGTTTTTTTGGTTTTAGACCCCAAGTTGTACCTTGGGGAAAAAATTATGATCTTTAAGGACTTAAAACATAAAAAATCTATTTTTCAAACATCTTGTGGCTCATAATGCACTAACCCACACTATTCACTACCCTAAGGTTTTATAACCCAAGACTCTTATATACACCATCCCCTACGAGGCCTTTTATATGATACATATGTCCTCTTAGTGCATACCACTCCTTTAAGATATCTACCTCTATCAAAACACATAAATTTTAGGACCTATATTTCCAACCACCCTTGCATGCATATTAGGGCCACCCTTTACAAGATGGCATGCCTTATGTCATTCCAATAACTCATAATAAATTTTGCCTACAATATTAAATATAATTAATGGCCCTTATCCATAACCTACATAACTATTATCATTTGTAGGTTGGTCCAAACCTAAAGGTAGACTAACCTTGATAATAGTTTTGGATTCTTATATATTTATAAATTTTATATTACTATTATTTTTACTTTGGGGTAGGTCTCGATTATGTATCGTATACCTTCACATTCATAGGTTAAGGTTCCAAAATCCTTTCCACCCTTCATGAAAAAGATGTAACATATTTTTAATAGGGTTTTGACCCCTTCTAAAACACCAAAAAATCTTTCTTTTTTGTAGAACTCTAATTTTTACCTTTTTGCATTGCCATAAACTAGTCCTCTGTGCAAGATTACATGCAGGTCTATTTCACAATAACTCAGGTTTGTATTTTATGTAATATCACAACTTTTTAGCTTCTACAACATTATAGATTGGTATTTTCTGTATCACTAAAGGCTTATCTCTTTTAAAATCCTACAAATTGGCCTCTTCGTAAACACTGCAAATTGGTCTCATTTGTAACATTATATATTAGTCTATTATAAATCACAATATATTGATCTTTTTTTTAACACTATAGATCAGTCTCTTCTAAAACATTATTACTAGCCTCTTTTACAACACTATACACTAGTTTCTTTTACAACACATATTAGAAATACTTTACAACATCTATTATCCACAAAAAATAAAAACTACCATTATGGTGAAAAAATTAAGCTAAACTAATTATGGGAAATATCTAACTCAATGTAATCACACAAATACTTAATGGATATATTCATCTAAGGACATCTAACTTAATGAGATCAGACCTTTCAAACCTATATAACATTAAACAATTCAAATCACACCTAGAATATTTCAACATTTTATAAATTAATTACATCACATCATATTTGAGTCCACATCAACTTGTAATTTTAATATATAAATAATAAAAATATTCATAATGAAGAAAACCACTTAAAAAACTATGCCAAAGTATCTCGCTAACCAAACAAGTCCTCCAAAGATCTTAGATATCCAAGGAAGCACAAGGGGTGTTCACCTCAAAACATTATAAGACTCTATGGTTTTTAGCCCTTAGTCACCCCAAAGCTGAAGGGGGTTTCTAATAACTACACACTCACCACTATAATTAGACAATGCTAGCTAGTTTAGGATAAAATTAGTGACCATTAACATAGTTCAAGAAATATTTTAAAAATAACCATTAGGATAGTTGGGGAGAGTCCACATATGCCAAAAATATATATATACCAACAAGTAATAACCACATACAAAAATCACTATGGAAATCCATTAATTATGTCATGCACATGGGGAAAGAAGGAAGGTAGAGAAAATGTGTGCATGTCACCAAAACTATCCATGCCTTCTAATATAACCCAAAAAATCTTCAACATTCCAAATTATTACCTATTTTTCACCATATTCAAAACATGGATGGGAGTTAAAAAAAAACCTAATATGTAATCATTAAACACTAGCTCCAAACCTAGGTGAGTCAACAAACAACCTACCTCATAGGGCTCAAACTCATCCTAGTCACCCACTTCCATCCCCCATGGCACAAAAAAGGATACAACAATTTGGGATCCATAAAAACATAAAGTTACACCAAAATATTATCCAAAAATAAAATAATTGATTTTACTCAAAAATTATTTACATACAATCAAAATTATTGGTAAACCACATGGCTAAAAGGTATACTTGAAACCAATTTACAATAAGGCCAACATGATTAAAGAGTCTCATAATCCATGAAAATAAACCCTTAACAACATATAAAAATACTTGTAAGTGTATGAAAATTAAACCATTAACAAGAAGAAAAATCATGTGGTCCTACCTCCAAACCCCCCACCTAAAATTTTATGCCCTCCTTTTCCCTTAAGATCCACTTTTTATAAAATGGTAAAAAGTGGTTTAAAAGTTTTTTTTTTTTCATATATAGAGGATTTAAGATAATAGGTCAGGACAAGTTTCCCATCATTTGGATTTTCTTCCTTCAACAAGACTCAAGGAACCTTTATAAAAGTATTTAACCATGGGTAGGCTAAGACACAAAAAATTTACTTGAAGGAGAAAGATAAATTTATTTTTTAGAAGGTGAGTTAAAATGGGTAATAATGATACCATGGTATAGACACAATATAAACAACATAGCTAACCAAAAATCAAAGTGAGGTCCCCTAAGGATAAGACAATGCTAGATAACTTTGTTGAGGTGTGGAGCTAAAACCTTCACCAAATGATTAGATGCTGAAGTTGCTAAATTTACATAGTCGCCGACGATAGCAAGGAGTCGATTAGTAGCTGCTAACGTTGGTTATGTATCGGCAAACATCGGTCATGTGCAGGTAAATAGGGACTAACGCTGGTCACCTGTGCATCCAAAAAGTCTATTGTCGTGGATGGAATAGATTGTTTGCATGATAAGTTTAGTTGTTAGTTGTAAGTCTGCGTCTCTATCTTTAGTAGGACTATTTTGAGCCTTTGATTAGGAGGTGTATCTAATGGTTGTGAATGCATTGCTCATGATCCCTAATCTTATATAATAGGGATAGATCTTCATAGCTTGTGTGTGTAAGAAAGAACAGTATAAGACATATTGTATATGTGTGTATCAATCCAGGTTGTTGGAATTGATTGAGAGAACTCTTGAGGGAAAGAGATCTGTACATCTGAGAGGTGTGAGAAGAAAGTGTGATTTTTCTTCATTGTATTTCCTTCTAGAAGAGTTTAATACAATTTTTTGGGGTGGTTTCTTGTATCTCTTATTATTTGCTATTTCTAATTATAGTTACTTATTATTTTGGTTTAATTCTGTGTTTTGCTTACAGAAAAGTAATCAAATTTGTTGGTTGATCCCCAAAAAGTGGTATCAGAGCTCAAGTTGACTAACAGGTGTTTCAGATCTGGTTAGTGTTTGTTGATTACAGGTCACTCACAGGGGTTTTTGTTTGAGTGGGAGAAGCAATGGCAGAAGAAAGTAAATTGAGAATGGAGAAGTTTAATGGCAAGAATTACCAATTATGGAGAATGCAGATAAAGGATTATCTATATCAAAAAGATCTATATTTACCATTGGGTGGGGTTGATAGAAAGCCCATAGATATGGAAGATGAATAATGGGAAGTTCTTGATAGAAAGGATCTTGGATCTATAAGATTGAGTCTGGGATCTACTGTGATTTCCAACTTGTCACAGGCAAAGACAATGATAGAGTTGATGGACACTTTAGCAAATTTATATGAAAAGCCCTTAGCTTCACATAAGGTATATCTTATGAAGCAGTTATTTAATTTGCAAATGCAGGAAGGTGGATATGTATCTAATCATCTAAATAATTTCCATGGAATTGTAAATCAATTAAATTCAGTCAAAATAGTTTTTAATGATGAAATTAAGGCTCTTTTAATATTATGCTCTTTACCTGAAAGTTGGCATAGTTTAGTAATGGCAGTTAGTAATACTGCATCTATTACAAATATCTTGAAAGTTGATGATGTTGTTAGTGTAATCCTGAATGAAGAGACTCGCAGGAAAAGCACAGGGGAATCATCAGGTAATGCTTTAAGTATTAAAAGTAGGGGAAGGCAAAGAGAAAAGAGCAAGCAAGGGAGATCAAGGTCTAAGTCAAAGATGAGCAATAGATCCAAATCCAAAAATGGAAAAAGAAAGATAACCTACTGGAATTATGGAAAGAGAGGACATGCAAAGAAAGATTGCTGGTTGAAAGTTAATGAAGAGAATCAGCATGAAGGTAATGAAGAAGCAAAAGTTACAGGTATTGTTGCACAAGATGCTCTTTCACTTTTTTTGCATAATAAAATAGAATCTTGGGTTTTAGATTCTGGGGCCTCTTTCCATGCTACCCCAAATAGAGAATTTTTCAATGATTATGTCCAGGGAGATTTTGGAAAAGTTTATTTAGGGGATGATGAGCCTTGTAAAATTGTTGGCAAAGGAAAAGTGCAGCTGAAATTGTAGAATGGGAACACATGGGTGTTGAAGGATGTCATGCATGTCCTAGCCCTGAAGTGGAATCTGATTTTTGTAGGAAAGTTGGGTGATCAAGGTTGCACAGTAACTCTCACAGCTGAATCTTGGAAGGTTACCAAGGGAGCACTTGTATTAGTCAGAGGTAAGAGAGTAGGTACTCTCTATTTATGTAATTGTATTATTGATTATTCTCCTTCTATATTATCTACTTTAGATGTGGATGCAAAGTTGTGGCACTGTAGGCTCGGCCACATGAGTGAGAAGGGAATGACTATTCTTAAGTCAAAAGGTAAGCTTTCAGATTTGAAAAGCATAGATCTAGATTTCTATGAGCATTGTGTTTTTGGAAAATAGAAGAGAGTAAGTTTTATCAAAATTAGGTCAACAAAGAGGAAGCACAAGTTGGAGCTTGTTCACATAGACGTGTGGGGACTAGCTCAGGTAGCTTTTATTGGAGGATCACATTATTATGTTACTTTAATTGATGATGCTACAAGAAAGGTATGTGTCTATTGCATAAAGAAGAAATCTGATGTTTTAGACACTTTTAAGATGTAGAAAGCTTTAGTTGAGAAAGAAATAGGTAGGAGATTGAAGTGTCTTAGATCTGACAATGGTGGTGAGTACTGCAGCAATTAGTTCAGAAGTTACTATTATATGTATGGAATACGTATGGAAAGGATGGTTCTAAGAACACCTCAACAAAATGGAGTTGCTGAAAGGATGAACAGAACAATATTGGAGCACGCACGGAGTATGAGATTGCATGCTGGATTGCCCTTACAATTTTGGGCAGAAGCTATAGATATTATAGTTTACCTAATTAACAGAGGACCCTCTACAGCTCTGGATGGTGGAATTTTAGAAGAGGCATGGATAGGTAAAAAGGTAGATCTTTCATTTCTAAGATTTTTTGGTTCTAAAGCTTTTGTGCACATTGATAAGGAAAATAGAAAGAAGTTGAATGCTAAGTCTATGAGGTGCACATTTATTGGTTATGGCTCTAGAGATTTTGGATTCTAGTTTTGGAATCTAGGAACTAACAAAATAATTAGGAGCCGTGATATTGTTTTCAATGAAAAAGTGATGTATAGTGATCAGCTCAAGAAGCTGAAGAATTCTGAGCAGGGCCATGAAGATTTGGATGAGGTGACGGTCCAAAATGAGCTCGCAGGAAAAAATAATCATAGACAAGAAAACACAGAGACTGATGTCGGTCAAGAAGGAACCAATGTCGGTAATACAAGAACTGTGTCAGTCAGACAGTGACCGACGTTGGTTAGGAAGGAACTGAGGTCGGTCATGTGGAACTGATGTTGGTCAGTTATAGGCTTGGAGGTGACTAAGGTCGGTCACTATCAGAGAATTTGGGTGGACAGCAAGCAGAGAATGAGTCTCAGATGCCCATTAGGAGGTTAGAAAGGGTAAGTTAACCTCCAATTTGATATTCCCCTTCATTATTCTATTTATTGCTTATTGATGGTGGAGAACCAGAGAGTTTTGATGAATTAATATAGGTGGAATCTAGGAATCAATGGGAGCTTGGCGTGAATGAGGAAATTGATTCCTTGAAAGAGAACCAAACATGGGATTTGGTTGAGTTGCCAGCGGGAAAGAGAACACTAAAAAATAGATGCATCTATAGGTTAAAGGAAAGTGAGAATAGACAGATGAGATACAAGGCCAAGTTGGTAGTGAAAGGATTTGCACAGAAACTAGGTATTGATTTTGGTGAAATTTTTTCTCCTGTAGTAAAAATGACTTCTATTCAGACTGTATTGTCTTTAGTTGCTATTGAGGATTTGCATCTTGAGCAGCTTGATGTTAAGACAGTGTTTCTTCATGGAGATTTGGATGAAGAAATATATATGGATCAGCCGGAGGGTTTTGAGGTCAAAGGTAAGGAGAAACTTGTGTGCAGATTGAAGAAAAGCTTGTATGGTCTCAAGCAAGCTCTGAGACAATGGTATTTGAAATTTGACAGGTTTATGACTGAGCATGGTTTCAATAGGTGTCAATCTGACCCTTGTGTGTATTTTAAGAGATTAGATAATGGTAGATATATTATCCTATTGTTGTATGTAGATGATATGCTTGTTGCAGGTTCACACATGTAGGATATCTCTAAGCTTAAGGTGAAATTATCTCACACATTTGCGATGAAGGATTTGGGAGCAGCAAAGAAAATCTTTGGCATGAGTATTAAGAGAGACAGGAAAAATCATAGGTTGATTTTGTCTCAAGAGGATTATGTGAACAAGTTTGTTGGTTGATCCCCAACAAGTGGTATCAACCAACAAACTTAAAGCATAAAAATGCTATCCATGGTGCAATTAAAAATCTATGTAACAATGAACTAGGGAAAGATGTGGTAATGAAAGCATGGTCAGTAAATATCCCTTTTTCCCTTTATTTTTTTGGTCAAAATTATACCTACATACTCATTTCACCCAAACATTTAAACACATGTGAATATGTGTATGAAATAAAAACATGACAGCATAAATAATGATATATTATGTGATAAAAAAAAGTGCATCCATCTTCATTGATACAACTCCATAGTAATTAATTAAAAATGGGTACACATCCACATGGTACATAAATATTTCATAATAATAACTATAAATCCACAATAAATATACCATTCATAATATTTATCCACAAAATAAAATGCAAATGTTTTATCTAATCCTAAACTTAGTAATATGTATGGAATCAATGATGATAATCAATAATAAAACTTCTATATATGTAAGTATATCAAGATAACTAAGAAATAATAAAAAATCAGACACAAACACATCTAAGTGAATTTAAGGATCACATACCAATAAGTAGTAATTATAACTATTTAGGATAGTATGTGAAATAAAATTAATATAATAAGAAATAAAAATTAGGCCTCACATTTGTAACCTGGTATATTTTTTTAATACTTTCTTTTAAAACTAGAAAAATTATGACACCAATTAAAAATTGGGACTTTCTTATTTTTCCCTCTTATATAATATTTGTACCTTATTCAACCATACCCTCTTGTTCTTATTTAATTAATCAAGAGGGGAGATAGGAAAATATATCTATAAGAGTTGAATACTCAATTTAGATAATATTCTAATTGAGGATCTCTTCTAGTTATAATATTACTATAAATAATATTCTTATTATTAGTGACTAGTGTTAATTAAAATAAGATATAGATAATGTGTGCACATATATGCACATAGTCCAAATTAAAGTGTATTTTAGACCATATAAAGTGTATAAGTATAAATTTTACTAACATTCCTCTTAAGATGTACTTTGATAAACAAAAGGATCAAAGAATCAACAACCTATGATATAAGTCCCAAAAAAGAAGGCCAAATTAGGTACCCATATACAATAAACATAACTTACTTGAAATAGTGATCCAAAAATATAGGATCATACCCATGAAGAAGATAAACTAATACTTATTCACTACCATTCCCCTTTAAAGATGAAACATGTGAGATGAATGTATGTATCAATACACCAAATTTTAAGTTGATGAGGACAATGTAGAATTGGGAACAATAACAAAACTATAAGATTCAATCAAATTGAAGTTGATAACAACTATGAAAAATTGGGAAGCATTAAAAACTCTAGAATTCAAGCTCCATGAAATAAGTAAAAACCAAGTGATGCCTATTGAGATGGAAAATATTCCCTTAAAATCCATGGAATTATCCCAATCAAATCCCTTTTATAATCTTTGGAAAATTTAAAATATGTTAAAATTGGCATGTAATAAATAACTTAATGCATATCCCATTTATTAATAATAAATAATAATAATAATTTTTAATTATAGTTGATAAAGAATATTACAATTTGAATTTTTACCTAAAGTGTATTTTGAATTTTACCCCTCTATGATAAGTTAAGATTGAAAGAAAATTTAAATTATAATTTTCCATTACTACAAGGAAGTAGTAAAACATTGTTTGAGATTTTATTTCACAATAAAATGAAACTATATACATCCTATTTGGTGATTCTATTATTTTTTTTAGATTTTAAAACTATTATTTCTAGTGTAAATGAAAAATATTTCTCAACGCAATAATTTTGTTAATTTTTTTTTTAAATTATCCTTTTTTTATTGAAAAGTATAACTTTAGTCCTTTGATACTGGAAATATTCTTCTCATAGTTTGAATATTGAAGGAGTCCATTTGTTACTCTAATAGATCATGTATATTTTGTAGACACGACTTACTTCATTATTAATCTATCAGCTCACAACTAACTCTCTACATGAACCTACTCTCATGTGTTTATATTGGTGATCAATATTATTTTATCATCTTAATATTTTTAAAATGCCTTCCAAGAACTATAAATGACCTTATGCAAATATATATCACTACTTATATGTAATGGTTATACTCATTTTAGTTTGTCTTCCTTACTCAAAGTGCCATTTTTCATTATTTAATTCTTGAACATTTGAAATATTTTATGTTTGACCCTTCCTAGATCTTGATTCTCAGTTTCATTTTATGTATCCTCTATTGACATGTTTTCTTCACATATCCAAGTGTTTGTTTCTTAATTAAATAAGCATTGTGAAAAACATTCCTCAAATCAAGTCACCATCAACTACATTATATTTTTGTTACAAAATAATTTTTTTTGGGTATGTTATGGATTAATTAAAATGGTATAGCAACAATAGTTTTTTTAAATTTTCAAAGGAGGCCACAAATCATAAATATTTCTTAAAAAGTGCTTGATTTTTTCACAAGCATCAAAGTGGTGGAATTAGTTTTCAAATATTCATCTTGCAGAATGTAATATTTTCTAAAAGTTTAGAGAGTTCATAAGTAGTTCCTGAATATTGAATTTATAAGGGATTTAAAGTCCTAACATGAATTATTTTTTAGTTTAATTTTTACAAAATGGTATTTATTTTCATGTTCTATGCATTTGTGTGGTTATTTCAGCTTCAGTTTATAATTTTTTAATTTATCTATTTTTAAAATGACTCATAATACCCTTTATGAAAACTTGTATTGAAATAATAACTAAAACTACATAATTATAAGTAATTATTTAAGGAGAAATGTACTTTACATTAAATTATACATTCCATGATATAATTTAAGGGGGATCTTATGGATTGTTGTGCTTTCACATATTAAGTGTATGCAACTCTTTAATTATGCAATTATTTTTTGTTATGCTTACAATTATGCATTGTACTATTTTTTATACTTTTTTATTTCAATTTTATAAGTAACATGTCTAACACATTGATAAAATGTGTTTTTATTAAATTACAAAGAAATAATTGATCTGAAAGGATGCAATGGTTCTATTTTTAGGATTAAAGGCTCATAAAAAATAAAGGTTGGTGTAAAAAAAATATCCCAATAGCACATTTGAGAAATTTGATGGTTCAACAAGTGTTATGAAGCCTTAGGTATAATTAGTCTCAATGTGGTAGTTTAGCTTATTTTTCACATAAAGGGAATGGACACATATTTTGAATCTTAAATTTTTTTATTCAACTCTTTATGTGAAGTAGATGCCTTAAGATGTCACTAGAATGATAATGAATTTATCAACTAGAGTCCTTAATATTTTTATATAATTCAATATTTATTATCTAACCTATAGTTTATTATCACTTAAATTATATATTTCAAAACAGAGAACAAGAATGAGCAGCTGGTTATTTGAGTTTTATCTAAGTTGGAAAATCCTTACTCCATCTTTATCTTAAAACTTTGATGTAATAGATATGCAATAGGTAAAAATTTCAAATTTATTTCATTTGAATAGTTTTTATAATGCTTTGTCAACACATAAGGAAAACTCATACACATGGGGAACTAAATAAACCTAATAATACAACATGTGTGGTAAACCAAAAAAAAAGTCTAAAAGTGTCAAGAAGTGTATAAGGGCAACAAAGGAAAAGAAAAAAAATGTCCAACACATTCAACATACATTTTTTTTTAATTCCAAGCCTTCTCTTACAACCTATTGTGGCAAATAGGTCCACTTATAATCCCATTGTTTTGATGAAAAGTGTAATAGTCAAAAGACAAAAAAAATCATAAAAGGGGGTTACAAAATATAAATATAATATAAATTTAATAATATACCAACAAATAGATAGTAAATGTCCAAAAAACCAAATAATTAAAATGACTAGGATAGAAAAAATGGGTTTTAAGATAAATACTTAAATTTTGACCTTCTTATGAATTGTTGTAAGATGAAAGTGACCAAAAATTGGTTTAGAAGAAGTCTTGAAATAGATATAGAAATTGGTACAAAGAAATTCAGTCTAGAAAAAAATCAAAGGGCTCAATTTTATAAGTGACTAGAATCTTATGGCTTAATTTCAACAACAAATTATGACTTCAATAGGTATAATTTTATTTCAGCTAGGTAGTGTCAAATCCTTTATACTTTTTTCAAGTGCATTTATCATTGAATTATAATAAAAAAACCTATCTCAGTTTATGAAATTAATGTGAAAAAAGTATCAAATTTATTCCCCCTTTTACAAACCCTAATATTCCCTAAGAGACCTTATAATAATATAAAAATTTGGTGTATTTATGAAGGGTGTGCTTCAGTAAGACCCCTATTCTTAAATAATTTGTCAATCGATACTCATGTAGTGTATCTTGAAGTATACTTTAATATGAATATCCTAACCCCTATCCCTATGTAAGAGATGAAATAAATAAGTATATTCTATACACTCTTCCAATATTATTCAAGTTTTGGTATAAGGAGTGCATACACTTCAATATATGGCTAAGAGTAATAAAAGTAGAGTGCAATAGCTCATGTGATCTTCCATTATTATGGTGCATGTACTTGATGAATTATCATGCTTGTATATATATGTATATGCATGTATATATACACACTTGAATTCAAATTAAGACTTAATGTCCCCCAAATTGATAATAAAAAGGTAAGAACATTGACAAATAAGGCATACAAGGTCACCAAAAATAAAAACAAAGGTCAAAGGACCTAAAATTTATAGGTGATCAAGTTAGGATGATATATCACTTTAGTTGAAAGTTAATTATTGGCTTGGGGCTGAATGTCCAACCAAAGCTTAGAATTGGTTTGCGGTTGTATCATTGCGAACTTGGGATTATCCTAGGAGTTCTATTAGGATATTCTTGTAGATAGTAGATGTACACAAAAAATTTAGAATGAAAATTTGTGCAGGTGTCTTCTACAATTATTCCTCAATGTCATATGTCTTTTCCTTAATAGTTATATATGGCTTGTTCCTATCTAGAATAGTGGGTTAGATTGGTTCATTGGTAAGAGGTTGTGGGCCTATAATGGTAATCTTAGACTGCCAAGTTGTGATTACACAATCAAGATTGGATATATGACCATTATAATTTGATGATGATGATGGAGATGGGCCAAATAAGATAAGTCTTAGTTATCAGTACACTTGGTTATGGTCATGAGGAAATGATGAGTTATTGGTATAAGGTCTTGAAATAGTAATCCTTGGTTGATGTTGCACTTGGTTGTGGTCCCAGGTCAAGGGAGGATTACTGGCATAGGTGGGTTGATTGGAATTATTTGGCAATGGTCCTAGTCTAGTAGTACTTGGTATAAGATTAATGGTGATGGTATAAATTTGACCTCTTGCAATATGGCATATAACCTTGTTGTAGTCATGTGTAATTATGTGGTAAGTCTATTAGTTGTTGGAATCACTTTGGCCTTGATTCCTCCCATTTAGTTGACATTATTTTTTTTGTACTGATATTATTTTGTTGTCATATAAGTTATTTAAACTATTGTGTTTGTTGCTCTAATATTCATTATTTTTGTTGTTGATTAAAACTATTATGTTATGTAAAAGTGTTTTCGTAGATACCCAAGTTCTGATTGGATGTAGATGCTCTATTATCTAATTTAATCTCCCCATTTTCTAGTATATTTTATAAGAGGTACTTAAAATTCACACAATGGCATATGGAATATCCATGAACATTATGGTATTCACATAATTCATGCCCACTGTATTAATCAAGATACAGAATACCCTAAGGATAATGGTTTGAAATTGGCCAACTAATCATATTGGTCATGATTAGCTTGCAAAACACTATCTCAATAGGTTCACCAAGGTCACTAAAGACTCAAGGATTGGGTATTATTCTTGGAGGAGGGGTTTACAATGGTGGTGATTATTTCATTTGTAGAGCTTGTCTAGGTTGTTACATAGGCTTCACTTAGTAAATAGGCTACTAATGAGGAGTAAGTTGCATTTATAGTCTAGGTTGAGTAGATGGTGTTTTCACCATTTATACATGGTGTGACTTATTTATTACATTTCCAATATCATTATTATTATAGTTTTATTACTTAGATTTCTCATAGTTACTAACCTAGGTTGGTACCGATGCTTGTGTGTGGACTTCGTTAGGGCTCTAACTTGGGCCTACACCTTGGTTATGGTTCTGATATGGTTTGAGGAGGTTAACTTGATAATCCCTTTGTTAATAATATCATTTTAAATTTACAAACATTTTTCTATGATGTCTTTTTTAGTATACACACACTAAATCTCTAGATGATAGGATATCTCATTATGAAATTTTTTAGTAAACATAGCGACCAATTATTTATGTGGTAAGCAATGGGTGAAGCAACTAGAAATAATTATAATAATGAAATATCATGCTAAATATTATAGGATAAATGTTACACAAATTTTCCTAAGAGGTCATCAAAATTAGATATAAAATTCCTTGGTAATTTTAGGAACCACTCTAAAGCCTATCCTACTAGACTTCAAGGAAACAAAAGGAGTAGGTAAATGTCACTATAAGCCACTAGTTGGTAAGTGACAAAGAAATATATCAAATGGGCCTTAGGGTCTCAATTACCCTTTTATTTATCAAATTTTGGTGGCTCATAACCTAGAGTAAATGGTATTTGAAGATACTCCATGTTGAATGGGTATGAACACACATCATCTAACTTGAATTTCTTGATCTAATTCCCTACTTGAATGATGGAAATCACATCCTTCATTTAGTATATTTCTTGGGACAATAAATTGGATGGTAATTTTTTTTAAGAGGTGGTTGGGTGGTAAAATGTGGATTACATTGACTAGGGTATAATGGAGGCATGGTTTATTGTAAAATGTTGGTTTTTTTAGTGAACTAACCAAGAATATGCATCTGAGGATTGGGATATAATTATTGAAATTTCACATGTTATTGGGTTATATTCTAGTTTAGATTCGATATATATCCTTGGTTTTAAGGTAATTATGTTTGGGATGGAAGAATATGGCTCTGTGAACCATATTGTGCTTGTTGAGGTCGAGTAGGAATTTATTGTCGGCTAGTCAAACCTAATTGAGTAAGGGGAACTTATTGTAGACCAAAACCCTATATTTGAAATTATGGCACATGTTAAGTAAAAGGTAATTGTTTCCTAATTGGTACTTATTAGATAGTGGTGCCTCTTTGTTTCACAAACACATAATGTGAACTAGATGTTTGTTATGTGTTCAACATTTGTCTTTGACCAATAGACACACTTTGTTGATTAGATAATGTTTATAATTATAAAAGTATATTGGTATACAACTTTAGAGGTATATTTATCATTACCCATCAAGGTGGAACATTTTTTTCCCCTATTGAGGTGGTATAGTATTCTACCTCTACTGCAATGGTATATTAGACTATGCCTATTATTGTGAAATGTTAGTTGTCACCTATTGTTGAGGTAAAGCACTAGCTAACACTTGATTACTTAACCCCTTTGATTGTGTTTTTGACAAAACTATTGGTTGAGGATTGGAAGTAACTTGTTTTGGTTAGGATGTAGGAGTTTCTATCCCTTGTTATTGTGAACCACTCATGGTATTGGCTAAAATCACTTATTATAAACTATTTTTTGGTGTATTTAAACCACTTTGGTCTAGATGGGAAGACACTTGTGTGTTATCCACCATGTTTGGCACATTATTTTGTTTAGGATCCATAGTCAAATCTTCAATATATGGGACATTGTACATGTCACTGATTGAAGTGATTTGTGTAAATGGTTCTATACCCAAATTATCTTGACATGTCAACTTAATTATCACTCCTATTGAAGGAGATATCTCTATGAGTGGAGTGTTTGGCATGGCCATGGCATTAAAATTATGTGTTAAATTCAAATAGGATTGATATGCTTGTTGAATTTATATAAAGTGGTCCTCCATGAGGCCTTTTCCTTTTAAAATCATATTTGGGTCTTGATATGACATCAAAATGAATGATTGAGGATAGTTAGTAGAGGCATGTTCACTGGTTTGGGTATAAGGCATGTTTAGAGGCACTCTAACTGGACTAGATAAATTTTCATGGGGGAAGTCTACTAGAAACTTGGACCCTACCTCTGTGGCTCTAACTAAAACCTCATCCTTGTTTTCAAGCAAGTGATGGCCAAACAAATAAATATCATATGTTAATAGTAGAGTGACATAATATGGTTTTTGTTGAACTTGTTCCACAATCAATGGTATGTTAGTGAGATATTGCATGGCTTATTCTTGGTCTTATTTTGAATATGGAGGTGTGTTAACCAAGAAGTGTTCTAAGGGATCTTCACTTTTTTCCCTAGACTGAGTAGTGTAAGGGGATAAGGATTTATCTCACAAACTACATCATCATCATATAGGTCTTGAACAAATTTATCATTCATGACCACATTATCATAACCTATATTGTACATGGATCCATGACAAGTGTAATGAGACATATCAAAATCAATTACTAACACTCCATAAAGAAGGTATAGAGTTATAAAACTCTTAAAAATAAGGTCTAAATGTCACGAACTTGGTAAAACTTGGTCTAAAAACTTGGTCTAGGAATGGATCTATTTCTCCAAAGATAGGTAATGATAAAATCAGTTTAAATAGGTCTAAGGTCAAATTTATCGCACAAATGATCAAGTTAATGGATAAAACTAAATATCAAACTTGATGAATAAGTGTTTCAAACAACTCTAATCTAGGTCTAAAAATGAAAAAGGTTGTTAGGTCTTTGGGAACAAGTCTTAAATCTAGCCTCAAAACAACTAAGTCTAAAGTAAAAGGTAAAATGGTAGGTATTTTGGAAACAAGGCAAAAAATCTAGACTTGAAACAAAATTGAGCCTAAAACAAAAGGAAATTACTATGTCTATTGGAAACACGACACAAAATCTAGACTTTGAAACACACTAGGTCTCATATAAATGGGAATCATTAGTCTTTTCGAAACATGACACAAAATCTAGACTTGGCACAAACTAGGTTTAAGACAAATAGACATTGCTAGGTATTTGGCGAACATAACACAAAATCTAGACATGGCACAAATAAGGTCTAAGAGGCAAGATAATTAATTTAAAAAAATTGAAACACTTTGACTCAAACTAGGCATTTAGATTTAAACATAAACTTGACCTTTGGAAAAATACATTAGACTTTAGCCACACAGAAGATAGACCACTTCCCAAGTTTAGGAATAAAAATAGTCTTTAAATCAAGCAAGGAATTAGTCTAAGTTACACAACCCAAAAGTGAAAGATAAATGTATAAGCCAAAAATACACAAGGCATAGGCATAAATCAATTAATATTTGAGTCTAAATTTATCAATACTAATTTAGAACTTGATTTATAAGGCTTAGTTTAATAAATAGAAAATAAGCTAGACCAAAATGGATGGCATAACGATACTAGGCATAGACCAAGTATACATACATGGTTTTGAATTTGTAATTAAATACAATGAAAAAAGTCTTTAAAATAATGTGAGTAGCATAAAAACATTATATTTCTCTATAGGTATGATAAATGGTTTTTTTCAAAACTCTAAGGCACAAGACTTGGAATGAAATGGGAAGCATAATGATGCCCTTTCAAACAAGTGACACACACACATAAAAGTTTGACAAATGACCAAAGCAAAGTGTGGTGTCAAACGGATGGCATAACTCATTTTCAAACAAAAGAGTGATGTGCAAATATGACTTGTTTTGAACATTGTATGATAAAAAAAAGTTTTGATTCAAGATAATGTAAGTAAAAATGTAAAACACCTAAATGTATCATCTTAATCCTAAAAATTGATATAGTGGCTTTTTACTGTCAAATTATGTCTATATACTGGATCTTGAGAATAAATTATGTTTTTAATCTTAAAATTTAGATGTGCATGAAAAGTAGGGTTTTTAGGCCCCCTCTTCTCTCAAGAGTTCATACGATGACATGAAACTTCAAGCTACTCACCCTGTATTAATAGTATATCCATGGTAAGTGGGGTTGTCTAAAACTATCAATTTTCATATATTCTAAATGGTCCCATATGTATGGTTAACACTAGGGCATAACACATCATTTAGATATGCATCAACTAGATTTTTACGAAAAGGTCTTGTCATTTTCATAACCACTATCTCTATCAATTGCTCAATGTAGTGTTATGTCCAAGTTAAACCTACGTTTTGAGGTAGTCTCTTACTAATGAAGCTTATTTAACTATTCAAACAAGCATCCCAGTAAGTCAACCTCAATTTATATAACCCTATTGTGGAGTGGGGTTGAAGTGATGCCAAGAAATGAAGTCTTGGGTCAACACTTCCCTAGAGAACTCATAGGGAGGTGATGAACTCCCACCCACAAGCCAAGATGCATGAGATAAAAATTGAGTCGTAGGACTTTAGGGCCATTTTGGGATCACCCAAATCACTTAGATTTTGGGGAGTGCTTTAGAGACTTTCCTTCCATGCTTTGGATAAAGTGACAAAAAAAATAAGTGAAGTGTTTTTCATCACTCAAGTTCCATAAAGGAGGCAAGGGAGAGAATACATGCTACAATTGGCTATCAAAACAAACACACAATAATAATCACAAAAATAAAAGCTCTTATGAGTGTGAACTAGGAATTTGACTAAGAAGAGGAGATTAGTATTATGTTAGTGACAAAATACACAAAACAAATTGACAAAAAACACACTAAGATAACACCTTCATGCCTAGTTATTAGGGTGAGCTTAGTAACAAAAAAAAATGACAAACACAACTAAAAAGTAAGGAAAAACACATGAACTCCTTCACCTTCCTTAGATGCTCCAAATGCCTTTGTAGTTGTGGCTTGCTCAGTTTTGTGCTCATGAAATCTTTGGCAATGGAAGTTTGTCTACCTCCATCTCTCCTTGGCACCTTTGGCTTCGATTGGAATCAATTTGGCATGGTAACACTAGTTTCTTAAAGCTTTTGGAACCAATCTTGCATTATAACTTTGCACAAATTAAGCTTAGAAATGATGTTCATGGCCTCTCTATTTATAGATTTTTGAGAATGTCTAGAATCAACTTGAACCATCTATCCTGATATTGAAACATGTGGTTGAATATTAATTTAATTTTAGGAATTAAGTTTATAATTATCCTCATCATGACATTGGAAGGGGAAATTAAGAGGCATAGAGGGCATGAATTTGATATTTGTGGCATTTATGGCCTAGGGATGTCTTCCCAAGAAATGATGTCACCTGATGATGCAAATATTCAATATTCGTTTATAAAAATAATTATTCAATAATTTTCCATGGAATTCTTAATTAGGCTCTAATTTGGTTTAATTATATCTTAAACATGATTAAAAAATTTATGCACAAATTACTCAAATTGATCAGAATGCTTTGTTATTGATCCAAAATTTGACTGGATTAGAATTAAAAGTCAATGTCAAATGCATTTAATCCATTATCCCCTTTATGATGTTGTCAACACAAAATAACAAAAGCATGCATCTTGTGTAATATATTTGATTGGAAAGAGCAATCCAGAGCACCTAGGTGCAAAATTGGCATTTTGACTCAAAATGATCTGATCAAAGTTAGCTAGCCCACAAATTACATTTCCCCATTTAATGATACTCTAACCAAAATCAACACTTGAATATATCAATTTCAACTCATTTAATTCATTTTAATTTTTTTAGGTTAAATTGTGCATTTTAGGTGAAAATTGGTCAAAACCCTAGTTGGAGGTTATTAGTGCCCAAATTTAGGTGTCTACAATTTGAACCTATTTGGGAAGGTATTACAAGTTATAATCATAATAACATATTGTCAAAGAATGAAAAAATCATGCATGGCTACAAATGCAATGATGATAAATTAACTATATGAGTGAATCTAGGAATTTGAATCAAGAGAGGATGGCTAGTATGGTGTTAGTTCCAAAATGAAAATAAAATGAAAGAAACACACTAACTAGCATAACATCTCTAGGCCTAGACACTAGGGAGAGCTTAGTTAACAAACATGAATAAAACACACAACTAAAATTCAAAATAAACCTTCTTTTACCTTCTTTGGATGCTTCAAAATGCTTATTGTAGTGGCTTGCTTGGCTTGTGCTCATGAAGTCTTCATTAAAGGAAGTTTGGTTACCTCCATCTCTCCTTGGCACCTTTGGCTTGTGGCGTGGTTTGGCTTGGAATAAATTTGGCATGGTAACACTAGTTGCTTAAAGCTTTGTAATCAATTATGCATTATAACTTTGCATAATCATGTCTTATAAATGATGTTCATGGCCTCTCTATTTATAGATTTTTTAGAATGTCTAGAATCAACATGAACTATCCATCTCAAGATTGAGATGTGTGGCTGAGGATTAATCTAATTTTATAATTAAAATTGATAAATAGGCTCATCAATATTTGGGATAGAGGATCAATTAAGAGGCATGGAGGGATTTGATGAGGCATGGAAGGCATGAATCCTAATATTTGTGGCATTTATGGTCTAGGGATGTCTTCTCAAGAAATGAGGTCACCTAATGATGCAAATATTCAATATTAATTTCTAAAAATAAGTATTCAACAAGTTTTCATGGAATTATTAATTGTGCCTTGATTTGCATTAATTAGCTCTTAAGCATGTTTTAAGCACTTTATGCACAAATTACTCATATTGACTAGAATGTCTTGTTATTGGTCCAAAATTTGACTAGATTGGAATTGGAAGTCAATGTTAGATGCATTGGAACCCTATTCCCATTTAGGATGTTTCCAATAGAAAATAACAAAGGCACATGTCTTGTGAAAGAGATTTAATAGGAAAGAGCAATTTAGAACACCTAGGTGTAAAATTGGCATTTTGACTCGAAATAATCTGATCAAAGTTAGTTGGCCCACAAATTGCATTACCCCATTTAATGATACCCTGGCCATAATCGGCACTTGAATATATCAATTTCAACTTATTCAGTGTAGTTTAGTGTTTTTTAAGCCAAATTATGTATTTTGGGTGGAAATTGGCCAAAACCCTGGTTAGAGGTCATTGGTGGCTTAAACAATAGAACGGTTGGCACAAGTAAGGCAAAAAATGGTCCCTTGAAAAGAAAGAAGCAAAATGAGGGGACCAAAGAAAGAAATATGATGGGGTGAAAACATAATGATATTGAAAAAGTATTCAAAATCATTGAGAATTCAAGTGATAAAATATACAATAGCTTGCCCAAAGGTGGTTATAAGCATTGTACCCTGATAAAGCAACATGGTATGATAACACAATGATTTGCCCAAAGGTAGTTATAATCATTGAGAAGATGGGGCTACCCCGGTTAGGATAGACAAACAAGATAACAACATGCCCCTGTATGGGTAGAAAAATTAAAGTGGTGACTACACAATGATTTACCCAAAGGCAGTCATAATCATTAAGAAATGCAGGTGGGATGGTGTGTAATGATTTTCCCATAGGTAATTATAGCCATTGGACCCTGATTATGACAAACGTGATAAAATTGGTCAAGGATGATGATAACTTAACACAGAGGGTAATGATGAATTGCAACAACCTACTAGTAGGGAGATGCTTGTCTAAACTAATAAAGGTTGAAATTATTTCATGTTTAATTACTCTATTTGGGATATGATTAGGATGGAATCAGGATGTTAGTGTTGAAGAGATGTTGATGCTGCCATTACTGAATAGACTTTTTGAAGTTGAGGTTTATTGTATCACATGCCGGTAGACATCATAGTATAACATCATGAGGACTTGGCTGAAATATGCATAAGGATTGATTCCCATAATCCAATACTTAATATAAAATAATACACCAATGATAGAAACCATGATGACAATGTAAACATATGAATATGGATGGATTCAAGTATAAGTGTGGGCAAGGAATCACCCAATGAACACACATAAATTGAATCAAGGCAATAGTGATGAAAGCAAATAAACAAGTAGACAAATAAACAAAATAAGCAAAAATAAAAAATAATGCAATAGAAACCATATAAACATTGCCTCTAACAAATAAGTGATAACTAAACAAATGAAAAAAATAGGGGAATAAAAGAAAAGAAAGGGGGTGACCAAGTTATCTCCATATGCACTAGAAAATTGGATGTTACCTACATAGTTATATGGATGTAATATCCAATAAAAAAACTTCAGGCAAAATGTAGTTCTCCTAGGGAATGGGAAGAATGTGATAAGTGAGGAAAACAAATAGAATGAATGTGATAGAAGAAGAGGAATGGTATTAAAAAATGTAAAGTGCGTGAGATAAAAGGCCAAAAAGTATGGGGAAACTAAATGACAAGTGATTTACATGTGACTTAGTAAGGGTTCCCAAAATCCTTAAAGCAAAGAAGTGGTCAATGTTTATATTCTTTTCTAACAATTTTTCAAATGTTTTTGGAATTGTTTTGGAGTATCTCAACTCAATCAAGAATGATGAGACACTAAATGGTTCAAGTTCACAAAACGGTGAGAGCATTTAAACTAAGGTTACTCACAAAATGGTGAGATTATTCAAACTTAGGTTGCTCACAAAATAGTGAGAGCATTCAAACTTAAGTTGCTCATAAAATGCCGAGTGTTCAAACTTAGGTTGCTCACAAAATGGTGAGAGTGTTTAAACTTAGGTTTCTCACAAAATGGTGAGAGCATGGAAAGGGCATGTCTGAGCTAACCTCAACAACTATCAAGTGCTACCTACATAGTCCTATAGCAGGACCTCAAGTCATTGTAGTTATGCCCTACAGTGGAGGAATTTGACTAGTGTAGTAGTCAATTCAAATAAAACAAGCACAGTTGGTAAAAAGGCACAGTGTGGCATAGGAAGTGGCAATTTGTAGGTCAAGGCTTAATAAATTAATGTTTCCCATAGTTTTACCATAAGAAATTATACCTAAGACACAATGTCATAAATCAATGGTACTAATTTTCCCAAAGGCAGTTATAATTAGTAGCAAGGTCAATGATAAGAAAGGAATAACAAATGAAGGATACAAATACCAAAACTTCTGTCACACTGCTGTAAAGTATGATTTCTATCTGAAGTGCTTAAACCAACTGATGAAATTGATCAAATTCTTCAATGCTAAAAATTCATAATGAATGGAAAAAACCAAGGTCAAATGGGATAGGCTTTAGAACACATCTAGGTCAATAGGTCAAAAATTTAAAATGGATACGACTAAGAGGATAGATAATAATGATATTTTTACAAATAAGAATAGTGATAAAATAGCATAACTAAAATGATCTTATAGATAATACACCTTAGCACTCAAGCATAGTACCGCTTAAGGTGAATAATATCCATTGGCTCAAGAATTTCATCTCCATCTGGTGTGGCAAGTTGGTATGCTCTTGAGCCATAATCTACAATAATGATGAAAGGCCCTATCCAATTTGGTTTAAATTTACCTTTAAGATTCTTCTCAGTTGTGGTATTCTTTTGGTTTTCTTAAAGAACAAGATCACCAAGTTCAAATTTTCTATACTTAACACACTAAATATAGTGGCCTTTGAGTTAGTTCTGATATGCCTGAATATTGTTCAGTGTAGCTATGTGTTTCTCATCAAGTAGGTCTATCTCTTGTAGGTGAGCTACTTGATAGTCATGATCATCTAAGACATGCTTGAAAGAGATGCATAATGAAGACAATTCGACCTCAATGAGAAGGATGGCTTCAATACCATAAACAAGTGAGTATGGAGTGGCTCCTGTGGAGGTACAATGATTGGTATGCTATGCCCAAAAGGAAAGAAATATCTACAAGTGCCAATCAAGATCAGCATCATTCATAATCTTTTTGAGAATATTGCTAATGGTTTTATTCAATGCTTCAGCCTTGCCATTACCTTGAGGGTAATATGTTGTATAAAAATGTTGTGTGGTGTTATATTCAGTACATAGTTGGTCTACATCCTTGTTCTTGAATGATCCTTCATTGTTAGATATAATGTCAGAGGGAATACCATAGCAACAAATGAGATGGTTGAAAACGAATTTAGAATTTTGCTTTCCAATCATGTAAGTGAAGAGTATAACTTTAACCCACTTATTGAAATACTCAGTGGTAGTAAGGATTTGTGTATGGATGTTAGATGAAGTGGGGTTGATCTTCCCAATGAGGTTAAGTCCCCATGTAGAAAATAGTCATGGTGTCAACATCAGTTTCAAATTTTGGGCTGGGGCGTGAATCAGATTAGCATGCCATTAACATTTGTCACACTTCTTTACATATGCAACTATATCTACATCCATCATGGGCCAATAATAACTAATACATAAGATATTTTTGGATAGGACTACCCTACTAGAATGAGCTCCAATTCTCCTTCATGAACTTCTCTTAATGCTAGTGTAGACTCTATTGAAGTTAAATAATGAAATAGAGTTCCATCAAAATTGTGGCAGTAAAGGGTGGATCTTAGTAGAGTATAATGAGCAGAATGATGAATAAAGGATTTTTTTTGTTTTCAAGATAGGCTAGGTGGTATAACTTGGTCATGAAGGTAGTTGGAAAGGTCTGAGTACTAGATAGAATTAGGACCAAGAATATCACAAATCATTACAATAGTTGAATGTTCATGAGCTAGTGCTAACAAATTCTCAAAAAAGAATTGATACTCTCTAGCTTTGTCTGTTTGTCAAATTAGAGAGCCGATAGTATCCATGACATCTACAGTTCTATTACTAGCCCTTGGTATATGCTCAAATTGGATGTTGGCAATTTATTAGTTAAGGGTGTCAACCATGGCTTTATATAGAACCAGCGTATCATCTTTGGTCTAAAAATGATTTGTGACTTGATTTATGATTAACTAAGAATCACCATAAACTTGGAGATGAGATATGTTCCAATTCACTACCTATCAAAGTCCTGTAACAAGTGTTTCATACTCAACCATGTTATTTGTACAAAGAAAGTTGATTCTAAATTATTTAAGGATTAGATCCCCCTATGGTGTAATAAATAAGAAGCCTACCCCCAATCCATGTGTATTAAATTAACCATCAAAATATAGCTTCTAATGTTGTTCTTCAAGAGGTGTGTCCATGATGGTTATTATGGATTCATCAGGGAAATGAAATGTGAGTGGCTTTATGTCTACAAGGGGTGCTCTAGTAAGTTGATCTATAAGAACTTGTCCCTTGATTGCATTTTGATTGACATATTCTATGTCAAACTCACTAAGAATTATGATCCACTTGGTCATTCTACCTTGTAAAGCTAATTTAGATAGTAGATATTTGAGCAGATCTACTTTTGAAATGACCATGGTCTTATTGTTTAGCATGTAGTGACATAGTTTCTAAGCTTTGAAGACCATGGCCAGATAAGATTTTTCAATAGGTATATAATTATATTTATATGTGACCAAGGTACATCTTAGGTAGTATATGACATGTTCTTTTCTATTATCATCATGTTGAGCCAAGAGTGCCCCCAAGGCATTATCAGGAGCTGATAGATATAACAAGAATGGCTTTCTTGGCATAGGAGGTACCAAAATAGGTGGATTAACTATATAGTCCTTAAGTTGTTGAAAATATATTTGGTAGTGGTCATCTTAGTGAAATACAACTCCTTTCTTTATAAGATGTGTAAATGGATGACACTTGTCTGTTAACTAAGAGATGAAGCATTGAATTGACTAGATCTTGCCCTACAAACTATGAATTTGCTTTAAATTAGTTGGTAGTGGCATATTGCTTATAGCATGGACTTTAGTTGCATCAACCTCAATACCTATATGAGACATAATGAAGCCAATTAATTTTCCTGAGGTTACACAAAACATACATTTCTTTAGATTGAGTTTGACTTTGTACTCATGTAATCTTTCAAATATCTTACGTAGCACTACTAGATGGTTGGCCCTAATTTTGGATTTTCTTAATATGTCATTGACATAGTCTTTAACAATATCATGCATCATATCATGGAATATGATAGTCATATCCCTTTGATATGTAGCTCGAGAATTCTTAATACCAAATGGCATTACCTGATAACAAAATTTTCCCCATGGAGTGGTGAACGTTATTTTTTGTTGGTCTTTTAGTGTTATTCTGATCTAGTTATATGAAAATCCATTCATGATTGAAAGCATTTCATAACCTATCATGGAGTTGATAATCAAGTCAATATTAGAAATGTAAAGTCATCCTTAGGATAAGCTTTTGTTATATCTCAGAAATTAGTATAGATTTTGATTCCTTTAGGATTTTTACTAATAGGTACAACATTAGATAACTATTTTTTAGTGATAAAATACACAAAAAAAATTGACAAAGAACACACTAAGCTAACACCTTCATGCCTGGTTACTAGGGTGAGCTTAGTAACAAAAACAAATGGAAAACACAACTAAAAAGTAAGGAAAAACATAATAATTCCTTCACCTTCCTTGGATGCTCTAAATGTATTTGTATTAGTGGCTTGCTCAGTTTTGTGCTCATGAAGTCCTTAGTAATGGAAGCTTATCTACCTCCATCTCTTCTTGGCACCTTTGGCTTGTAGCTTGGCTTAGCTTGGAATCAATTTGGCATGGTAACACTAGTTTCTTAAAGCTTTTGGAACCAATCCTACATTATATCTTTGCACAAATTAAGCTTAGAAATGATGTTCATGGCCTCTATATTTATAGATTTTTGAGAATGTCTAAAATCAACCTAAACCGTCCATCTTGAGATTGAGATGTGTGGTTGAAGATTAATTCAATTTTTGGAATTAAGTTTATAATTATCATCATCATAACATTGGAAGAAAGGGTAATTAAGAGGCATGGAGGGCATGAATCTTGATATTTGTGGCATTTATGGCCTAGGGATGTCTTCCCAAGAAATGATGTCACCTGATGATACAAATATTCAATATTCATTTCAAAAAATAAGTATTCAACAAGTTTCTATGGAATTATTAATTAGGCTCTAATTTGGTTTAATTAGGCTCTAACTTTGTGCATAAATTACTCAAATTGATCAGAATGCTTTATTATTGGCCTAAAATTTGATTAGATTAGAATTGGAAGTCAATTTCAGATGCGTTGGATCTATTATCCCATTTGGGATGTTATCAACACAAAATAAGAAAGGCATGTATCTTATGCAAGATATTTGATAGGAAAAAGCAATCCAGAGCAACCAAGTGCAAAATTGGCATTTTGACTCAAAATGATCTGATCAAAGTTAGCTAGCCTATAAATTGCATTACCCCATTTAATGATACTCTAGCCAAAATCAACACTTTAAGATATCAATTTCAACTCATTTAATGCATTTTAGTGTTTTTAGGCCAAATTGTGCACTTTAGGTGGAAATTAGTTAAAACCCTGGTTGGAGGTTATCAGTGGCCAGATTTACGTGTCTATAATGAGCATTTAACTAGAGTGTGAGTTCATTTTTTAGAGAATCAAGTGAAATATGATATGAATTTTATCCCATTGGTGTTGTTTGAGTTGTGAACTTTAAAAAATAAAAATAAAAGTCAAGTAAATGATTTTTAAACACTAAGTATAAATGTGAGTTTGAATCTTAAAGTGTTAAAAACATCTTTCTTTGGTCATTAGGTCCTGAAAAAAATGTTAGGGGGTCCTTATGCTTATAAGATAAAATCAAGTGAGCAAATGTCAATTGAAATTTAGCTCTCAGGTTTCTTATGTTTTTCACATAGTGCAATATCCCAAATACACAAAGCAAAATTTCAACTTTCTTACAAAATTACAATTAGTTAGTGAAAAATCACAACTACCTACAAAACAAACTATCAGTGCAAAACTATGACCATACAGTGTAAAATCATAACTATACAGTGCAAAATACAAGTCTACAGTGCAAAATTGTTACTAAACAGTGAAAAATTGCTACTATATAGTGCAAAATTATAAGTCTATAAGGAAAAATTTTAACTTCCAACAAAATAAAGGGTTAATTCAAAATTGTGACTATACAGTGTAAAATCATTGATTTAAAGAAAATCTTTTAAATTTCAAAGGTAAAACCATGATTATGAAGGCAATACCATGACTGTCAGAGCAATATTACAAATTTTGGGATAAAATCATGACTATAAAGATAATAACACAACTTATCAAGCAATATCACAACGTATCAAGGAAATATTATGGCGAAAATTCAAATTCAATATCACAACATCACATTGAAATATCGCTACTCCACAGTGCAATATCATGACTACGGAGAGTAAAATCACAACTACATAAAGCAAAAAAGTGATTTCTTGTTAAATGTCTATGAGCTACCACTTTCCACTTTTTTTATCAAGTTAGTAATTTGACATGAAAAATGTTATAAATAGGTCCTAAAATTCCATGGGAATAACTTTTTTGGGTATGGTTCCTATCAGGCATGTCATCATGTGAACAAATAATCCATAGAGGGGAGATTAGTATAGTGCTAGTCAATAAAACTAAATCAAAAACAACACACTAAACACTAACACCTCTAGCCTAAACACTATGAATAGCATAGGCAATAAGTATACAATAAAAATACAATTAGAAAACAAAATAAATCAACCTTTTAACTTAATTTTAGCTCCAAAATGGCTTGTTGAATTGGCTTAGTCGACTATGTTCTCAAGAAATCTTTGTCAATGAAGATCCATTTCTTCACTTATCCTTAGCACCTTGGTAATGTTGGTTAGCTCAACTTGGCTTAGATTTTGAAATTGGCATGGTAACACTACTAAAAAAACTTCTTGCATATATTTTTACATAATAAATTTACACCAAAAGAGCTTATTGATCAATAGGTAAAGCCTTGTATTTATAGCCTCCAAAGTTAACTCTTAACCAAGTTGAGTTAGGTTAGGATTTAAGCATAGAATGAGTTAAAAATAACCCTAAGTGAGTTAAATTTAAATATATTTGAGTTAAAGAGGGTACATGTAATTATTATTTTCAATCAATAGGCATGGCTCACAAATTAGATATTTTATGAGAACTTGACAACTCATAAAGGCAATGATGGAGAAGCTCAATATTTTGAATTTCCATTTTTAGAAATTTATTAATTACAACTAGATAATTTATTTGAGAATTTATTCTAATTTAATTAGTTCATTCATTTTGATTAGCATTTTATCTCTTTTTATAATTGTTCAAGTGCCCCGCTTAATGGGTCCATAAGCCAAAGTACCAGTTGTCAGGTCACAAGGTGACTAGGGATAAATTCATGAGAGGTCAATGTTACATGGTATAATACCCTAAATATGGAAGCCTCAACATGATTTTGAGCATTTATGAATGGTGTGCATATGAAATTGAGATGTTTAGTGATTCTTAGGCTTAATTTTGACTATTTGGTAGAAATCAATCTGAAGTCTGGTTGGAAGCTAGTTGTCACCAAAATAGGAATCTACAACTATTATTATCTAAATATTCAAACTAAGATGCTATTAGTTAATATTATATATATCAGGTCATATATGACTCCTTTCATTCCTCCTCCCTTAGATCTCAAAGTCATGTTTACTACCATCCCACCTCCATTATTCACCCTAATAGTATATTAGATTCAATAGTCCATGACATCAAAAATAGAAGTGATAGGGTTTGTCACCATTCATAGTGGAATGGATATATTCATAATGTCCCTTCTCAACCCCCTCCACCTCCCATGATGCTAGCTAATTGAAATAAATTGTATGATATCATTGATCATCTTAATAATACCCAAGCTAAGATTTTCATATTATAGCTACTCAAGAGGTCAACTATCTAGAAGGATATCCCATATCATGCATTGTGTGATACATCTATACCAAATAATGTAGAACTAGATTATTTTTGTATTTGTTTTTGATTAAATAATATTAAGACATGATATATTTCTAAAAGGATGATTTGCCTACTCAACATATAATATATCAAATCTCCCATTATTCATTCAATTCAAAATCCTATATATAGGAGTCAAAAGTGTCTTGATAGATAAAGGATCAGAGTTGAATATCTATAAAAAAATATTTTTTTCAAAGATTAGGTATCAATATGAACTCTATTCACACATCACATAATAACATAATAGGATTTCACAATGTTCCTCTCCAAGTGCTAGGATCGATTGCTTTAGATATCAAAGTAGGCCCAAAGACACTATGTACTATGTTTCATGTGTGCCAAATCACTTACATTATAATGGATTTTTAGGTAGATCATATATCCATGCAATGGGATCTATATCATCCACTTTGCATTTGTGCATAACTTCTATCCATAATAGATGTTTATATATATGTCATGAAAATAATCAACCTTTCAAGTATTACAAATTTATAGAACCTATTGATGGATGCAATCCACTATCTGATACTTTTCAGTCTACCATAATACCTCCATCACAAATCATACCACCAAAAAGGATTCATACATAATAAATTGAGGATTCAATCATGACTAACTAAAAAGAGATAACTCTAAATAAATCAAGGAAATAAAAGACTATAAAGCACACACAAGGAAAGAAGATACCAAATCTTTCCTTATTAGGTAATTCAAAGGATCCAAATCAGATAGTAATGGAATAATATGACAATAATGGTAATGAAAATTAAATCCCATTGAACATAGATTAGTATTTATCTCATATAAGTTTTGCACCCATTAGTAAATAAGAGTACAAAGATGATTCCAATGGATTAAGAATTGTTAAATTTGACAAGGGAAAAAAACCCTTGAAAACACTCATAAGGATACAAGTGAAAATACTTGTTGAAATATAAAATCATGATAAAATAATTCAACAATAAGTGCTTCACTAAATAAATTCTTTGTCAAATCTATCATAACTAGAGAGCAAGACACACAATAGATTTCATAATACATCAAAGATCAACACCAAGCATTTATGACATATTCAATAAACAATAAAGAGATCATGGATACATAACTATCTATTATATTAAATAATACTATGTATATGATAAAATAATTAATACACTACATATGTTTCTTGATCAACATTTGATGTCTCTACCTACGACTTGACATAGAAGTATGCGTAGATTATCAAATCATGAAATAAAATATTTTTGAAACTATCATAGAATAATAGGGCATTAAATAGATACTTATGTGGTATTAGAAAAAAATATTGAAAAGATTAAGGATGAAGGGATCATCATGGTAATTCAAAGATATATAAATCCACCTGCAATAGTTTATAATAGGAACCAATCCCAAAATAGAACATATAGAGATTTTAAGTGTCCACAACATGAAATTTTGACTATTACAATATACATTACTGGTATATATCAATGAAATATTACAATTAATGTGGATGAAGGGATAAACATGTGCAACATTAGATTTTAAGAATAGTTGGTTCATAACACAAATTAATTACAACATAGTATACATTGTGATAGATCGATTGGACATATTATATAACCAATTTCTTGTGGGCCAAATTTTTTTGATACACTCATATTTTTTATACGCCCTAGTGATCAATTGTATACTATGTAAGACCCTTATTTTTATAGTGATTACTTTAGACAAGTGCATTGTACAAATATCCTTTTGAGATGTGCTTTATGTGTTGTTTATAAATGAGATGTAATTGAGTCCTTATGAGTGAGACACAGATTCTATATATGCTATGTGATGATGTTTATTTTATTAAGCTATAATAATTAACTAATTAGATTAGATTATTATTATATTCATTGTGATGTCATTTTACTTAAACTATTTTGGTTGTCTATATTGATGAGTATTGATTCCATACTACTAGAGCTTATTGTTCTTAAACATGTATTTCATTATACATATGTTTATATTATTGGTATTAGTTTAATACCATTGATATGTGATGACTTGTATATTTCATGTGCATATTGTGTGGATTGAGATCATTATATTATTTATATTATGTATCTTCAACTATATAAGGTAGGGTATTTTATGTATGCAATGTTGTGTATGTGACATGTAAGGTTGATGAGGGAACTAGGACTACGTTAGGCATGATCACATCATGGGTAGAGTAGTGACATGTATTTTTTACCCTTCCATGATCCAAACCACTCCTTGTACCATTTGAGAACCTATTCAGATGTATAGACTTCCTTAACCCATTTATCACCATTCACCACCCTAGAGACTATTCACCCTTCCTTATAAACCTTAGGATTTTTATGTAAGTCCTATTTCATTAATAAAGTGTTTTCTAAGCCACTTAACTTTCCCCTTTTGACTCAAAACTCGGATGGAATGGTAGAGCCAACTTAAGAGTGTGGCATAAAATAGTTATTAGATATTTTGCGTTGAATTGTATGTCTTTTGGCCAATAGGAAGGTTAGAGAGTCTTTATAGGATTCAAAGAGGACTTTTGAGGTAGCCCATGTGTCATTTATGGCATGGGATAGTGGGTTCATTTATGAGGTATGTACTTTATTACTTTCCCACATGGGTTTCTAAGTAGAATTATGGAGAGGAATACTTTTGACCATGAGCCAAGGGATGTGTAGAGACAAGTGTCACCTTCCCATTGACTTGTAGGGAATGGATTTGATCCTATATGAGGAAGGAAAGCTTTCCTTGAGATAAATTTTTCTCATTTGAAATTTAGAAAATTAGAAGTGGAGAAGAGAGGAGAAAAAGAAGGAAGAGCTATATGAAGAGCTTAAAAAGAGAGGAGGTTATCCATTTACCCAAGCTTTTTAGAGTTGTTCTTGAGTGTATCTAATAAATAACTAAGGTAGGCTTTCATGCCCCATTTGATTTAATTTTATTTATAATTAAATTATATTTTCTCCCTTCCTTTGATTGCCATTTTTAAGAGGTGTAAGGCCATTTGGCTTACCCTCTTTATTTATTTGTATTTCATGGTTATGACAATGTATACCATGTTATTTTAATTCCCATTCAAGTTTGGAGATATAATATCCCTCCTAAAATTCATTTATTGTCTTTTTTGTCATTTTCTTGTCTTAGAATGATAGAGTTATGTTGTCAAAAATTAATGTATATTTTCATGTTTGTTATGAACTCTCATGTATAAATACTAGGAAGTGGACTAAATTATTGAGGTCCTCTACATAGTTTGATTCTTCATATTGCAATCATCTAGTGGACCTCTCAATGCCCTCTTACATGGTGTTTTATTTTATGTATTAAAGTTTGCTAGTGGAACCATAGTTCTTGGGGGCCTTCTACGTGGTTATTTGTTATAACATGGGTGAGTTATCACCACATTTTTATTCTCCTTCAGTGAGCCTTTTTGGTTTTGGAAACACATTATGGATACTTTTTATCATTTGGTTTTTGATATTGTGTTTTTCTTTCCTTATATGTTAGTTTTGGTGATGGAAGCCTCTTCTGTGTAGTTGAACTTATAGCCTTATAGATGTATTTCATAGTAAGTGTTCCTTATCTAGTATCATTACCATATAAAGCAAATTTAACTAGATTTTACACCTCAAAACATGATGTGATTATGCCTAGAGTTTGGATTCTTAGTCTCAAGGGTGCCCCAGGCAACCATTTGATGATGGCAAAAGGATAGGAGGTGAGACCTTCCTTTGGTTGGCCTTGTGGTTGCAATTGGAGTTCATGGGAATATTTACTTGATCAATATTTTGGTTATAATTGTAAAGAAACTTTTTTATAAGATCCATGTTCTTGTAATTTATTCATTATTGAAATTTTAATTATGATGTACGTGTGAACTAGTGTTTATTTCTCGTTTGTAGATCTCATTAGAGAGGATGAAAATGAATGTATCAAATGGAATTTTATTGAAATGAAATGTCAAGTTTGAAAATATTAATTTATATGATATGTTTTAGTATTTAATTTTGTGTTGTTGAGAAAAAATTAAAATAAAATGAGATAATATGTTTTGTTTTCAATTCATAGTTGAGTCCATATAAGGACCATTGAGTGCAACATTTTTTTATGGAAATTAAATCTTGCCAATTTTTCCTTAAATTAATTTTATAATAAATAAATATTATTAGAATTATGTATTAATTTATATAATAATTTTAGGATTTACCATTTGAAGGTTATAAAATTTTAAGCTTTAACTTCTTCAAATGTTTGTTTTCCTTTGTAAAAATGCTTGAGCTTCACTTAATTTTAAGCACATTAAATGAGGTATAAAAATACTATAAACAATTTTAATTAAAATTTATGTGTTTCCTGAGACCAATAAATTTTATTTTATAATTTTTTTAGTTACATTTTAGAAGATATGATTTTTTTTAAAAAAATCTTTTGTAGGGTAGTTTAATAAAAATGCAGACCCTTGTGAAGGGAATACACCACTTCACATAGGGAAGGATAAAGGGTTAAGTGAAGGTCCCCCATGGGACCACCCATTGTTTATATAATCCCCTTGGGGGTTAGTTTTCATATCATGATGAAGGATTCAAATAGTTCATAAAATTACGTCTTGTGGCAAGGTCTGTAGGTAACCACCGATGAGGTGGCTTAGCATATAGTTGAGTAGCTATTAAAACTATTGGTAGTTATTGATTGGCCATGGTAGTTATTTTTTCTAACTTCCAACCCAAATTTAATTTTAAAAAATAAAAATAAAATTTAAACTTTATATTTTATAAAGTTATAACCCTGTACATTACAAATTCAAAACTAAAACTTTTATCAATTAAAAAACCTAGTTTGGTAACTTTGATTGCAAAAAAATTAGTGACCTAGACGTGGAGTGAACCAATAGGAGACCACATTTAATTTTTCGTGATAATATTCATGAAACAAATTTTGAGTCTTGGAATGAAGTAATTTTTTAGTTATGATCCCTTTCTCCTTAGAGATGCCTTATATCTCTTTTGCAACCTATCAAACCTATTTTATAATTGTAATTATGGAGACTCGATGGATTAGAGGTGGGGGAACTCAAAATCCCCCCCCTAATTTTTGCCCTTACAAATGAATGTGGTTTTGGGACCTAAAACTACATAGTTTTCACTTTGTGCTTATTTTGTCCTAATGAGGCCTTTTGGACCTTGTTGAATATCACGATCTCGTGGGAGCTCTTAAATGGGCTAAAACAAAATGAGACCCCTATTATTTTTTATTACCCTTAAGTTTGAGACAAAATTAAAAATATGAAACTCAAAATTATCTCATTTTTACCTTAAACCTTACTGCTAACCATTAATGGTTGTCGAGGATCTTGAAGCTCCCACGACTGGTTTAGAAATTGTAGGAGATTGAGACCTCCTCTAAGCTTTCTATCAAATTAGTACCTACAAAACAATATCATAATATTTTATATCATGTTATGATATTTAAATTTAATTAAATGTTTTTGACCAAAAGCTTGGAGACTCCATTAATGGTCATCATCCAAGGTTGGGTAAGGAGATGACGAATGACTATGGGAAAAGTCATCCTCCAACACCTCTCCCTCCTTTAAAAATGTAATTTTTCAACTCAATGGTTGATTTGGAGACCTTATTGCCTCCATAAGTTTATTTAGGTCATATTTTATTTTGACCAGATCTGATGATTGAGGTTGAATTGATAAAATGGTTGAGATGCAATGCTACATATTCAAAGGGATTATCTAAAGTATTTTAGACCCTTTTAAAGGTTGTATGGGGACCATATGATTTTTATTTGAGCTCTTTCCTTGACTTTGAATTAAGAAAAAAAATTATTTTTATTATAAATTAAGTGCAAAATAAGCCTTATGATTAGCCAAATTTAACTAGAGACACTTTGATCACTATGAAGAGTTAGATAATATAGTTTGATCCAATGGTGTTCGAACCCACCTCGCAGTAATCGAACATTTATTTTGTAACTTTGAGTCTTGGGGACCACTAGGATATATTAGATATTTTTAGGATTTTTTGATAATTCCTAGGTCAATAAGAATAAGCGGGGCTAGCATGGTTATGTAGTGACCATGTGACCACTTGCATATAGCCATCCTTATCATTTAGGCATGTGAGTTTGTTTGGACTCATTATTTGTTTCATACCCTATTTTTGGCTATCTAAAGGGAAATTAAACTATGTAGGGTGTGAATTATACATTCTCAAAAAAAAATTACATTTTTTTGTGTATTTATATTATCTTAATTTTTGGGCATGATGTTTTGGTATCAAAGCACAATTAAAATTATAGGAACTCTAGGGATCATTTTATGGTACTACTTCTTGCACAGGGAACTAATGCATGTACTTTTTGGGTATTATGCCCCATTCAAGAGGTAATAACCATAAAAATTAATATTTATTTGGATCATGGACTCTTCATCCAAGTATAATATGCTTTGATTCTTATTTTTGTTTTTACACCTAAGAGACCCATACTAGTTTTTGTGAACATCTAGCCATCTAGTTGAATAGATGAGGTTTGATGAAGGCTTGGAATGAGGTTCCAACCACATGTTAGTAATTCAAATGGCCATGAGGACCAAATGACTTTTATCTCATGAGTGATTTCTTATATGTTGGTCGATGGGACTTTCTCATGATTGTTGTCATATGCATCTTACTTTGGATGACTTTTTATATGAGTTCTTTGTTAGGTTGATCTTGGTTCTCAAGACCTTGGAGATTTAAATATGCTAAATATTAGTTTATTAGTTTTCTAAGGTCTAGATAGGCCCTTTCAAGTTTAGTGACCCCATTTCTTGGAGTATTTATTTAAAGGGCACCCTTGTGTTTCACCAATAATGGTCTATATGTGACCTTATTGACAAGGATCCTCGAGAGGAATGTGTTTTGGTTTTTCCTCATTGCTATGAAGGTTAGAGTGTACCTTCCTACTTTTGGAGAATCTTGAATGGATTGGGATATCCATGATATTTTTAATTCCTTGATGATAAGGAGATAAATTTTGCATAGAGAAATTTTTATTATTCAGTGATGGCACCTAGATGGGTGGGTTTCCTATGAGTTTTTATAGCATTCATGTAAGATAAGTATATTTTGGAGCTATAATTAATGGTAACCCTAACTAGGTGTTCCTCCTCATTGTTAAATATACGTGTGATAATAGTATACCTTTGATTGGTGTCATATATATTACTTTCCTAGAGCATATAGTTTAGCATTGATTATGATATCTGATCTTTTGTGGGTATCAACCATTTGAGGTGACCCTTATCTTTTTAAGTTGGCCATTACATATTTTTTTATAGTACATGTTTTGAAACCACATGTAGAATCTAGTGGAATGTGGTACCATATTGCATGCTTGTTTTGGGGCTTGTAGTGTCTTATTTCTCAACCATACCACATACTTATTTTGATTGTGAAGTTTGGGTCATCTTTAAGTATGGATTGATGAGTAGTGCATGGTTTTACATCCTTCATTATTTGGAATTTTTTGGTAGAAGAGGATGCATTATTTTGGGTTGTCATTTTCTTAATCATCTCAGAGTGACATTTATATATGGACTCCTTTTATGATGTATTTTCCCCTTCTTCACAAGGTTGTCATCAATTATTGTACGAGTTTCTTAGAATGCCTTGAGAATATGATTTCATATTTAACCTAAAGGAGTTGAGTTATAGGGCACCATAATGGATATGACACATGATTATTGTGACTAGTTCATTTGAGTGACTTGAGAGTGCTTATTTTGTACCATGTTGGGAAGGTGATGCCAACACTAGATGGGTGAGATCTTAGAAGACCCTTTAGGGGTTGGTATCACCCTTTAATGGTGGGAATATGTCTCATAGTAGAGGAGTGTATTATGTTTTTTAGTGGCTTCCTACGTGTTAGTAATTTTTTTATGGATTGGTATTCCATACATTCCCTTGGTTTTGGAAGAGGTGTTGTTTAGCACTTGGATACCATTGAGATGAGTTGACACTATCTCACCATTTATTGATGTAATTATAAGTCCACTGAGTGGATTCATATATTTCATGATGTTAAGTGTTTTTTTTTATCATAGACTTACTTCTTTAGTGTCATTTTGACTACAATATTTTACCTTCGCATAATGGTAACTTATACTTTATGTTAAATAGAGAATTTATATAGATGAAGTGGCTTGATGCCTCCATATGGTTTTATCCTTTTCATCTTATTTTTGGAAACATGTTTTGATATTTACCACTTATAAGTGGATAAGTTAGTGGTGGTTTTGGAAACTTAGAGTTATGATTTATTATTCATACCATGCAAGGGTATTAAAGAGTTGTGTTTCTAGTTATTATTATGTTATCTCCCTACTCTCCACTTATGGCCTTCTAGAGCCAAACTACTTAGAATTATCATATTTAAAATTATGAACTTTTACCATGTGATGCAGTGAATGTTAAACATATTTTGATTCTTGATTTGGATTTATAAGTTGATTGGAATCATATTTGTACAGTTTTTCTTGCTATGGATTTAGAGGTTGTTTAGCCATTTATTATTTTGAAACTTTATTGATTGTTGGAGATCCTATTTTTCTTTATTATATTAAGTTTTATATTGAATTGGGATGTTTATCCATTTTCACCTTTGTTATTCTTTGGATTATATTCGGTTGTTTAACATTTTTATATGTTCTCCTTTTCATGGATTGAGTTGGGTTACTTAGACAATTGACTTTACTCCTTGATTGGATTGGTATATTCTCAAATTGTTAAAATGTGTTGTTTTATAGATATTTTTTGTGAACCTTTCACCTTGTGTGAGTATTAGATTAATAGATGAGAAGTATCTTGTTAGCTTTAGTAGATGATATAATCTTATGACTTCTTGCATAACTTGTTGAGCGAGTAGATAGGCATCATATCGCTTATTCTTTCTATAGAGGTTGTAAGGATATTTTGATCCTTATCCTTGTTTATTATGTTAATTATTAGCACATTATTCTTACTAAATTTGAGAGTGATGACTATGGGTTGTATTATGATTTTGGATATTTTAGTGTATTGAATTTCACTAAATGATATATTATTATATATTTGTGATCAATAACTTATAAATACCATTGAGTGGAATTAATAGGATTCGTAGTGATTATTATAACATCCTTTAAACTATTATTTTGACCCTCAGAGACTTCCAGGAAGAAGTATGTATAAGGGGAGGAGGATGTGAGACCCTTATTTTCATAGTGATTATTTTATACACATTATGTTCTACAAATGTCCTATTGTGATGTGTTTATGTGTTGTTGAGAAACAAGATGTTATTTAGTCCTTGTGACTAAGACATAGATTCTATGTATGTTATGTGATGATGTTTATTTTCTTATGCCTAAATAGTTATCTACTTAGCTTATATGATGATTATATTCATTGTGATGTCAATTTACTTAAGTTATTTTGGTTATCCATATTGATGAGTATCGATTCCATACTACTAGATATATTGTTATTAAACAAGTATTTGATTATACATATGTTTATGATTAGTTTTAGTTTATTACCATTGATATGTGATGCATTGGATATGTCATGTGTATGATGTGTCGATCGAGATCATTGTATTTTTTATATTTTATAGCTTTGACTATCTATGGTATGGAATTATATGTCTATAATGTTGTGCTAGTGATAGGGAAAGAGTATGAGGGAACTAGGACTATGTCAGGCATGAGCACATCATGGATAGAGTGGTGACATGTCTTTTTCACCCTTTTATGATCTAATCCACTCCATGTATCACTTTTGGACCTAGTCTAAATTATAGACTTCCTTAACCCATTTATCACTATTTACCCACCCCACTATTCACCATTCCTTCTAAACCTTAGGAGTTTTATTTAAGTTTTATTTATTTCATGAAGTGTTTTTTAAGCCACTTAAGTAGCCCCTTTTAACTCAAAACTTAGATAGAATGGTAGAGCTGACTCGAGAATGTGACATAAAGTAGTTCTTAGATATTTTGAGTTGAATTTTATGTCCTTTGACTAATAAGAAGGTTGGACAATATTTTAGGACCCAAATAGGACTTTTGAGGCATCCCATGTTATTTATGGCATGGGATAGTGAGTTCATTTATAATGTATGTTGTTGATTTCTTTCCCACATGGGCTTGTACATGGAGTTATAGAGAGGGAAGAATTTTTTACCATGAGCTAAGGGATGGGAAAGGACACATGTCTCCTTCCCATTAGATTGTAGAGAATGGATTTGATCCTATATGAATAAGGAAACCCTTCCTTGAGAGGAATTTTGCTCATTTGAAATTTATAAAATTAGAAGTGGAGAACAAGAGGAGGAAGAGGAGGAAGAGCTTAGAGAAGGAGGAGGTTAGCCATTACCCCAAGCTTGGTATAAGTGTTCTTTAATAGATCTAATAAGGAATAAAGATAGGCTTCCATTCACCATTTTATTTAATTTTATTTATAATTAAATTATATTTTTGCCTTCCTTTGATTGTAATTTTCAAGATGTATAAGGCCATTTAGATTACACTCTTTCTTTATTTGTATTCCATGGTGTGACAATCGCCACCATGTGGTTTTAATGTTGATTTGGGTGTGTAAATTTAATATCCCTCCTAAAATTATTTGATGTGTTTAATGCCATCTCCTTGTCTTAAAATTGTAGAGTTATACTACCAAAATTTATGTATATCTGCATGATGGTTGTACACTCTCACAACTAAGTATTGGTAAGTGGACCAAATTCATGAGTCCATATACTTAGTTTTATTATTTGTATTGGAAGAGACTAGTGCACCTTCTCATTCCCTCCTATGTGGTGTTTTGTTTTGTGTATTGATATTTGGATGGTGAAACCATAGTTCTTGAGGGCCTTCTATGTGGTTATTTTGTAGAAAAAGGGTGAGTTATTCCCACATTATTCTTCTCTTTAGTCATGAATTTTTAGTGTTGGAAACACATTATGGATGTTTTTTATCATTTGGTGTTTTATATTTTGTTTTTATTTCCTTGTATGTTGGTTTTAGAGATGGAAATATCTTTTGTGTAGTTGAACTTATAGCCTTCTACATGCATTTCCTAATGAGTGTTCCTTGTCTAGTCTTGTTACCATCTAAACCAACTTTTACCAACTTGTCCACCTTAAACAATGATATTTTTATGCCCATATTTTACATTCTTAGGTTTTAGGGGTGTCTATAATACTCATTTTATGATGGAAAAAGGATGGGAAGCAACCCCTCCTTCTGTTGGCCTTGCAGTTGCGAGTGGAGTTCATGTGAAGATCAACTTCTTCAAAATTTTGGTTATACTTGTAAATAAATTATATTGTCTATTTTACATCCATGTTTTTGTAATTTATTCATTTTTAAATTAGCAATTAAAGTTAAATTTCAATTATGATGTATAATATGTGAACTAGTGTTTGTTTCTCATTTATAGACCTCATTAGAAAGGAGGAAAATGAATGTATCAAATGTAATTTTTTTGAAATGAAATTTCAAGTTTAAAAATACTACTCTAAATGATATTTTTGTGTCTTTTATTCTATGTTACTAAGAAAATAATTAAAATAAATTGAGATAATAAGCTTTGTTTTCAATTCACAGTTGAGTCCATAGAAGGACCATAGAGTGCATACAATTTTTACACAAAATAAATCTCACCTATTTTTCCCTAAATTAATTTTATAATAAATAAATTTTTTTTAGGATTTTTTAGTAATTTATGGAATATTTTTAGGATTTATTGTTTCAAAGTTATGAATTTTTAAGCTTTATTTTCTTAAAATGTTTGTTTTACTTTGTAAAAGTGCCTGAGCTTCACTTAATTTTTTAACACATTAAATGAGGTATAAAACTCCTCTAAAAATTTTAATTAAAATTTATGTGTTTCTTGATCTTGATAAAATTTATTTTGTAATTTTTATATTTATAGTTCAGAGTATATGACTTTTTAAAATTAAATTATCTTGTAGGGTAGTTTTTAAAAAAATGCAAGCCCTTGTGAAGGGAACATACCAATTCACATAGGTCAAGCTAAAGGTTTAAGTAGTGGTCTCAAATGGAACCATGAACTATGTATAGAATACCCTAGGGGGTTAGCATTAGTATTGTAGTTAAGGATCTACCCAGTTTAGAAAACCATGGTTTGTGCTAGGGTATACAATTAATTGTCATCGAGTTGGATTGACATATAGCCGAGTGGCTATTAAAATTATTAGTAGTTAGTGATTGGCCATAGTGGTTAATTATGCTAATCATTTATTCCAACTCTAATGTCAAAATAAATTAAAATTATTTAAACTTAAAACTTAAATTTTATAAAGTTAGAACCATGTACATTACAAATTCAAAACCAAAACTTTTATCAATTAATAAACCTAGTTTGGTAACCTCAATTAAGGAGAATCAGAGAGATAGAGGTGCGTGACCCCAAATGGGACCCCCCTTAATTTATTTCTTCCATATGTAACAATTTTCAAAGCTTTTAACAAATTAATGTTTTAATTAACACACCCCTTTATCCTTAGAGATGCATTAGACCTCTTTTGCAACCTACCTGGCCTATTTTACAACCGTGATTACAGGAACCCAGTGGCTCAGAGGTAGGATAAACCAAAATGTACCCCACCCCCCTAATTTTTTCATCCCCTTCCCTTTGAAAGTGACTTTTTGACTTGAAACTTCATATTTTTCACTTTGTGTTTATTTTGTCCTAAGGAGGCCTTTTCAGTCTTGATGGTTATCATGGACTCTAAGGATCCCCAAAATGGGCCAACCCAAAAATTTACATCTATTATTTTTATGTCCCATTTAGTTTGAGACAAAATTAAAAATATGAAACTTAAAATTTTCTAAACTTTTACCTTAAGCCTTTTTTATAGCCATTAATGGTTATGGTGGAACTTGAAGCTGTTGAGACTATTTTGGAAATCATATGAGACTGAGATCTCCTTGAAGCTTTGCATCAAACTAGGTACCTAAAAAAAATTCCTACATCTTTCTATCACATTAAAATATTGAAATTAAATTAAATGGTTTTGACTAAAATCTTGGAGACTCCATTAATGGAAGTCATCGAAGGTTGAGGAAGGAGAGGAGGGATGACCATGGGAAAATTCATCCTCTAGCACCTCCTCCCTCCTTCAAAAATATTAATTTTCAACTCAATGGCTGATTTGGATACCTTATGGCCTCTATAAGGTTATTTAGGTCACCTTTTACTTTGACCATATCTGATGGTCGAGGTTGAATTGATCCAATGGTTGAGATGGAGTGCTTTATCCTCTAGGGGATTATTTGGATAATTTAGACCCCCTTTATAGGTCATATGGGTCTATATGATATTTATTTTATCTTTTTCCTTGAATTTTACTTGATTCAAAAATTACTTTTTGATTATGAATTAAGTGTGAACCAAGCCCTATGATTGGCTAGATTCACTCAAAAGCACTTTTGATCACAGTGAAAAGTTAGATAGTATAGTTTGATCTATTGGTTGCTTGAACCCACCTCACATTAATTTAATGTTTCCTTTAGGCATTGGGTCCATGGGGCTAACTAGTCTAGCTTAGAGACTTGTAAGATTGTTTGATAGCCTATAGGTTTATTAGAGTAAGTAGAGCCAGCATGATTGCATAGCAAGCGTGTAACCACATTCACATTGTCATTTATGTAATTTAAGAATGTGAGTTTGTTTATATGTATTTTGCATCTTTTACCACGTTTTTATATCCAATGGGCAATGTAATTATGTAGGATGTGCATTATACATTCTCAAAAAAAATTGGCTTGTTTTTGTGTGTGTTTCTATTATGTCAATTTTTAGGTACGACATACTAAATTTGGGCATGAATGGTTATAGTATATGTAGGCTATAGTAAAAATTATAAATAAATATAAAAATTTATTATATGAAAGACATAAAATCAATATTCTACATGATAGAAATAATGAACACCAAAATATAAAGGACTCAAAGATAAATGAGACAACATTATCTCATAAGACATATTGTGAGACCTCATATAGAGTTTAATAGAATGTAATATTGTATACATAACATTCAATAAGATAAAAGTCAAAATCAAAAATGATTGACATATAAATATATGAAGATGATAATTATGATGACATATTGGCATTTGATGAAATATTATATCTCGATTTTAGTACTTTATCACTATTTTACCCTTTTTTAAAACATATAAATGTTTGTTTAATAAGTATAAAACTTGATAGATATATTTATATTGTAATATATTACATTTAATTATAAATCTAAATGTAAATCAAAATTGGCTGAAATTGAAATTGAAATTGAAATTGACAAGTGGTATATGTTAAAAATAGTAAGTACAACTAAATATAAGATACTTAGATTTTTTTTATTTCCAATTGGTTGTAACTAATGTTTGGAAATGATAAATAAAATAAAATAATACTATGATAGCCCAAATCTAGAGATAGGATCTATGGATATTTTTTGATAGTTTTGTAATCCCTAGATAGTAGCACAGACTAGTCATGTCCTTTGCCTGCAACTTTTTTGCATTGATTGTGTTGAAACTGTAAATGTCCAACCACTTTTGCCTATGTCTATGAAGATCATTTAGATATTTAGAGTCTATGGATGTCACACATAAATAATTTTTTTCTTTCTCTTTGCCTTGGAAACCCGAAGTGTGTTTGTGAGAACTAAAAACCTAAAAAAAGGGAGGTGAAGTATAATGGGTTGATCATAGCCCAATAACCTCATTTTATGATTAATCATTACCTATGTGTACAGATAGTCTAAGAAGGTAATCAAGCCACGCGTATTTATCCCATGTAGTGTGATTGTGAAATTGTGTTCCTTGACTATATGTATGCAGCTAAAAATTTAGATTTGATGTTTAACAATATTAGCTCTCAATTTGATTTGAAATAATTTAGAATTAATTTAAGACTAATACTAGTGATTGATATTTAAATTAGGAATAATGTGGTAGAATTGCTCAGTGTGCAATAGAATAATAGATAAGCGGTAGGTATAAATCTAATTCCTTTCAAATGAGAATTTGATTTGATTATATAGTGAAACCTTTTGGAAATTTATTTTAGCCAACATTTTGAAACATGTGAGGATACCCACAAGAATATTTCAAATTTTGAAACTAGTTTTTAAATCATGTGGGGATGAGGTTAAACTAGGTGTACAGGTCTACGGCACCATATCTAAGTTCACTACATGGACCTACCCTATAAAATTAGGGGATATTTATCCTAAGTTTAGTAGCATTCTTAGGGATATGAGATAGTCTGAGCATTCAATTTGAGATTAATGTGTATCAGTGATGGTGAAAAAAAGGATTAATCATATATGTAGATAAATGGCTAGGGGAATGGTAATAAGAGTCATGTATCTAGGTGTAAGTTAAGTGGTTAAGATATGTCAAGAATTAACATTATCAATCACATGTGACAAAATTTAGGTATATAAATTTAACCCTCTTCCCCCCCCCCTCAACCTTTATTATAGTAATGAAATTTCTAGAGTTAAAGAGAAATAAAACCTGAGTGTGTATAGCACACTTTATCTTTGAAAGGAAGCTGCAATTGTGAAAGAAACTCAATAGAAAACCTTGAAAAAAACCATGAAGTATTCATTGTTCATATTTGAATTTTGAAAATTTTGAGCTCTAAAATTTAAAAATTTAAAAGATACCAAGGAATAAATACACCTATAGGGAGATGAAAACATGTTATTTTGTAACCTATAAAATATGATGAAGCATTATAAAAATATGCCCCATTGTCGAATCACTTAGAGAGATGGTTCCTCATGTTGAACAATTAGAGGATTAAGAGTGATCAAATACTAATTTTTAAAAAATAATCAATCATTTGAGTTGGAAAGATTCATACTCCAACTCTCATGAATAGGTAAAAATACCCAATATACTAATCCAAAATAAGGTAGAACTATAATGGGTTCACTAGAAGTGATTTCAACACCATTGAGTGTCACTAGACTTGAATGTACACTTCCTATAATAGAAGATGGAACCACATAATGTGCTCATTAGAAGTAATGTCAATTTCATTGAGTGTCACCAGACTCTAATGTGCATTACCTATAACATAACGAATCACACCATTTCACATGGATCTAGATTCTATTTGCATAATCAAAATATAATGAATAATATTTATGGCCCCATGATGAACTTTATGTCAATATATTTGAAGTGAAATAACAACCATTTACCATTCAATTTGTAAATCGTATTGTAGTGCATATGTGCATGAGCTAGTATCATGCCTTTTAACTTTGAAAAATGTATATGTCTACATGAACCAGTATCATACCCCTTGAATCTATGTTAAATTATATATAATTCCATGAATCTATATGCTTAACCATAAATGTATATGAAACCTATAATTTTTAATCTTGTAATTATTTTAGATGTCTATGCATATGCATTCAAGTGTGTATGAATATGTGCATGATTATATTTAAAATGAGTGTATACACATATCATATTCCCCCGTAATATGTATCAATGTGCTAATTTATATCATATAACTAACTTTTTGAATCACTTTGAATCTTTGAAACTTATACTATATCATGAGATATGATTTTTGCATTACTTTGAATATTTGAAACTAGTACTTTTGAATCTTTTAAACATGTACTCTATCATGTAATCTTATTTTTATGCTGGTGGAGGATTGAATATCTAAGATAAACCCACTATACTTCCCCCTTTTTGAGATGAGGGATGTATCTTGCAAGTCACTCTCAAAAAGTTAATTATATCATGTGATAAAGATATAATCATGTCAACATATGGAGAGTATGTTATCATATTATATTTAAATATCACTAAAGCATGTATATAGCATATTAAATGTGCGGCATAAGAGTGTTATGTCTAGATAGATATAGCAATGAGGCATGCAATAAAGTAATCGTATCTAAATAAGACTATGCATTAAAAGTGCATGATATGTATCATGGCACCACTAATCAAGTTCAGCAATCACAACACATAATGTCATGTAATGTCACACATAAGGTCAAAAATTATATACAATGAACATGAACAACTACATGCAAATGAAAATCATAATGTCATAAATAAGGGACATAAATATGTTGCACACACAAGGCCAAGTGACTACACACAATAAGAAATCAATGTCAAGCCCATCATGTAATAAATAGTATCAAAGGATCATAGAACAAGTGAAACCCAATCTACATCATCCATATATATTAATGTCACATCATATAAAATTAACATATCCATGTAGCATAATAAATGAGTAATTGGAAAAATACTTGTAATATATGTAGCTCAACATGGAATTTGAGGTCATAGATAGATATAACATATGATAATGTAACCTATAGAATAAGATGCTCCCATCATAGGCATAGCCATTAATAAAAGGGTTTCCAACATCTAAGAATATATGTATAATATGTATGTCCTGAATCACACTCATATACCTCAAAAATTGTATGTGTATATGAAAAATAATATGTTATGTATCAAACATGTGATAAATAACATATGTAAAGAAGTAAACTAGTAATTCATATCATACTCAATCCCTGATTTTTATTTTTTGAAAATATAATGAATGTTTTTTAATCTTTTAAATATTTGAATTTTTTTATATTTTTGACATATTTTAACTTTGGAGTTTTTTGACATATTTGATTTTTTGTATTTTTTTTTAAATGAAAAATTTGAATTTCTTGACATATTTCATTTTTTTCATATTTTTAAAAATATGTGAAAGATCAAGTATCAAATTTACAAAAATAAAATAATGAGAGAGATTTGAACACCATAACATGTTAAGGTATAGTGTGCACTAGATGTGATAGCATGGCAATTTGAAGAAAGTAGAAGCAGACAATATTCCCCCCATTGTATATGTGTATCATAATAATGTAGATTAATATAAAATGTGGAGATAACAATTTACAGGACCCTAGTGGTTTGGAATCAATGTGATCTCATGTAGTATGTAAAACTAAGAGTATGCAATCATGTGATCTCGAATGGAAGCCAAAGTATGTGTAGATAGTTGATTGCAAGAATGAGCCAATAGCATGTTGTAAAATATATGCATTAGAATTATTTATAAAATAGTGTCATATATGTTTGGATCAGGTTAGATAATTAAAAGGCACAATAAAACAAAGTTGAGGACTAGAAGAAATATCTATGTAAGTGCATATGAGCACATGTCTGCCAAGATAGAAGATTAAAGTGAATGATTAGATATGAGGAAGCTATGGACAATGGATTAGGTTCCTACCAACCAAGGAGATAATATATTGGATGCCTATACGTAGGTATAATGTCATCAAGAATATTGAACCAATATTATGCATAATCATAATCATAATCATATCCTCTTGGTCCCATAATTGTGATATATTACTCATATCATCTTTTGCATCTATATATGTAAAACCACTACACCATATATTGGAATTATCTTATTGGATTTATTTGATCTTGAGTATGTTCATCATTGTTAATATCTTGTATCTCATTTGAAACTAGAGAAAAAATTAGGTATCATTGATTGAATACTAGAAAGATATATAGTTTCTCATTTGAATTCTTGACTTGCATATGTAAACATATATTTTTTAGCATTGGCCTTATCATTTTCATCTATGCATGGATTAGATATATTATATGAATCCTAAGAAATCACATATGTACCTATAGACACATAAATTAACATTTAAGTTGAAATAGTATACTTGTGACCACTCCTTACATGCAATTAACTCGTGCCTCATTCCATAATATTTCGACCAGGCTTCCTTCACTTTCTACGTGGATGGCCCGTTCCTACAATCAAAAATATATATATATATGTCCTTATTACTCATTCAAAATATATAAATCTTATACCCTAATTGATCCATACTTATATCTCAGTTATCTTTTCTCCTCAGATAAGTCCACACCATTTGGGCTATCCCACTTCCCAGTCTTGTCCAGTTATATCATCCATGTCCTCCCACCAAATAATGACAAGTTTCTCAAATCCAAATTAATGTAATGAGTCATCACACACATTTTTAAAGAACAATCCAAATTAATTCCTAATGTATCACTATAAATCCATAATTTCAAGTCATTTTGAACACATGAAAAATCACTATAACATATAACTACACATTGAGAGAAAATCATCTATTTTTTCCAATACATGGTCCATACATCCCTAGTATCCATAAGCTAAGTCTATATACATTTATAAAGGTCAAAATTCATGGTTGAAGCACATACACACACCATAATTTCACTAGAATCTAACATTACACTATTATTTCACACACACCATCGTAGCATGGGATAACTACATGGAGTTTGATCCCTCTTCAAAGTAATGTTATGTAGGTAGCCTCAAAATAGGGGGTGTTTAAGTCTAGCACAAATTTAACCACTAACCTATTTTTTTGTTTTATTTTTTATCATTCATGGTAAATTGAGATAGGGTTATAAGTGAATAATAAGGCACACAGTGGTTTTTAGGACAAATCAAGAGCTCTTGCGTAGTCTAATAGAACACACACACAAAGTGAACCTTTTATATCAGTAATAGAGCATGAATCCTCACCAGATGATAATGCACCCTAAGGATAATAGTGTCCCCTACCCTCATCAAAATATAATAGCCTTGTCCTATATCTAATTGAAACATTTTTCCCAATTCACATTATCATCATAGAGTTTCCCAATCCATTTTATAGTTTTTATCTCAATCTTGCATGTCAAATTTCTAGCTAAGTAATTTTTATTTGTTATTTCCCCTTTTTGCATCTCTCCAAATTTATCAAGTTTTAAATCAATTTTTGTCATTTATTTCATACATTTATCATTCTAATTTTATGCATAAGTTTGTCTAATTAGGTAAATTAAATATTCTATTATCCAAATTTTATAAAACATTACCATTAGTATATTTAGAAGCATAATTCTTTTCAACTTACTTCACAAGAAACATTTTCTTAAGGATGCCTTTTTTATTGCATTTATATTTTTTTGCAACTTCTTTTTTAATAAAAGTGCTTTGGGTAACTTCTCTTTTTCATTTTGTTCCCTTTGTTTATCTACATGTTCCCTTTGTAATTAATCTTTTTGCAGCCTTGATTTTTCATCTTATTCTTTTATACCCTTTATTTTTTGTCTTGTTTCTTTTTTAACATTTATTTTTCTAATTTTTCCTTGTGTAGCCTCTCTTACTATAATTTTTTTATTAGTTATATTTTCACTTGTTTTGTAGGAGATGTAATCATAGTGTAAGTAGGTTTCTCAATTGATTTATCTTTTAAAGGATCACCACTATCAATGATACTTTGTATTTTATTCTTTAAAGCCCCGTAATTGTCTAGATGATGCCCATGCATTATATCATATGTACAATAGTATTTTTATATCTTTAGAGGATGCATAAGAGGTAATTTGATCAACTTATTTCAAATAATTTCTCTTATAATCTCACTTGAACTTTTATTATCCTTTTTTAGACTTCTTGAATCACTAGTTGTAGATATATCCTTTTTTTGTCTTCCAATCTTGATCTGAAGTCTTTTTAGGCACAAAATATTTGGATAGATACGTAGATATATGATTAAAATTGGCATGATCTATATTCCTAGTATATGTGATATTATTTTCAAATGATGTGATCCTTGCATAAAATATTAATTTTACATTTGTAACTCCTCTATTAACATTCTCATAGATATTATTTGATCTTGAATGGCTTCACACGCTTACACCTTAGGTAATTATAATTAAATATTCATACAAACACCATCAATAAGATGTGTGTAAGGTGGATGAGGTTGAGGAAGGACATATTGTTTACCTTCATTTTATATTAGAGGGTGGGTCACTTTGGATTCCATATACATATAAGATGTATAATGATTGATTGTAACCTTTATTTTATTGTACATTAGTATTCCCTAATTTAGTTCATAATTAAGAAATATATTAAATATTTTTTGGCTAACACTATGAAATTATAACAATTGTTACTTGAATTATAAAATATACACCATTAATATCTAATATATCCATGATTTGATTTTGAAAATTTGAATTTGAAAATGGCATAAGGCATGTAACTAAGTAGGGTGTCACCCAAGAGTAAATAGTGAACAATTCCCAAAGGGGCACTAATTGCAGATCATTCCACCATCTTGTAGTTTCACTTTCCCATGTCTAAGGTATGTTGAGAGTAACTTCCCAGGGTTAACTGATTACCAAATAAATATAAAAACAAATGGTTGAAAGGCTTCTTAAGGCTAAAAAATAAAAACCTTATGTGTTTTTGACATATCGTGATGTACGTGGAAATTAAATTCCATATATAGTGTTATTTAGCTTGAGTATTGGATTAGTACCCCTCACACCATGGTTCAGGTAAATTGATGACTATTTTTCCAAAATGATAACTCTTATGAGTTTTACAACTATCAAAACACAATTCTAAAAAATAAGAAAAGAAAGAAAGAAAATAAATTAAAATTAAATACCAAAGTAGAATAAAATATATTTTGTAAAGAAATCAAAATATCATTTGAAATCCTAGGACAAAAATTATAAAAATAAGTGCTTGAAAAATTACAAGCTCACCAACATGTTTTACCCTATTTTTGATCAAACATAGAAATGTTTGTTTAATAGGTCCAAACCCTAATATAACTATTTAGATTGTAATATATGAAATTTAAGCATAAATATGAATGTAAATAAGGATTGAATGAAATTAAAATTGACAAGTGACCTAAAAATAGTAATTAAAACTAAATATAAGATATAAATATGTTCTAATTTTTGGTTGATTGTAACTGATGTCTGAAAAATGAGAAACAAAATAAAATATGAGTGTGACAGCTCAAATCTAGAGGCAAGATCTATGGATATTTTTAGATAGGTCCAAACTCCATGGATAATAATTTCCAGTCATGTCCTTTGAATGTAAAGTTGTCTATGTTGATTGTGTTAAAAATATATCTACTGTGTTACTTGCACATGTGTCCACTGAGATTGTTAAGATATTTATATTATGTGGATGTCACGTAGAAAGTATCATTTTCCTTTACTTTTACATGAAAACCCTAAGTGTATTTTTGAGATCAATAAACCTAAAAAAAGAGAGGGGAATTATAATGGACTAAGCTAACTCCATTCAATCCCTTTGATTATTGGTTATTTCCTACATATCTAGATACTTTGAGGAGGGAATCATACTACATGTAGTTCTCCCACTTAGTGTGAGGTTACAATTTTTTTCTTTGAATATATGTATGTAGCTGTAAATTTGTTTTTGATACTTGTAAATATTAACTATTAACTTGATTTTAAATGCTTGAAACTTGATTTGAGACTACTCTTAGTGATAGATATTGAATTTGGGAAGAACAAGAAAAAATTACTCAATGTACAATAGTGCAATAGATAAATGCTAGATATAAATCCAATCCCTTTGAAATGATATTTTTATTTGCTTATATAGGGAAACCTTTTGAAATTTTACTTTGATTATTTTATAGAACATCTAAGAAGACCCATAAGAGTATTTCAAATTTTTAAACTGGTCATTATATAGTGTTGGAACAAGGTCATACTAGGTGGGCATGTCTGAGGAAGTGGACCTATCCCATCGAAATAGGAACGAATTTCCTAAGGTTGGTAATAGTATGTGATTGATATGAGACAATTTTAACATTGACTTAGAAATTAGTGTGTACCAATGATAGTGAATAGAGTGATCAAGTATGCATATAGATAAATGTCTATAGGAATGGTGAATAAGATTCATGTATGTTTTCATAATTCAAGTGGTTCAATATATGTCAAGAGTTAATATTTTAAACTACATGTGAGGTATATATAATCACTAGAGCTTCCATACAAATGAGTACATCCATTAGATTCCATATTAGTCTTCTAAGCTTAACAGATTTCATATTCTAAAATTTATGTATGTATGTATGTAGGTATGTGTGTGTATGTGTGTCTATATATATATATATATATATATATATATATATATATATATATATATATATATATATATATATATATATATATATATATATATATTTATTCAAAAAATAAAAAATAATCACCTATGCATGATTGTTGCTAGTTTACATGATTATTTTATGATTTATCACACATGAGATAGAATTTACATCTAGATTATATGTGCATGGATTTCATGGTATATATGAGTGGTATGTAGGATATATAGGTTATCTATGACATGGGCATTCATATGAAAGGAATTTTTACACCCAGGGGTTACCTTCCTACATTGGGGGCATGCCTACACTAGGGGTATCTTTAGGCACCTTCATATATTACATCTTTATATGACCATTCCATTTATCATATTGAACTACTCATACTAATTAAACATTAATGTATCTTACATATACTACTTAGAATGTTATATTAAATGGATACTATATTTTACTAGGTATGATGATGGTGTACATTGATTGTGTATATTAATCTTGCTTGTCATATGCATGTTTGATGTTGTTGCATGTTGCATGGCATGATCCTTGATTTTGTATTGCATTGTGTGACTCGTAATTTATGTGTTCATTGTGTGACTCTTCTCAATGTGAATTTTAATCTACATGAAATTGAGTGTACATTGTGTGACTCTTACTCTATGTGACATTGGGTGTTCATTTTGTGACTCTTTTTATGTTTCACTCTTTATTTGTGACTTCATGTGAAATTGGGTTTTCATTGTCTCACTCCATTTATGTTTGACTCTTTCTCTATGTGTCTCTTAATTTTTTTGACATTGAGTGTTCATTATGTGACTCATTTTATGTTAGACTCTTTCTCTACATGAATATTAACCTATGTGACACTGTGTGTTGACATGTATGTTTCTATCATTGTTAGTGTGTGTCATAGATATGAAATTATATGCGAATTCATGTGGATGCATCTAGGATTATATGTTGATATTTTGAGGCTTTCATTCATCTCACATGTTCTTATTATTTGTGTGATGTCATGATACATATCATTCATCTTTGTATGTTTATTGCTCAGTGTTTTTATGATCATTATTATGATGACTATTATTGTGTGCCTCATTACTATATCTACATCACATGATACTTATATGACTTAGGATACATATTTCATATATGCTCAGATGACCTAATATTTATATGAATAGATAATATAATCATGTTATCACATGTTTTACATGCTTACATATTTTTCTATATAGCATGATGTGCATAACTTTTATCTTTTGAGATGAGTAATTTTTAGACTATATCCCTCACCTTGAAATAGATACATACACATCAATATTTTATTAGAGACTCAATTCTTTGCATATAAAACTCATTATTTGGGAATAAATTGATTTAGATTGGCACAGATTGACATAGTTTATTATAGATTGACTCAAATTGGTATAAATTGACATATAGGTAATCACATTAGTGGCATCTGTGGATATTAGATAGTATTATGAGAGATAGTTCACATATACTATGATATTATGGAATATGTTAAATGACTCAAAATTTATAGGTTATCATATTGTCATTTTATTACTTTGATTTACTTAAGTTTACTTAGGATGACTCAGGTTTACTCAAATTAAGTGATATATTGTGTCATTATAATTACTAAGACTTACTTATACCCAGACATAATCAAAATTGAATCTAAAATCTATTTGTAGTGGATGATTCAAAATTACATATGTGTACTCAAGCATACTAAGACTTACTCATATTTATTGGAACCCATTTTGGGTCCCATTCTCATAAACAGGTTGATGTTCTACCTGACTTAAATTCTAATCTTATCCCTATCCAATGAGTTTTGGGGCATATTACTCCTAAGCTATGGTTTAAACATTATCATCTCCTTAGAACTTTATAACCCCATTCTCTAATAACTCCAGAGGGAATCTTAATTCGCATACTTACAGGTGTATTCACTCCTTGATTTTTTTAATTTTTCAAATATGTTTAATGATTACTTTAGATTTTCTATCATAATTGGATACTCATTTCTATGTGTTTCATTAAATGTTTTGTATGGATAAATATAAATACTTATTGCATAACTGAATAAAACCATATTGGTTACACTCTGGTACCAATTTTATTACTCTATCCATTTAGTCTAGCACTTTTAGTACTATAATAAAAGGGGGGAAATGTGGACACTCAAATTTGGTGTTAGACACTTAACAGTGTCATTTTTTACCAAACTTCCACATACATGACTTTTGTGCATACATATGACTCTTGCTCACATTATCTCCTAAGCATTTACTTACTTATGGTCCCAACCTCCTCAATTTACCATTATAAACACACAAGATCTCCCTAGTCTCAACCTAAATGGTTTAGCATCTTAAGCAGAATGTGACCTAATCTAATTTATTATTTCATTTTATTTAGATGAATCCAACCACATTATAAAGAATCTAATTACCAAAGTTATGTAACTTTTCATACCCATCACACACTCTCTAAAAACTCTTATTTTGGGTCAGCCCACATGTTACACATGTTGATTCAATTGGAAATTACCCAAATATTTAGTCATATAACCATATCAATCATAAGCCTATTCCTAGGTAAGCATCTATATTTTCATTGGCACACTGAGGAATACATCCACACACCCTTGAGGCACTTACCTAAAGAATACAAATATGTAAATTGTCAAAGGAATAGCCATCAAGCCAAGTCTAAATACTATCTAAATTTCAAAATCACAAGGTTTTAAGTTTTAAAAGCCATATAATATTGCATTACATACTAATATATCATTTATTGAGCACACAAAGTTAGGTGGGAGAATTATGTGTGGTTTGAGATCTCTTTAGAGTATTAGAACTTAGGAAGCACTCATCCACTTAGTGGGGGTGGTTAAATTCACATCACCCATCCTTTCTAACACATTTTTATAAACTGAAGGAATACAAATCTAAACTTGTGTACAAGACTGAGCCTCTAAAATTACATAGAATACCTATTTACAGGTAAGCATAGTAATTTATGAGAGAATAGTATGGCACTTTTCACATGGAAAAATATAGTGAAGAATAGATGGCTCTGGTTACCATAGACATCCAAGTTTTACCATATTTATCCTAGTAGGTTCTGACAAGCACTTCCTGATCCCAATAACCATAGACCCATTCCAAAACACTTCTTATGATTGTACATTATCATAGACCATAACATAATTCAAATAAGTTAAGTACCCTATTCTATTGGTCAATTTATATTTATAGAAAGTGCAATAAATTAATCATACTTTGCCTTTTACATTTATATTTTTTTAAATTTAGAAAAATATTATACAATGTGAATTAATCTTAATTTTTACTTGTTTAGACCACTAAATCTAAAATATATTAAAACACACATCCATAAATAAGTAAATATTTTTTTTCATAATTTTTTGATTTATATGAACATTTTATTTCCATTCATTTATGGTTTATTTTCCTCTATTTTTTAATCTTTATTTCTATTATAATTATTTTAATTAAATCACTCATGCCTATAACATATTAAGTTTATACAAGTTAATGTATTTTCCATTAGATCCTTGATCTGATCTAGATCAATGAGAGGTTCAATAACCCTCTAAAGGATAGTGTCGATCACCAAGTGATAGTTGTAGGTAATTTTTAGCAAGGGGTCCATGAGGGAATGAATGTCCAAAAGCACAAAATGATGCTCTACCATATAGACAAGAGACAAGGGATATGATCAGATACCTTCTAATATTTGATCCACCTACATTTTCAATGACTATAGATGTTTATTATGTTAAGGCATGGTTTGTGAGTTTGAATAAATGATTTGGATTATGCTCATATGTGATCAATGTGAAGGCCCACATTTTGAGTGGACATGAAATAACATGGTGGAATTAGAAGAAACATAAACACCACTTAAATATTGAGATCATCAATTTTAAGACCTTCCTAAAATAATTCAAGGCACATTAATTTTCTAATCACTAATGGAAGTGCCACATTGATGACCTCATTGATCATCAGTAGAGGGTATCATAGTGGCCAAGTATAAAAACCATTTACTTGACCTTATTTAGTACATAGACTATCATCATGACAAAAAGTTCCTAGTAAACCATTTTATCATAGGATTGAATGTATATTTTGTTAATGTAATTCATCTTATCTCTCCCCTGACCTTAGAGGTTGTAATGGATAAATCATATCTCATAGAGGAGAACATGAGTCAATACCAATAGCTCTATGAGCTTCTTAGAGGCAAGATTTAGGCTTAAAATAGAAAGTGAACTAGAGGTGTTGCACCACCAGCTAGAGGGGACTTCAAATCATGATAATCCACACCATGGGCACCATAGTAGTAGCACAAAATATACCAACCCATTTAGGGTAATCAACATGGTTTATATAATACTTGGAGGCCTAAGTATAAATACTTGACACCCACATGGACTCACCAATTAGGTCATGCAATACATGAGGTTATTAGTGGTCAAAGGATTTGGAGGAGTACTGGGGAATCTACAGGTTTGGATCCAATAGGGATGGATGTTTCATCTATAGATGAGAGAATTGGGATAAATATTACTCTTATATGGGAGTGGTTGCCTCTAGAAAAAATACACCAACATCAAATCATATATTGGGATATGTGAGTAGGGATAATAGAGTGTATTGGTTGAGGACCTCCAAGCATCACATCAAGTCATGGTTATTGATTATTTATGTATAATCTATATTTGTCCCATATATATTTATATAATCATACTCCTTAATTTCCCAATTAGTCACGGACTAATTTAAACTAGTGGTATCTAGGTAGGTAGACCATCATGAGGTTAAGATGGCTTTTGGGGGAAAGTATTCATACATTACTAATGAGTTATGTGTTCACCACCACCTTAGACATGCACATCTTACCCCTAGGCTCATGCAACATGATTTTGTCCATGGATTAGCTAGAGTCCCACCAAGAATGGGTGTATTAATTTAATAAAGTCATCAAGTACATATATGGCCTTGGATTTGAGACATTTATATCAAGGATTCAGATATCCAATTCTCTTCTCATGATATTCGCTATGCATCTCAAGTAGGGTATGAAAAATGGATGACAGATTTACATCATTAGTGTGAGTGATAGGTTATAAGATGACACTATTGAGGTAACCCTCAATGCTCACCCCATCTTGTATGAGTTTTTTAATTTTATTTTGAGTAATTTTTAGGATCTTGCCTTATGGCCAAACATAGACTTCATGATTTACTTAGTACCAAGGGTAGAGTTGATGTCAAATACTCCATATAGGATGAATACTTTTGAGTTGAATAATATTAAGATTTAATTGTATGATATATTAGATAAGGGGTATATATGTCCTAATGTATCTCCTTGGGATGTAATAATTATATTTTTTAAGTATGCGTTCCTCCATTTTTTTACGCATTACCTCCATTTGAACAAGGTAATATTGAATAACTAATACCCATTATTCCACATAGATGAATTATTTGATCAGATGAATGAAACTAGAGTGTTCTCTAGGATTGATCTTAAGTTAAGATATCACCAGCTAAGGATTGTAGATGTAAATATCCTTAACAGATCCTTCTAAATTTCATTGCATTACCTTTTAGGATAATCAATGTCCCATATATATTCATCAGCATGATAACTAGCATGGTCTAAGCCTACCTAGATCAATTTGTGTTGATCTTATTTTATGAAATTATGATTTATTCTCATAAATTTAAAGAGTATGAAGATAATTTTTAGAAGGTCCATTAGTGTCTTAGGAAGTATAAGTTTTATGGAAGCCTTTACCAATGTGTTTTTGTCTAAGAAAAATTATAATATATTGGGCATACCATCTTAGACAAGGTATTTTTTATAGACACTTCGAAGGTCCATGCTATTTAAGAGCTTACCACACCCATAAATATCATATGTGTGATAATATTCGTGGGATAAGTGGGGTATTATTAAAAAAAATCATTTGTGATTTTTCACATATATATCCCATTACTTCCCTTCAAATGAAAGGAATAAGTTCAAGTGGACAAAAAAGGGTGATAGATCCTTCCAAACACTAAAGGAGCACATCACTAGTGCTTTGATTCTTATTATATTAGATCCAGATAAAGATTTTTTTATCTTACATCAATTACTCTTGGATGGTTTGGGATGGTTCTTATGTAGGAAAACCACGTAGTCACTTATGATTCATAAAATCTAGAGGATTATGAGCTCTAGAGTCCCCACCCAAGACTTAGAGCTAGTAGAATTTTCTCATACTCTTAAAATGGCATCATTTTTTTATGTCAGTAGTTCAATTTGAGGATTGATTGCTTGAGCCTCCATCATATATTCACATAAAACACCTCAATGCCTTTCAATAGTGTTGCATGGATCTCCTATGTGAATACCTCTTTGATATTTACTATATCAAAATAAATTATAATGTGGTTACATATGATTTGAGTAGATGACATTGCATATTAGCATCAATATTAGTTAGAATAGATTTAAAGTGACAAACTCTAGAGAAACTTCATGAGGATAGTTTATATTAGGAGGTTTGATGATTTTTTTTAGTCCTAGATTGTTGGTTATTATTTTTAGTAAAATTGTCATCTACACCATAAAAAACACATTTATGTGCCCATTTTATGGTATTTTTGCAATTGGTGTTTTTAGAGACCCATTGAGCTCCTTATTCATCACATATAAGGGTCAAAATATGCATGCTTATCTTCTACAGTTGTAACATTAGGCTAAGTTATGGTGAGATATTTAATATTTTGTGTCATGATGCCTTGAGTGTCAAATAATCAAGGCCAAATGTCAACATCTATTTTTATCCTCTATCCACATGAGAGTCAAAATTGGAAGTGGGATAGGATTTCCATGGATTTCAATATTAGTCTTCCCAATTATGTGTATAAACACTATGAAATCATGGTTGTAGTTAATAAATTAACTAAGATGTCACACTTTTCACTGAGTAAGATTTCATATAATTTCATGGTTGTAAGGAAATTGATGTTTCATAATGATGGAAAAACATATCACAAAATTAAGATCATAATAATCAGAACCACAATAATAATTGAAAAAGAGATCACAATACTTGATAATTAGGACTGGGTTGCTTCAAGGGGGAACATCCATAAAAATGTAATAAGAGTATAATTCATAAATATGATGATAAAATACTAACCACTACCTCCTATATATACTCTACTCATCCATGGTTATTCCATAGGCTAATCATACTAATAAGATAGATAACTTCAATAAGATAATATGAAATGTATGTAAGCCACAAGTCAGCCACACATACCCTTAGATGCATTATAGGTTAAGGGAATAACATGCCCCTCCCCTTCAAAACAACATTGCCCTCAATTTTGAATCAAATATAGATGTTGTTGCAAGAACGCTTCATACTTCCATGTTGCATATTCATGATTTATACTCTTTCACTTTATCAAATACTCCTTAATCTCTCTTAATTATAGCTTTTTTGTGTGTGTGAAGGATCTCCTCAGGTTCCAGAATGAATTGTCCTTCTTCATCTAGTTCAGGTAACTCAGTTTGGGTATAAACTCTTTGTCTAATGACCTTATTCAAGAAAGATACATGAAAAAAAGGATATATGTGAATGGGTTAGGGTAGCTCCAACTTGTATGCCACACTATTAATTTTATGTAGTATCTGATAAATGCCATAATACTTAGGAGAAAAATTTTTATCCTTTTTAACTATTAATTTTATGCAAGATCTAATAAAGGCCATAATACTTAGAAGAACATTTTTTATCCTTTTTAAGTAGCTTCAAATACATTTTATTATATGGATGAAAGCATATAAAGACTCAATCATCAATATAAAAATGCCTCTCACTATAGTGTTAATTGAAACTTATTTCTTCATTTTAATCTATGTCATTATTAAATTCTCCCTTAAACTAGTAAGTACCTCTTATTGATGTTGAATGTGTTACTCAACAACTCAAACCTTGGGTTGCACCTTTCAATAATAAGTAATGGATGGGGATGATAGCCATAAATTACCAAAAATGGAGAAAATTTATAATAGGTATGGAAGGAATTTTTGTACCATCATTCTATTAGTGGCATCTAATGGACCCAATGCTTTTTATGTACTTGATGCAAAATAATAGAGATACCCTTCTAGGCATTTTTTTACAACCTCTATTTGCCCATCAAACTGAGGATGATATGATGAGATATGATCCAAATGAATACCCAAACATTCAAATAACTTAGTCCAAAATTTATCGGTGAAGATATGATCATGATCACTTTAAATGATTTTGGGAGTACCATGCAACTTCTAAACTATACTGAGAAAAGTAGCATCTATTGTATTGGCTACAGATGGTTGTGATAAGGGAAAGAATGAGAATATTTTTTGAGCTTATCTACAACTACCATGATGACATTTTTACCTTCATACTTGAGAAAACCTATAATTAAATCCATGAAATCCTCCTCCCACCTCTGGATAGGGATGGATAATGGTTGTAAAAGACTCGGTGTCTCAATTATTTCTCCTCTGTTCTTTTAAAAAACCATGCATTTTGCATAAATTTATATATATCCCCTTTGATTCCTTCCTAAATAAATCTTGCTTGATTCGATGATATGTCTTTAAAAATATTAAGTGTTTCCCTATTGGAGATGCATTAAGTTCTTAATTGATCTTGTGTTTGAGGATAGAATCCTTACATAGGTATAATATATATTATCATAATGTGTTCTCTTTCCACTCAATTTTTTTAGAAACACATGAACCATGTTGAATATTTTGAATTAGGAAATATGTATCCTTTTCATTCTCTCATCTTATCTTGCTTATGATAACCAATCTACATGTCAAATGGTCATTATGCATAACAAGGCTTCAACTAATTCATCCCTCTTGTAAAGTGCATCTACTACCACATTTTGTTTTCCTTTATTGTAGACTATTTCAAAGTCATGACCCAAAAATTTAGTCACCCATTTTTGTTTTTATTTTGATGATAATCATAAGTTCAAAAAAATACTTTAGATTATCATAATCATTATTTACCCAAAAGTGCCTACACATCATATAAGGTCTCCAATGCTTGATTTCATAAATAATAGTTATCATATCTTTCTCATAGATTGTCTTGCACTTGTTTTTTACCTTGATTTGATGACTTTCAAATGTAATGGGTCTTATTTGTTGCATGATCACTACCCCATATTAAATCTTGATGCATCATATTTGCAACAAACATTTTTTAAAATTAGGAGTCACCAAAACTGGAGTGGGTCACATAGCCTCTTTTAGCTTCTCAAATGCCTTGGTAGTTGGTTCAATCCAATGTAAGGAATATTTCTTCAACAAGGTTTTGATTAGAGATATTATGTTTCCATATATTTTTTTACAAATTTGTGATAGTAACATGTTAACCCCAAAAATCTATTAAGGTCATTGAGGGTCTTTGAAACATTCCACTCCATCATAGCTTTGACATTCTTAAGTTAAACTTTGACTCCTTCATGTGAAATAATATGACCCAATCAATCCATCTCATAGACTCCAAAAGCACATTTGAAAGGTTTGATGTAAATATAATGTTCTTCTAGACCTAACAGTAGTTGTTTCACATGATTTTAATGTTTTTATCAAAAAAATTTGTCGATTAGGATGTCATCAACACAAATTTCCTTTAAAATGCTTTAAAATAGAACTCGTCAAACTCTAAAATGTCAAAGGTGTATTTTTGAGACCAAAAGGCATGACCATAAATTCATAATGGATGTGATGACTTTCAAAAGTTGTTTAAAAGATATCTTCATCTCTAATCTGAATTTAATGATAACCATAGCGAAGATCTAGTTTTGTGAAATAAATAACACCATGTAATTCATCTAACAAATCATAAATTACTAGAATATGGTATTTATCTTTGATGGTGTACTTATTCATTTTTTTGTAGTTGGGGCACATCCTCCAAGTGTCATCCTTCTTCCACTCCAAGACCACTAGGGATGAATATTCACTTTGGCTATGTTGAATAATACCTGCCTCTAGCATACCATTGACAATATTTTCAATTTCATTTTTTTGGGCATATGGATATATGTATGGTTTGATGTTTGGTGGTGTTCTACTTGGAATTAGTCTTATGGAATGATCATGTTATGTGATTGGTGGTAGTTCTTTTATGTCAAAAATTATTGGGTGGTCATCAAGAATCATTTGTAAATTGAGATGTGTAGACACATTTTTTGGCTGAACTACTATGGAGAATAATCATGCTAAAAATCCTTCAGTCTTTTTTTTAAGAATCTTCACCATATGATGTGAACTAACCAATTAGGGAGACTTTTCCCATAATCCCCATAGTTTAAATTTCTTACCTCTAGAATGAAATTTCTTGAACAATTCATATAAATTCATCTCTATTGTACCCAAATTCATGAGCCATTGTACTTTAAAAATAATGTCAACCCCACCCATGAGAATAGCAAAAATAAAAGAATTAAGTAGCTAATCCCACGTGAAAATCTTAATATTATGGTATTTTCCATAACAGTTAGCTATTCCATCATATACAATCATGACATGAAATTTTGGAGCTAGATAAATAAAATAGTTCAAATGAGTAGTCAACTTACTATTGTTGAAATTATGTGTACTTTTTGAGTCAATCAACATTGTCACCTTATATTTCTTGAGGAATCCCACCACCTTAACAGTTTTAAGGGTATTAATACATTGTCATGATAGGATATTTTAGGGTGAGAATATTCATATTCCTCCTCTAGTTATTCCATACTCTCACCTGAGGCCTCATCATCTTTTTTATCTTCAATAGATCTTTCAATGTAGAATAATAACTTATTTTTAGCACAATTATGTCATTTATTTCACTTGTTTTCATAGCAAAAACATAATCCTTTGGAAAACTTATTTTCAATTTGTGGAAGGGTCAATATTATAGGTTGAAAAAATTATGGAGCTATGAAATTGCATTTACGACCATGATTGAAAGCCTTTATTTTAACCAAATATTTTTCCTTTGCCTAGCACATGAATGTTATGGCTTCAAAAACATATGTTGGACTAAACATGTGAACTTCAAGTTTGATGCTATACTTAAGCCCCCAAATAATAGGTTAGTCATGTTGTTTTCATTGATGTGATCTATGCATAAGGATATATTATGGAATTATTGAGCATAATCCTTAAGATTGCTTATTTGTCACAACTTTGATAACTGACTAAAGTAGTTTGGTAAGATATTGTTTAAATATTACATCTATAACTCCTCAGTAAACACCGACCAAGTAACAATAACTCTCTTCTTTTTATTTTGAGCACACAACCACCTATACTAAATGAGATTCTAAGGTTATATATATAGAGATGTTTTGATCACCTTTTTTGCACATGGGATTTGATGTATATTAAACAAATTTTCTATTTGATTGATATAAGTGAATGGATCCTTACCATCAAAATTATACACTTCCACTTTTGATAGCATGTGTTTTGAACCAATATTGTAGTTGTGATTGTTTCGATTGGGAAAACTTGATTAGATCATTGGAGGATTATTTTATGGAAGCTAAATTTTAATAGTAGTCAATTGAGCACTCAAATTTGACAATTAATTCTTCATATAATCCATTTCCCATTTCAATACATTGAGATCATCCTTCCTCACCATGTTTGATATATCTAATTGAATTTGTCGAACCACCTTAGAAACTAATGGATCTGAAGTTTTGGACTCCATATCATCCTTATGAGGAGTTTTTAGAGTGTCTTGACCTTTCCCACATCTATTATTATTAGGATCAACCATGCACAAACCCTAAGGTGGAGGGTTTTGGGCCCAAAAAAAGGTGTACTAGTATAATATACCATTGTGATCATATCACTAAGATGAATCCAATGATTGCTAATTTTCACTAGGGTGTGAAAAAATCTAGACTTTTTTTTCAAAAAAAGACTTCCAAAAATACTACATTGGTGATTAAATTAAATTCTTCTTGGATTACAAGTTATGTATTTTATATCCTTCAACTCTCCTGATTATCACAACACTGGATTTAAAAAATAATATTGTATAAACTTTCTCAAATTGATACCCTAACACTACTTGCAATGAAATTACTTATATGTTTCACAATGATGAAATGATATATCATAAAACTAAGATCAAAAAAATCATATCCACAACAATAATTGACAAAAGAATGGAATACTTGATAATTATGACTAAGCCACTTCGAGCACATAACCTCCACAACTATGAAACAATATCATAGTTCAAAAATATGATGACAAAATACTAACCACTACCTCATATATATACTCTACTTAGCCATGGTTATTGCATAGGTTGACCATATTAAGAACATAAAAATTTGAAATAATATAATATGAAAAGTATGTAAACCACAAGTGGCTACACATAACCATAGACACGCTATAGGTTAACGGCATAACAATGGTAGTGTAAAATGTGTTCTTGGATAATATTGTCAAATTAAATGGTATACCTCAAAATATTATTTATGACTGAGATATACAATATGTGTCAAGATTTTGAATTACCTTATATGAGGCATTGGGCATGTAGTTCAACTTCAACACATCTTATCCCCCAATAAAAATTGGCAATTAAAGAATTTTAACCAAGTAGTAGAGATATTTTGTGTATGCATGTGATAGACCAACATTACCATTGGGAGGATCACCTTTACCTATTCAAGTTTGTGTTTAAAAATATGTATTACAGTTGTTAAGACATGACACATTTCAAGGCATTATATGGTATATATTTTAGGATGTCACTGATTTGAGACAATATTGAGGATATGATTTCAATTAGTCATGTCATTTTACAAGACATGGATACTAATTTATTATCATTTGTCATTGACTATAAGAGGCTATGGATCATCAGAATAATTATTCCAATTCCAAAATGATGGATTGATACTTATCTGCGGAGGATAAGGTATTTTTTGCATGAAATCTCAATAGATCCCAATCCACTATTAAAAATATCTAAGCTTGCAATATTTTTTATGGGTCCTTTCAATATTTTGGAGAGGATTGGATTGATTACTTACCATCTAATATTTCCACCTAGGATGTCATGATTCCATACGTGTTTCTTTTTTCCATGTTGAGGAAATATATTGTTGATACATATCATGTGTTGGATTGGACAAATTTACAGGTGGAGGTATACAAATAGTTCATCATGGATCCCATTCATATTTTGGAATAATAGAGGTTTGGCCTTTTAGGTTAATATTTGAAACAAATCAGGGTCTAATAGGATTGTTATGATGACTCAACTACCACATGGGAGGATGCAACATGATTGTGAGAAGAGTATTTGCACATATTTATATGAATACCAAAAGGAATTTTTTATAATGGGAGGGGGATTTGAGGCCTTATTTTTATTTCTCATTATATAGATACCTTTTATCTCCTACTACACTAGATACTTATATTTATTGTTTACTAGCATGGGATGCATTGACTCCCTTAATTGTATTTTTGTTTGATGTTGGATTATTTCTTGGTTACCTTGATATTTTTTCACATATAAACATTAGATTATGGATATTCATAATTTATATTGCATATATTATTGAGATTGAGATTAGATAAGAGATGATTATGTTATTTTATGGATTAATATTATGGATGGTATGCTTATTATGGATTTATGATTATTGCAATCAATTATCTATGTACCTTGTGGGTGGGTAATCTTTTTTTTATTATTGATTATGGATTTAGGTCAATGAGGATGGGTGCACTTATTTTTATCACAAAGTATTTTTTATCTATATCATCATTTTTTTATTTCATATACATATATCCATGTGTTTGGAGGTTTTGACATGTGAAATAACTATGTAGGTATAATTTTTGCCAATGAAGAAAAGAGGACCAAGGATTCTCTATTAACCACACTTCCATCACTACCACTTTCCACAACTAATTGTTAATCAAATGTTTGATTGCACATTGGCTAGTATACTTGTTATTTGAGTTGTTTATAATTGTGTTATCCTTAGGAAACCTTAATAAAATTAATGAATAACTATCTTGTTTAATAAATATATCTAGACCATGTTAGTATTAGTCACCCCTTTTTATTCACTTTCTAAAAATGAAATTATTATTTCTCTTTCAAGAAAATTTCAAAATGGAATTTTGACCAAGTTTTCCCCTCTTATCATTTAAATTTGTGTTAGGCCCCATTGGGGTGTGTATAGTAGGGATTTTTTAAGGCCCAATTTAACATAACCATGCTTAAAGACTCATAGAAAGGTGCCTTGAGTGTTATTGAAGGAATAAAATCCAAAATGAGGGGTCACATTTCCACCCATAATTACAAGGTTATTTTAAATCCTTTATAGCAATTTTAAAAAATAAACTTTGAATCACTTTTAACCATTTTGGAAATAGTGGAGCTTAATGGCAAAGGATGGAAGCAAATTTCAAGTGGAGGAGTTGGAGATAGGACCACATGCCATATCTTATTGTTAATTTTTGGTTCTTCATGTGCTTGATAGTAATTTTTAATAATGTTAAATGTTGATTGTCATGGATTATGAACCTTTTTAGGCATGTTTGTCCTTGTAAATTGGTCATAATTATGCCTTTTAATCATGTGGTTTACCAATAATTTTTAGGTGTATGTAAATATTTTTGGCATACCTTAAATTATTATTTTTTTGGTTGTTTTTTCAGTGACACTTCATGTTGTTATGCTACCTAGATTGGGGCAAATTGTGTTGTATCATAGGGGTTGGAAGTGGGTGACTAGATTGAGATTCAAGCTAGGATGTAGGTTTCTTGTTGACTCACCTACGGCTGAAGCTAGAGTTTTAGGCTTCATAGAAAGCTACTTACTAACTCTCCTCAAATTTTTTAATATGGTTAAAAATTTGGAAAAGAATTGAGTGTTGGATATTTTTTTGGTTATGTGAGTGGGAATTGATATTTTTCATCATATTACACACTTTCTTCTCTTTCCTTCCTCCCCTATGTGGGTGATCAAATAGTAAAATATGGTATTAGACACTTAGAAATGTCAATTTTGACCTACATTCACCTTACATGGCTTGTGTGTACATATATGGATCTTGTATGTTATTTTATTTTATCCACATGTTTTCTATGGGTCTAACAATTTTAATTTCCTATCAATCACATACAATGATTCCTTAGTTTGTGCCTAACATATTCATTATCATTATCAAACTATCTCCAAATCATTAGATCAATATTCTTGTCTTTCAAATAAGTCTGACAGAGTCAAATGACTATAAATTTCTAAACGCATCAAACTCTAATGGACTCATCCATACACTAAGAAATAGTTATTTTTAAAATTCAAATCATAATTTGGGGTCCACCTACATGTTTCACATGTCAATGGTGTGAGAAATTACCTAATTTATTATATATTAACCTTATTTGGGTTCATTTTAGGTCCTTTAGGCTCTTTAGGGTTATCCTATGTCTATTTTAGGTGTGCATTTATTATTATTATTATTATTATTATTATTATTATTATTATTATAAATGTACTTTATCTCTCTTTTTGTTGTTTGATTCAGTCTTGAGGTAATATTGTTTATTTATATATTATTTTTAATGTATTTAACATTATTTCCTATCGATCTTGGAAAATAATCTAATTTAAATAGTCTCATGTAAATATAGAGTAGGTCTAATACTATTAGATTATGTATCATTATCAATCAAGCTTATTCTAACACTTGCACATTCAAAGGGACTGCCCTAAACTTCTAAATTTTTCAATCAGTCACAAAGAGTAGGTCCTATTTGAAGTCTGAAGCTTTCAAGCTAAGCAAAATTTTCCATTTTCTAAGTGTATAAATCTAGATTATAGGTTGCATTCATTAAATGAAAACCATTACACACATACACCTAACAAGGAGAATTACATGCATTTTGACTTACCTCTTCAAATTATTTTATATAATCAACGCTCAACCATTCATTATGGAGAGGTTTAGGTTAGATCAATTCACCATTATTCCCCTTTTTTAGGCCTATCCCTAGATTTAAAAATATTAGATAGAACACAAAGATTGAGAAAGAACTAGATTGCATTACATAGCATATATTGCATATCTGAACAATACAAGAAGGCCTATTAAATAGGCAAAGAAATGAACCACCTAAGAAACATGTGAAAAGGGTGGGTAAAACAACCAATGTTAGCTAGCATGAAATAGATAAGCCCAATAAATAAACTAACCTCTTACCCTAAGTAGTTAAAGCAACTAACCATAGATCTATTACCTTAGTCAATAACCAAAGGTAAATACATAATTACACCAACACCTTCCCTTAATGAAAAAATTAGAAACAAGACCAAGTTTATCTTTGACTTTTATGAACTTGTCTACACCAAATGGTTTGGTCATTATATTAATTGGCTACTATGCAGTGGGATGGTAGAAGAGACTGGTGTCTTTATTTGTAACCAACTATCAGATGTAATGATGGTGAACCTCAATGTGTTTGGTCTTGGCATGAAATATTAGATTCTTCACCATCTTCAAAACACTCTGATTGTCACAAAAAATTAGAGTAGGCTTTGATGACTCAAATTGAAAATCCTCCAAGATTTTATTTATCCACATAGTTTCAAAACCTACACTGACCACAGCGTTATACTCTACTTCCATCAAAGATAATGCCATTATAGTTTGGAGTTTTCTCTACCATGAGAAAACTCTTGAATCAAGAGTGAATATATAACCTATTGTATATTTTTTTTAATCCACTGATCCTGCCAAATTAGAGTCAAAATATCTTGAAAGCTCAAAATCTACAAACTTCTCATATAATATATCAAAGTCAAGAGTACCTTTGACATATCTTAATACCCATTTTTTATCTAACTAGTGTACTTCCTATTGTTTAGATATGAAGTGACATATAAAACTCACTGTAAAATAAATATCTGATCTAGTGGTAGTGAGGTAAATGAGACTACCCACTAGTTGTAGATACATTATTTCATTGATCGGAAGTAAAGTAGTGTCAGTTGAAATTTTTGCTCCAAATTCCATAGGTGTGTGAGTTGGATTATAATCCATCATTTTAAACCTTTCCAACAATGATTTGGCATACTTATTTTGTGAAATGAATACAACACAAACATCTTGCCAAAACTCAACACCAAAATAGTATTTTAGTAGTCTTAAGTCTGTCATGTCAAAAGTACAATAGATATTAGCTTTCATCTACTGAATGAGACTAGCACGAATCCAAGTGATGGATAAATCATCAACATATATGATGAGAACCAAGATATCATCACCAGACATCTTTACATAGAGATTTGGTTTAGAGTTACACATTTTGAAACCAAACTCCCTAAGTTATGTATCTATCTTCATATACTAGCTCGAGGAGCCTGTTTAAGCCCATACAAGGACTTGATCAACATGTAAATAAGATGTTCCTTACTGGGAACCTAAAAACCCTATGGTTGAACCATGTAGACTTCCTCCTCCAAATCTCCATTCAAGAAAGCATTCTTGACATCCATTTGGTACACCTGCCATCCAAACTGAGCAATAATAACAATAATCAAATGAAAAGTTACCATCTTTGTAGTAGGAGAAAAATTCTCCTCATAATCAACCCCTTCCTCTTGTGCATAACTATTTACATCAATTTTGTCTTTGTGTTTGTCTTAGGAACCATCTTCTTTGCATTTTACCTTGTAAATCTATTTACAACCAAAGGATTTCTTTCTTGGTGGTAGCTCCATGAGCTCCCAAGTCTTATTTTTCATCAAGGAATCATATTCTATTTGCATGATTGATTCCCATTCATGTTGCCCTTTGGCCTCTAAATAAGAATTGAGCATCAGTTGTTAGATCAAAATTTTCATGCTCACCTTTAGTAACAAACTGCTTTCTTGATCTCAATCTTCTTCCTTCCACACCTTGTGGTACATCTCCCTCCTTTAGTGCTTCCATTGTGGTAGAATACTACTTTGGCTTCTATGGTTTTTCTAGTTGGGACCTCATAATGACCTGCATCAATTCTCTCCCTAAAATGTGATTCCACTGATGAACTAGAATCTTGCTCAACTTTCACACCACAACTTATAATAAAATCATTAGAAGAAAATAATGACTCAATATCAAAAATTGTACTAGTTGTTGTGAAGTATGGAATTTGTTCATTTACTATGACATCTCTATTTACCACAACTTTTTTAGTAGAAACATCAGGTAATCTATAGGCCTTTGACTATCACTGTACCCAACAAACATGTATGCTTTGTATTTTGCATCCAAGTTATTTCTCTTTTGACTAGGAATAGCTGCAAAAGCTACACAACCAAAAATTTGGAAAGCACTTACATTTGGAATTTGACTTGACCAAGCTTCCTCTGGAGTCATATTCTCCAACGCTTTTGTAGGAGTTTTATTGAGGATGTATACCATCATATTCACTGTTTCTACCCAATATCTATATGGGACATTTCTGCTTTGGACCATACAACAAGCCATGTCCATCACCATCCTATTTCACCTTTCCACAACTTCATTTTGTTATGTAGTATAAGGGGTAGTATATTGTCTGTGTATGACTTCAGTGGCACAAAACTCCTTGAACTATTTTCAGATGAACTCACCCCCATTATCCATTCTAAGATATTTCACTGACCTTCCCGCCTATTTTTCAACCATAGTTTTCCAAGTAAGGAAGTCAGAAAAATAGTCATATTTCTTCACTAGAAAGTATACCCATTTTTTCTTAGAGAAATCATTGACCAGCAATAGAAAATAATAGGCTCTAGAAGGGGTAAGTGTCTACATTAGACCATGCAAATCCATATGTACCAGATCTAATACTCCCTTAGCTCTTGAAGCTTTACCAACATCAAATGAATGTTTAACTTGCTTCCCCAGCTGACATCCAGTGCATACATGATGACTATTTTGAATAGAAGGAATCCCCTTAACCATCTTAATCTTTCTCAATGTAATCAAATACTGTAAATTCAAATGCCCATAGCTTTCATGCCATAGTGAGCTTGTGATATCAACCACATCAAGTGTACTTTCCTTTGCTCTCTATGGATCTATAAACTTATACAAGCCTTTCTCACCAATCCCAATAGCAATAATCTTATTATCTCTGGTAGTGATTAAACATTGTTGTCCTTGAAACTTTAAAACAAAATCAAATTTTGAAATGATCTCATTAATTGAAAGTAGATTTTTGTTCATATCAGGCACATACCTAAAATTATTAAATGTATATCATATTTTACCATTAAAATTGATTTAAACATTACCATATCCCTTCACAAAATGAGTTATATCATATACCAAAGATATAGATTCATTATTACTGTCATTTTCAACAAAATCCACATACCAGTCCTTATGGCATGTATAATGGTGCAAATGTACAAGTTTCACCTTAGTCTTACATCATAAATGGATTTGAGAAACCTGTCATAGTTTTGTAAACCCGACTACATAAAGACTCTGCAATTGTTTAGCAAAACATCTTCTTCCGCCTAACACCTCTTTATCCTTCGCCGTACATTCTAGCAATTCTCCATTCAAGTGTATCTGAAAACTCTTAAACCACCATAATTATGAATAAGAGTGCCTCTGCTTTCTTAAGGCCCTGCAACCCAAATAATTTCCCTATAGCTATTTGCTTACATCCCTCATAGCCAAAGGCCCTTTAAAATACACATATTAACGATACAGCTTATAGATCTCTGTGTATCAATAATGGGCTGTAGATTGCATCCCTTTCTTATCTATCACAATATAATGGAAAAGATGATTAAACACCAGATTCAGTTATGAGTAATACCAATACCTGTATACCATTAAATGATTCATCCTTGGTTTGTGGGCCTTATAAAAATAGACAGAATGCAAAAACCTTCATCTGACTTGGTTCTGCTATAATGGTATATTTAGCCTTTGCTTTACACATCTCAAGTCTGTATATTATTACGGGCTGGTCTAGTGGCTTTGTCGAATTGGACCCGTCCTTCATTCAAGACTCTATCAATATGAACTCGATCATGCCCTAGCCTCATGGGCTTTACCGAATAGGTGTATAATAACTTACAGGTTTGGCTTGGACTCGACAAGGACTCGGCCAGGACTCGATCTGATGACTACTCCTGCACATATGTAGAAAATTGAGAGGGCACCCATGGAACCACAGCAAGGCGATTATCTACTGGTTTAGTCTCTGATGTCTTCAAGTTTGATACAGAATCTATTTATTAATTTCTTTCTAAAACTGCAGGTTAAAACTTGGTCTGCATGCGTTATAATCTCCTTCCGCTACCATTGCTCGCATTTTACTATTCAACGTTCAACCACACTTTCATATTTCAATACATAAAGATAATAAAACATACCAGGTTCAGTTACATGTTTACATATGCACGATCTACTAATGAACTCTGCATACCTGACTGAAGGAAGAGCCAAATCTTTTGATACTGTAAACAGAGACTTAATTTAAAAATCCTTATACTAGACGCATCCGTCCATTACATCCAGAAATCATATACCTCGATTCAGCAGAGTTCGTAGACTTCTAAACAGCTAGGAAATGAAACGGATGTGGCTTCCTTTCACTTCTACCATCACTCTAATTCTATATGTTGGATCAACATCATTTTCTAATTACTAATAACAGAAACAATTCATCCTTTCCTCGGTTTCACATCCACTATAGATTAACACACCATCCATAAAGGAAAGCATTGAATTTGATTAAGATCATTCCCTGATTGTATACTCTCTGCAAATGCAACACAGAACAAATACACAGAAAATACACAGAATGCTTAACTTTTCTTTTCTTGCATACCTGCCTTTTTATAAACTGCTGTTCATTCTTCCTCTCTCCTTACTGAGAGGCTCTCTTTCTGTCCCTCTACATCCCACTATCATCCTTCTTGCTGAATTCTCCGTTACAGCCACTTCTCCTTAAGAGAGGTCTTTCTTCTCTCCTCTACGTACTACTCCTCCCTCTCTCTCTCTTAATGACTATTCTTTTGCTTTTAATAAACCAAAAATCTCTTCTCTAACCTCTGCGCCCAACTTGGGCTTTTGACAAAACAAAATACAGTTTTCAATAACAACAACATGCCCAGGTTGAAAGAATTTCAACCATTCCTTGATTTTCTCAACAGCCCACATTTACCTTTTTTTACTTTTATTTATTTCTTTACAATTACCCCTCAGTAAAAGCATATGGGAGGGAAAATATAATAAATCGAATTTAAATGCGGATGCTCCTGCATCATACTCTCCCTCTAGAAAAGATTTGAACCTTAGTTCAAATGAATTGTTGCCCCCATGCTTTAGTCTTTACTGTATGCCTGGATCCCACGGTCTTCTTGTCAATGATAATGCTTGAATTTGTCTTTGCTGGTCTTTACCTTTCATCTTGCTTTTCTTCCTCTTCCGGTATGTTCTTCTTCTCATCTCCTTCTCAGCTACAATCTTCCATATCCATGTTTCATTTTCATATGTATTTCCAAAGTTTTCATCTTCATATATGTCTTCAAAACATATGTCTTCCATACCTGCATTCAAAACATCAAAAGCCACCTTAGTAGAAAAACATTGAGGCCATGAAGCCTCTTGGCTGCCTTCACATTTCTGTTCTTGTTTCTTGACTACAACTGCCTTGGTCTCATTCCTTTGCTCTTGTCTTGTTTCACTATCCCCAATGTTGCCTTCACCATAGCTTGTACCTTCCTTCATCTCTCTTGAATTACCAAACAGCTCCTCTATCATTCTCAACTCTACCTTTAGTGAGATCTCATCTATCTCACAATCTTCATCAAACTTTGGCTTATCAACTTGAAGGATTGCTTGTTCCTTACTAGCCTTACTCTTCATCTCATCACTCAACACAAATTCATCCAAATCTTCATGTCCTATATCAAACTTAGGAACAGATTGTCTTTCATCCGTTATAATTACATTCATCCATTTTATAGTTTCTTCATATAAATCAGCTTCTTCATCAACATCAGTATATTTGTCAAAAACAATTGCAGTATTCATACCTTCTGTCTTCTTGCTTTCTTCAATCTCTGCTTGAAGCCATCTTGTTTGTTCCGCTGCATATTCTTTCCTTTCCTCATCATCCATCCCTTTGGAAGTCTCTCCTTGCTGCGTATTAGTCTTTACAACCACTTTCCATTCTTCATTTTCCATAAAAAGATTATTAAATGATTCAAAAATATCATTATCCTTTTCATTGCAAGCAATTGACTTACCTTTCCATGTACTTGTGTCATTCTTCACCTTCCTCCATTGATTTCTTGGTATTTCTGTCTTAACTCTCACATCTTCTTTACTTTTAGCCTTCTTAGGCACCCACATTCGTTTCTCGTTCTTACCATTTCTCTTCTCAAGCCATGTAGGTATCCTACATATATGCTTTTGTACCAGCATCTCCTCTTGCTTGGGAGTTTGCTTATTCCACCATTTAGGCATCACATATCCATGGTTAATTGGAAACTTTACCTTTCTTTTTGCTTCTTTAACATGCATATCAACAATTTCATGTTTATAAGAAGAATCAATTTTTGAACTCACCTTTACCTCCTTAATGGGCTGCTTCATTTGCATAGCTTCTTGATTATCTGTCCTTTCTTCTTCTTTTATGCTTGGCTGTCCTCTTTCTTCTTCTTGGCATTCAATGGCATCATAGAATTCAGCTTCATCTTCTACTTCTCCTCTCTCATGCATTAACCAATGCACCTTATCAACAGTAGTAAACTCTCTTCTCATTTCTGCACATTCACTTGTGCAATTGGTGTCTTCTCCTGTACCAATCTCTTCATTCTCCAAGGCCATTCTCTTGACCTTTACAAGGCTGCTTATACCTGCATTTACCCACTCAAAAATAGCATTAAATACAAAAACAAGAGACCATAATGTCTCCATGAGTATCCTCTTAATGGACATTCCAAGTGCTCTTCCTGGCACTTTCTCTTTTCTTTCTTCTCTCTTGTTCTCCTCAATGAGAACCTTCTTCACAACTTCTTCCTCTTGCTGCTCACTTGGCAACCTTCTTATATTCTTGCCTTTTTAGGCTTCCCTCTTCATGGCAATCTTCTTTTGCCTTCTTCTCCTCTTCATTAGGAGAACTATTGGCCACTTCAATTTCTTCTTCATTGGCCATATCCATGCTTGTCTATTCAACTGCATCCAAGACTCATACTCATCTTTAACCTTAGCTAATTCTTTCTTCAAACTGGTAATTTCTGTATTAAAATCAACATTAGTCATACCTTTGATGCTTGCTTTCCTCTTGCTGCCCTCATATGCCTTGCTGCTCTGCAGTGCCTTCAACAATGCTTCCATCTCTGAGATCTTCACCCAAGTCTTTTCCACCTTGGTCTCTTGATCCCTTGTCTCACCCAAGCCTTTCTCCTTGACTGGTCTTTTGACAATCCACGTGATCTCACCTAGGCCTTTTGCATCCTAGTCTTTTGATCCTCTTCTCTCAATCCTGCAGCAACTCTTTAGACAACACTTCATCAAACTCAAATTACAAATCCAAGCTTACCTTGCTTTGGATCTTCTTCTTCTAGGCAGTCCCTCTATCACTCTTCTCAAAACTTCATCCTTTACCTCACCTAAGTCTTTTGGCAAATAATCTAAGCTTCCTCTTGGATCTTCTTCTCTAAGCCTTCCTTGGCTTCTTCTCTTAAGCCTCAATGGCTTGGCTGCCTTTCTCTTCACCTGTTTACTTCTCAAAAACAAATTTTCAAACCATAGACTTTACACTGAATATTAAATCTTTACTCATACCTTTCTTTAGCAGAGTCTTCCAGTGCTTGTCCTGTTGATCCTTGCCAATTCCTTTCACAACTGTAACATCATTCACAAAGGCAACCATTCCAAATTCTGTAACAACTTATGATCCATTCCTAATTCCCTAAGAGCTTCAATCTCTGATACCAAATGGTGCAAATGTACAAGTTTCACCTTAGTCTTACATCATAAATGGATCTGAGAAACCTGTCATAGTTTTGTAAACCCGACTACATAAAGACTCTGCAATTGTTTAGCAAAACATCTTCTTCTGCCTAACACCTCTTTATCCTTCGCCGTACATTCAGGCAATTCTCCATTCAAGTGTATCTGAAAACTCTTAAACCGCCATAATTATGAATAAGAGTGCCTCTGCTTTCTTAAGGCCCTGCAACCCAGATAATTTCCCTATAGCTATTTGCTTACATCCCTCATAGCCAAAGGCCCTTTAAAATACACATATTAACGATATAGCTTACAGATCTTTGTGTATCAATAATGGGCTATAGATTGCATCCCTTTCTTATCTATCACAATATAATGGAAAAGATGATTAAACACCAGATTCAGTTATGAGTAATACCAATACCTGTATACCATTAAATGATTCGTCCTTGGTTTGTGGGCCTTATAAAAATAGACAGAATGCAAAAACCTTCATCTGACTCGGTTCTACTATAATGGTATATTTAGCCTTTGCTTTACACATCTCAAGTCTATATATTATTACGGGCTGGTCTAGTGGCTTTGTCGAATTGGACCCGTCCTTCATTTGAGACTCTGTCAATACGAACTCGATCATGCCCTAGCCTCATGGGCTTTACCGAATAGGTGTATAATAACTTACAGGCTTGGCTTGGACTCGACAAGGACTCGGCCAGGACTCGATCTAATGACTACTCCTGCACATATGTAGAAAATTGAGAGGGCACCCATGGAACCACAGCAAGGCGATTATCTACTGGTTTAGTCTCTGATGTCTTCAAGTTTGATACAGAATCTATTTATTAATTTCTTTCTAAAACTGCAGGTTAAAACTTGGTCTGCATGCGTTATAATCTCCTTCCGCTACCATTGCTCGCGTTTTACTATTCAACGTTCAACCACACTTTCATATTTCAATACATAAAGATAATAAAACATACCAGGTTCAGTTACATGTTTACATATGCATGATCCGCTAATGAACTCTGCATACCTGACTGAAGGAAGAGCCAAATCTTTTGATACTGTAAACAGAGACTTAATTTAAAAATCCTTATACTAGACGCATCCGTCCATTACATCCAAAAATCATATACCTCGATTCAGCAGAGTCCGTAGACTTCTAAACAGCTGGGAAATGAAACGGATGTGGCTTCCTTTCACTTCTACCGTCACTCTAATTCTATATGTTGGATCAACATCATTTTCTAATTACTAATAACAGAAACAATTCATCCTTTCCTCGGTTTCACATCCACTATAGATTAATACACCATCCATAAAGGAAAGCATTGAATTTGATTAAGATCATTCCCTGATTGTATACTCTCTGCAGATGCAACACAGAACAAATACACAGAAAATACATAGAATGCTTAACTTTTCTTTTCTTGCATACCTGCCTTTTTACAGACTGCTGTTCATTCTTCCTCTCTCCTTATTGAGAGGCTCTCTTTCTGTCCCTCTACATCCCACTGTCATCCTTCTTGCTGAATTCTCCTTTACAGCCACTTCTCCTTAAGAGAGGTCTTTCTTCTCTCCTCTACGTACTACTCCTCCCTCTCTCTCTCTTAATGACTATTCTTTTGCTTTTAATAAACCAAAAATCTCTTCTCTAACCTCTGTGCCCAACTTGGGCTTTTGACAAAACAAAATACAATTTTCAATAACAGCAACATGCCCAGGTTGAAAGAATTTCAACCATTCCTTGATTTTCTCAATAGCCCACATTTACCTTTTTTTACTTTTATTTATTTCTTTACAATTACCCCTCAGTAAAAGCATATGGGAGGGAAAATATAATAAATCGAATTTGAATGCGGATGCTCCTGCATCATATAATGGCAAGATGCCCCTAAATCAAAGTACCAAGCTCAATCCACTACATAATTACCAATGGAATCCATGAAAGCAAAATTAGGATATGTTTCCTTGTATTCACCTTTAGCTGCATTCACATGATGAGCTTTCTTCCTGGGGTTAGCCATATCATGTTGTCTTTTCTTGAAATCATTCTTAAGGTGACCAGGTTACTTACAGTAAAACATTTCCACTTAGATCTCTTATTAGAACCACTTAATTATTAATTTTATATCATAGAACTACTAGTTTTACAAAACTACTTACCTTTCCCTTCATAAAGAATGCACTCTCTATAGAAGTAGATGTAGACAACATTGTCTACTCCTATTGTCTCTCCTTCTACAATAGCAATGTGGACAACTTTTCAAACTCCAAAGTCTATGTCTCAGAAATCATATGCAAGGAATCCAAAAATGACTCAAATTAATGTGGAAGAATTTGTATAACTAGAGAAATCAAATCTTGCTCATCAGTAGGCTTCTACACAACCTTCAATTGATCACTGATGTCCTTGATCTATAAAAAACTCAAAAATAGAGCCATATTCCTGCATCTTAATAGAAAACAACAAATTCTTTAAATACAATATCATACTAGCTTCAAAAACTTGGTATTTAGAAGTAAGATTAGTCCACAAAGCTGACGCAATGGTTGCATTTATGACCTCTAAGATTAGATTATCTACTACTGACAATTTTAAAAACATAAGAGCCTCTTGATGATGTTTATCATAATCATCATAACCAATGGAAGACCTTTGCTCTTTATCGAGCACCATTTGATCAAGGTTCCAATATTCACATATCATCAAAACCTTTTGACTCCACAAACTAAAGTTCTTGCCTATCAATTTCTAAAAATATAGTAGTAACAGGTGTTGAATACTAGCCATTTAACCTAGTTTTTCATGAAAATAATTAAATCAAAAAACCTATAATGACTTTTATGAAAATTCCTTCTACACACTGATTTTGTATTGACATTGAACAACTCTACCAGTTTTTAGCAATAAACTCAATACCATTTTCAAGATCTCAAATTTTGATACCATTAAAATAATTAAATCAAGAAACCTACAACTCCAATTTAAAAAATTCTTTCTCCGTAGATATCCAGACAAAAAACCCAAAAAATAGTGAAATTTTCAACTTTTCAAATGTTGTCATGATTATTAATTAGTGGTAGCTCCCCAATAACCCCTATTGGCTAAAGTTTTGATTTATTTCAATTAAAAAATAAAAAATAATTTAAATAATAAAAATTTAGGTTAAAAAATACATGAAAATATTTAGCCAATCAAAAAATTAGCCTACCTGTGAAACTTTAGGTACATATTCTGAGCCTATTTCTCAGTGAAATAAACCGTCTACACCACTATTCAAGTTACAAAATTAACTCACATTTTAGACTCTTATTTCACTAAAAATGATCAAGATTTGAATTTTTCCTCCTCTCCCTAAAATATATGACACCATACACCATATATCCTACCCAAAAAAAAATAAATAGAGGCTTTAAATTGCCTAAAACTACTTCTTTTGACCTTCTTTTGATCTTGTTTGGTCTTTTGATCCTTTCGAACAATTTTTTGGTCTTTAGGTTGAGCGTATGGAATTTTCTCTCTCCTTCAGCTCTCTACTAGGCACATAAAGCTCCTCCCTAGCAAGACACTAACCTCTCTGGATTCCATAGACCTCCACTCAAGCTCTACAAACCATGGGCTCTGAATACCATATTAGATAGAACATAGAGATTGAGAAAAAACTAGATTGCATTACACAACATATATTGCTATCTGAACAATACAAGAAGGCATATTAAATAGATAAAGAAATGAACCACCCAAGAAACATGTGAAAAGGGTGGGTAAAACAACCAACATTGGCTAGCATGAAATATCTAAGCTCGATAAACAAACTAACCTCTTAACCCAAGTGGTTAAGGCAACTAACCATAGACCTATTACCTTAGTCAATAACCCAAGGTAAATACATAATTATGCTAACAAAAAATGGACCCAGGTTTTAAAATAGGAGACATATTTATGTATTTAAGCACACATAGAAGACTTGATAGCACACATGCAAACATATTTTAAACAAGCACATCAACTTATACCAAAATAGTGAGGCACAACCTAATAAGATATTTACATAAATCATAGGCACCTACACTAGACATTAGCATCCATAAAGTGATGATTTCATCCAAGTGCATCCAGAGACTCAATTCCCAATCCAAGTTACTTTTGATCTAGTTTTCAGACCTTCAGTCACCTGCATTCAGTCTCAAACCTATACAGAATAGAAAATCTATCTTATTCCCTTTGGTCATTTCTATTTATATCAAGTGCAATTATTTAATCACATTCTACATTTTACATTCAAATCTATATATTATTCATATACTTCATATAGTCTAAATAGAGACAAATTGTAATACTTTTTTAGGTTCACATAATCAAAATAAGGTAAAACGTATTGGTGAGCCCACAATTTATCTATAACGTAGCAAAATCCTAGGTTTCCCTTAGGGTTCCATCTTCCTAAGGTTTCATATTTTTGTCTTAGGGTTCCAATTCTTATTTATTTTCCACATACATTAAGACAATAAATCTTTTTAACCTTGGTCTTAGCCTTCTACATATTTTCATGATTTCATCTTATGCCATATAAGAAGTCCAATTCCCTTGTCCCTTTATGGCAAAGTGCTAAATTAAGTGGTGCACAAATTGAGCATAATTAGATTCCTTCAATTCCATCTCAAATGTCTAAAATAAATGAGATGAATGTTCATTCTTTTTCCTCTTCTTTTGATGTAAATATTATTAATGAATACATACAAATAGAAGATTGTATTTTTAATGATAAAATGCTTGTTTTAGAACATCTTAATCAAATCATGTGTACCAAGATATAATCCATCTTAATGATCTTAATGGGGTAGATATTGTAGAAATTAAAGCATTGTCTAACTCTTTGAAATTGAATTTGTCAACAACCTCATGAATTGGATAAGGTTTTAAAATCAGTCCTAAAAGCTATGGTTGCATATAAATCTAAGGTTTGCACATCTAAGGAAAAATAACATGAACCCTTCATTATTACTAATATACCTTTTGTATGTATTGATTCCACCATAAGTGTTAAGTCTACTACTATTGATACAATTCCTATGTTTACACCTTTGGCTATAGAAGTGATGTCCAACCATAGTGTTAGGGTAACACAAAGTTTTATTCATCTTTATATGCCTATTCATACACAACCAACTTAAGTACAACCTATGATTATTATTCATGTTACACCATAATCCTCTCTTAATTCATGATCCCTCAAGTAAACTATTATAGATTTGTAAGCTACTATGTTGCAGTTAGAACAAGGTGATTATAGATCAAGTCACTTGAATGATTATCATGAATTTACTCATAATACATTAGCTCCAAATATTAAAACTTATACCTTACCTTATATAATGGTAAAGGTGATCCAAAGCAACACTTAAGATCCTTCCATGCAACATGATTTTATTATGCCTCTAATGATAAATTGTTGACTAAGTTATTTCTATAAAGTCTTAAGGACTATGTTTTGTGATGGTTCTATGATCTCCCATTATAATTTGTTAGGACAATCAATCCTTTGAATGATAATTGCTAACATAATTTATATTAATCTCAGTGAGAAATTTTTGTATGCTTAAATTTCAAAACTCAAGCAAGGATTCAAAGAACCAATCACTGTTAATGTGCTTTGATATAATACCATACTTTCTAATATGATAAATTTTATGGTTGATAATGAGTTACAAGATATATCCAAGAAAATTTTCGTTTCTCCTCTCCATGAGTCCATTATGTTCAAGAAATTCAAATCATTTGATGAATTATGTCATACAATTAGAGATTGAGAACTTAAGATCATAGCTTTGAACAAGCTGAAATATGTTCCTAATACTACAACTACTTCAACTTCAAATTTTCAAAGTTACAAGGTCAAACCAAATGATACTAAGAATGAGGCAAAAATAACAATTAATGAAAAAATGTATCCTACTAATAGGCTTGTCTTGTCGAACTAATAAATGAGGTTGTTTTCATGATTACCTAAACCTCCTCATATGATTTTTCATAAGTTACTTGATTGAAACCTCATATCTCTCCCTCTATCTAAGGAGGTTGATATAATTATGCCTCTGCCTAAGCGACATGATAAAAATGCATATTATGACTACCATAGATGCAAAAGGCATTCTAAAAATATATGTTTTGTACTAATACATAATATTCATTATTTCATTAAAGATAATATTATTGATCTTAGTACACCTTAAAATTATCTAGGACCATAAATAATGGGAATGTTAAGTTAAAAAAAATTTCAATTCCTTTCCAAATCATGCAACAATAGAAACTAAGGATACTTCTCAGGAGCATATGATATAAAATACCTATCCTCCTCCATCAACATATTATCACCCATTGGATAGTATTATTTGTACACTAACAAGAACATATGTATAACAACCTAAAATTGCATTTGATGGTAGTGCCTCACTATTTATATGAGCATACATTGATTCACATCCTATACATAGTGTCATGATAGATAATGGTTCAAGTGAAAATGTTTGTACAATGACACTTATTCATGGTCTTAGATATGCACATGAGTATTTTATGGATACAACTAGGATATTCAAATGATTTTATGGAAAGGAAAAAATCCCCCTTGGGCACATTGTGCTACCACTTAAGGTTTTCCCTACAGTAGTTTATAATTTATTATTTATCTTACTGAGAACAAGGGTATTTGACATATTGTTAAGGCACCCTTGGATACATAAGCTTGATGCAATACCATCTTTAGTACACATATGTATATATATGGTAGTCAAGTGGTCATAGTTTCAAGTGTTCCATATGAGTATCCTATTTATCTAGATACATTTATTCCTCTAACCTCACCACCATTACAATAAGTTACTCAAACTATTCAAGTTCATTCTATGCAGTCAGTTACTCAACCTATTTAATTTCATTATATGGGGTTAGTTACTCCACCTATTAAAGTATATTCTATGTATTCAATTACTCAACCTATTTAAGTTTATTTTACGTAGATAGTTCAAAGGAAAGTAGTTGACTTTCCTAGATGGCCAATGCTTGAAACCCCATTGTGTCAAAGATTTATTTAAGACTCAATGTGGCATTATCTATTCTATCACACACTAGGATAGTGTTATATACACCTCACCATGTTCCACATTAAACATAAACATGTGTTTCTTCTAATATACAATGGATTCCACATGATAATATTCTCCATAGAGTTACTCATCATACACAAGATCCTATGAGTCATAATGATGGTGATAGTTACATTACAACATGAGATAATTCCTTAAATTCATATACATCTACATATGATATTACTCGTTCATGTTATCTCGCCATTCCCATTTTTGATATAGGACCTACACATGACCATCCCCTTGATGGGGTAGTTGGCTAGCATTTTTATGTATAAGCAAAATATTTCAAAAGTAATATATATATATATATATATATATATCAAAAATAAAAAATTAGGACCTTTACATGTTTTTTTAGTTTACATTATTTGTTTATGTTATTAATCAAATGTTTGGTAGATTACATATCATTTTCCATATGCACATGCATTTAAAGGTATCTACAAGTGAGATGCATGACATAAATGTTTTACACGATACGTGGATATGTAGATGTGATACATTCCTATACCCAAGGGCTATGCCAATATTGAGGGCATATCATTCCATAGGTTATGTTTTTATAGTTTTTGTCTTTATATGACCTTTAAATTTATCATGGTTCATCTACATTGACTGCTTACATGTTTATATTATTTATAGTGCTACATTTCATGGATATGCTACTTTTCTATATCGTGACTTTGACATAGTATTGATGGTGTAAACTAGTTTGACTTTTTCTATGCTTCATTATTATTGTTTAATTTTTTATAGGCTAATCCTTGATTATGCTTGTTTAGTTCTTGATTAGTTTATGAAATTGTTTGATTGAGTATATCATTTTATGACTCTTTCTTTGGACCCTTGCCTTTTTTTACTACTTTTTTTTAAGCAATTTTTCATTTCATGTGTTTTTTTTGGGCCCTTACCTTATTGTGTAACATTTTAATTTCATTTGTGTGAGGCCCTTGGCCTTGTGTGACATTGAGTGATATTTTTTGATATTTTATTATGTGTGTCATGGCCATGACATTGTGTGCTTATGAGTGGATAAATCTAGGACTATTTTTTTAGTATGTTATTTTTTTGGTGTCATGATCCATATCACATACACCTAATTTATGTGTGGTGTCATGATTCATATAATTCACCCTTCCTACATAGTTATTATTCATTGTTTATATTATTAATGGTTACTACTACATGCATGATTATTATATCTATATTGACACCACACTTATATGTCTTGCACTGCATGTTTCATATATGATTTGATGACATATTCATTACTATGATGACACATTATCCATGTTATTCCATGCTTCTAATTGATTACATCTTTTTACATAACATGATATTGTTGACTTTCTTCTTTTGAGATCAATAATTCATGGGCTACATCACTCACCTTAAAAGGGGGTGCATATTAGTGGGATTGTCATATAAATTTAAGCCTCTATTTATATAAAATTTAGATTTTGGGACTAATTAAATGTTTTAGAGAGTTTAAATTAGTTCAAAATATTAGTTTGGTTCATATTATGGGATAAATGTTTTTAGATTGGGATAGAATTTATGAGCATATGCAATCAATATGTACACATTTTACAAGATCAAAAATTACAAGTTTTTAGGTTTTTTAGATTTGGTAAAATAATATATAGATGCATAGAATTCTATATTATGTTGGTAATGGGTGGATTTGATTGTGGGGAATGAACATTCTTCATGCATATACACTATTACAATTTTCTACTTAATATCATGGCATTGATGGTATCGAATGTTACATATTGAATTTATAAGTCTTCTACAAAAGTTGATTCATGAGCCTAGCGTAGGCTTCCCCTTTCATCTTGAGATTCAAGATCAGTTAAATGAGTAGTGTGATTCAGATTTTGTGCCCTCAATAACCTAGCACTACTCCCTAAGGGTTGTGGCATTTATTTTCTTAACCCATGGCCCTCAACTTACTTAATTTCTCTATTGGGGCATGATCACCCCCAATTCTCAAAATGCTTCAACAAGAATCCCTTTTCTCCAATGTTTTAGTAGGAAACATAGTTCTCCAATGCTTCAATAGGAAGAATCATCTCCAATGGCATTACAAGAGGAAACATGGTTCACCTAATTACAAATATATTCCTACCTTTCTCTTTAATCTTTAATTATTTCATTTTCATAAATGGACATTGATTGCATGTTCATTGCATATTTTCTTGGATCAAGTTTCATATTCAGAGCCTCCTCCTAAAGATAAAGTGTGTTGTACAAACTCAAATACCTATATTTACCTATTTACTATAGCATTGTATTTCATTATAGTACTAAAATAAAAGGAGGGAATTTTTAGAAACTAACATATTGTATTAGACACTTGTAAATGTCAATTTTGACCTACTGTCACCTTACATGACTAGTGCATACATATATGGATTTTACACACCCTTATCTTTGATTTTCAGACTTTTTATGGGTTTGACCCTACCAATTTTTTATCAGTCACCTATATGACTTCCCTAGTCTGAGCCTAACCTCATACTCAGAATATCTTTAGATCATCATATCAATATTATTGTCTTTCAAATAATTCTAATAGACTCAAAATGATTGTAGAACTCTATAGGCATCCAACTCTGACGGACTTATCCCCACACCAAATAATTGTCATTTTTAAAAATCAACTCATATATAGGGACCGACCCACACATTTTTCATGTCGATGGGGTGAGAAATTACCCAAAAATGTCATATAAATCCATAATAACTATAATCTTATTGGGTTATATAGCATTGTCAAGAAAACCTAGTATAACACTTGCACATTCAAAGGGACTACCCTAAACTTACCAATTCAGTAATCAATCACAAGGAGCAGATCCTAGAAAAAGTTTAAAGTGCTCAATCCAAGCCAAATTTTCCATTTTCCAAGTGTCAAAATTTAGACTAAAAGTTGCATTCATTAAAATATCACCATTGTATAGATACACCTAACAGGGAGAAAAACATGCAATTTAACTTCCCTCTTCAAAGTATTATATATGTAGGTAGTGCTCAACCATTCAGTGTGGAATGGTTGAGGTCAAACTAGCCCATTGTTTTTCCCCTTTTTTAGGCCTAAACTTATTGTTTCAAGTGGATCTAGGGTTTCAAAGAAAGGAGATAGGTTTTTGTATTTGTGCTTAAAGAGAAGATTTGATATCGCACATGCATAAATATTTCAAATAGGTACAACCTATACCAAAATAGTGAGGCACAACCTCATAGGATAAATTCATAAATCCCATATCTTTGTGTTATATTTTATCATGCAGAGACTGATGATTTCATCTAGGCACATATAGACACTCAATTCATAATCTTAGCAAATATTAATCCATTTTTCAACCCTTATGTCACTTGCATTCAATTTCAGACCTGCACAAACTAGAAACATGCTAAGTATCTTATTCCCTTATGTCATTTCTATTTATATAAAGTGAAATTGTTTAATCAATTTTTTCCTTTTACATTCGGATCTATATATTATTACAATACTTCATATACTCTGAATAGTGCAAAAAAAATTACTTGTTTACATTCACATAATTAAAATAAGGTAAAACAATTACCATAGTGACTCATGGATGTGGTTCTTATTAGATTTATGTGTATTTATGACATATGGGGTCTCTTCCTGATTATCTTAGTGTTATTATTATGAATTTTGCTTGATATATGTTAGCCATCTCTAATTATGCCTTAATTTACCTCTAAACTAACTAACCCTACCTAAATTTGGTGATGATTGTGTGATAAGTAAACACCCAATTGGGCTTGGGATTGAATACGATGTAAAACATTATGATGTCATAAGGTTGGAAGGTAAGGACCCCTCTTGATTCCTTGGATGAGTGAATGTTTTAGAGGACTTGGTTATTAGGGCACTAACTTTGGCAGAGTTTCTTTAGGTGGTTTTCATCATTGGGAATATTGATGTTATTTGTATATTAAAAATATGTTGGTGTGGACCTAAATAAGTTGTTATGTAAGTAATGTGTAAAATTTTGGTAAGATGTTAAAATTGATTTGAGTTGTTTAATAGTATATGGGTTTGAAATGCATGACCTCATTTAGGTAGATGTGCTTAAATGAATATATCCATGGAGTACTTGTATGATAACATAAAGTTATATATTTCCTGAAAAAAAATTGGCTTACTTTTTTTCATCATAATGACAGTTTGTTATTTTTTATGGAGAATATATTGTGTATAGTATTTCTAATATATGTTGCATCAAAAACCGACTATAATGTTATGGAAGAGACCAATCTATAATGTTTTAGAAGAGACCAGTGTATAGTGCTATAGAAGAGACTAGTTTATACTACTACAAAAGAGACCAATTTATGGTTTTGTGGAAAATGCCAATCTATAGTACTATATAAGAGACCAATTTGTAGTGTTACAAAAGAGACTAGTCTATAATGATGTACAAGCAACCAATGTATAGTTATGTAGAATAGAGTTATGTTTAATGATCCAGAAGAGACCAGTCTATAGTGTTACAGAAGATACTAGTCTGAAGTGCTACAGAAGGGACTAGTATATCATGCTGCATAGCAGACTAGGTTATAATGTTTCAAAAGAGACCATCGTATGGTGTTGTGGAAGATATTTGTTTGTAGTGTTATAGAGCGAACCAGCCTATGGCATTGTGGAAGGGGTCAGTTTAGGTTGTTACGAAAAGGATAGTGGTTGTAGTGTTATGAAAGGTGTCATGGCCTTGGTAATAAGTTGTTGCATGTGTTTTCATGAAAGGTGGAAGGGGTCAAATAATTCAACTTATGAATGTGAAGGCTTAGGTTGTAGATTCAAGCCCTAATCCAAAATAAATAATAATATTATATAAAAATTATATATACATATACATACAATAATTTTTAAAAAATGACCAAGGTTGGTTGACCTTGACCTACAAATAAATCATGGCTATGGAGGTTGTGGTTAAAGGCCATAACCTATCTTAAATTTTGTAGTAAAAAGTGCATGTAGGTAGTGAAAAATTGTAAGGCTTGTTAGCTTATATATGGTTGTGTCCCTAATAAGAATGCAAAGGTGGTTGAGGGTAAGGGCTTCAGCCTATGTATGTTGTATTTAGTATTCACATTGATGTTAATATGTGTGAGAGTATTAATAGTATTAAAAATAATTATCATTTTGTGTGTGATAATACATTAATTAGTGTATGTAATTTTTGTTAACAACTTAAGTAAATAGATTGTAAGAGTGAGTTATCATGATAATTTTAACAAATTATTTGTAAGGAGTACGATAATTTATTTTTTATACTAATTGTAAATAATTGTTTGATTGAATAATATTAATGATGAATTATTATTATCATGCTTATTATTAAAATATAAACCAAACTTTTCATTTGGTATCATAGCATCATTCATCCTGTTATGGAATACTAGCAGATTTTCTAGGGGCGGTTATTTAGTTCTTGGCCCCTAAAAATGGTATTATTTTTTTGAATGCATAGTTGTTTACTTGTGTGTGTTCTTTGATAATTAATAGTGCAGTTAGATCAACTTGATCCTCCACCATCCACTATTACATTAGTGAGATCTAAATCGATAGAATTCTCTACTAATTTCTTTCCACTTTTAAGGCTTTCTCTATAATTTCTTTCTTTATTATGATATGATGGCATTTACGTTGGGAGGGATTTGAGCAATGGTTTTAATGGCCATGGTGGTTTTGGTTATCATTGGTGTGGCGGATGCATAGTCAGATTGTCAGACATTGATTACTACCTTGGATTATTATTTGAGTTTTAATACAAGTGGTGATACCATGCTAGCTACAGTGTGTTGTATTGCCCTAACTAATATTGTCAACACAAATGTCAATGATCTTTGTGATTTTTTAAATTCCAACAATAGATTTAATGTTAATGTAACAATGGATTTATAGCTTCTAACTATTTGAATCATCATCATAGTAGCAACTACAAAATAAGAGCAGTCTCCTTACGTCACCAAGCAGATTTCTTAAGCTCTATATTGATCGAGCTTCTGCCTAGATATATAAAAAATATGATATTATTTTATTTTTACAAATTTAATCAGTTGATCTAAAGGTGGTGGTGGTTACATTTACAATTTACATCAAGTCAACACGATGGAGAATCACTATAAATATTTCATTTCTATTGGAAATGCATCGTTCTCTTCTTTTATTGATTTGGATGACGACAATAATTATGAGATGGGATTATGTCCTACAATTTATGATATTTGATTTGGATCTCTCGCTACTTGCACCGACCACTCTCAACTCCTGTATAGCTCTTCCTCCTCTACCATAAATCTTTCTTGTTAGTTTGCCTTCAGGTTTAGGTTTTGAGTTTATTATTAAGTGTTTTTACGTGATTGTCAAAACTCAATAGTCAAAAGCTTTAAATAGTGTTGTTATCTGAAAGTAATATTGTTTAATAGTAGTTACAATAAAGTCGATAGTCTTTATTTATTTATTATTAGATTTTAAATTTATTGTTACATGGTTTAGGTTTATTAAGTTATAGGCTTAATTTAATTAATGCTCCAATAGCCATAGGTTTAGTGTTAGGTTTGTTAGGTTTGTTTTAAAAATATAGTCTAGAGTGTTGTTGGTTTTATAAAGCATGTATCTTAAATATCAAAGACAAGTAAATATTGAAATGTCAAAGTTTTTTCTTTGTAATGACTGAATATTGAACGAATCTAATGTTCATTGTATGATGGGTATTTTTTCATAAATAATGATATGTGATTGAGCCTCAAAGGTAAATTCACTGAATAAGCAACATCCAATTAGAGGTCAGAGGCAACGGAGGCAAGGGGTCTAATAGTGCCTCTCATCAACTATTAACGAAGGGGATATGAATGAAATGGTAGTAAACTAATATGCACCAAATAGACTAAATCCAAGGGCGATCTTCAGTGGTAGTGCAATCATATTTATTTTTTGTGATCGAGTAGTAGCGATCATATACAGTGGCTACAAATGAGACAATGAAGACTTAGTCCACAATTTCCTTCATTTTTTTATGTGTAATAGTGAGAAGCCCAATAAATGTATATGGGTGTAAAAATTCCGATATTGATATGTGTTTTACTTAATTGTAAATTAATGTGCTTATTTACGTAGGTGTGGAGTATGAACAATGGCGTGTGTTTTTATTCATACATGGGTGGTTGATATATCCATCCATGAAATCTATTTATGACACATATGGAGGTTGAACATTTGTAGATTATTGTTCGTAGTTTTCATTCATAGTATACGATCGATGTATTCATATGTGAATGGTTTATGAGAGGTTAATGGGTTCCCTCTCTACCTTCGTTCTGTGTGTATAGCCATATGTTCCAATATTATTACTAGAGGGCAATGTTAGGAATTTAGTACTCAAATTGATGTTTATATGTGTATGAGTATAAATTATATTAGAAATAATTATTTTTGTAAATGTGATAATACTTTATTTAGTATATGTAAGTTGTGTTAACAATTTATGTAGATAGATTGTGAGAGTGAGTTGTTAGGATAAGCCTAGTAAAGTATTTGTATGGATTGGGATGACTCCTTATTTATAGGAGATACTCACCTATCTGTAAGTAATTATGTGATTGAATAATATCAATGAAGTATTATTGTTATGTTTATTGTTGAAATATAAATTAAACTTTTTCAATAGGTTGGTAAAGATCCGACATATTTTACATTGAGAGGTTATATGCTCTTGTTTAGGGGGGGCCACAAAGAACCATAGGTATAATAGCCCTGGGTTATAAAACATATGGGTGGTGAAGAGTGTGGATCGATAGTGTGCAAGATGTCAGGATTTTTGACCAATATTATTCTCAGGGATTAAGGTATAGGGAAACATGAAGTCAGACTCCAGTTAAAAACTGAGGACCCAAAATCAAAAAATATATATAATTTATAAAATAAACTTGTAAAACTTTTTCAAATAAATATCAGAACTTAAGTGAAAGCTAATTATCTCAAATAAACCAAAAAAATAAAACTTGAAAAATGAATCTGAATTACACACAAAAACCCATTAACCAAAATAAAAATAATAGAAGTTTATGTGAAAGCCATAGAAATCATTAAACGCTCTTAACAATAAAAGACCTCTAACTCATAAACTAGTAATATATATTTTAAACATTTATGTTGAAAGTAAAATTTTATGATTTTTAAGGGTGTGGCCACGTAGAGAAGAATGAAGTAGTAGAGCCAAGAAGAACATGGAAGTGGAGGCCATTAAATGGGCCTTCTCCCTTTTCCCTTTTCCTCCTATTACATTCCTCATGTATGCAAATGAGCCTCCAGAGGCTTATAAAACCCTTTTGTTTTTTTAGCTCATTAGGAGATAAAGTTAGAATATATGGGGATTGATATTAGATCAATCTTACATTGGATATTAGATCCTTCACTTTTTGGGCAACAATGCATTGTAAAGTTAAGTGAACTTTGACATTCTTTTTATAATGTTTTAAAGTTATTTTATTTCTGTTTTAATTTTATTAGTCTTGTTAAGATGAAGTATTTTATTTTTTATTTGAAATAATTAATTTCTTGATTCAAATTAATTATAAAGTTTAAATGAACATATTATTAAAATAATTATGAAATTTAACATGTAAAAATGTAAAAATATCTTTTGAAGTATTATTATAAAATATGTTTTTTATTTTTTTATAATTGGATCAAAAATTTATAAAATTTTATATTTATTACATGATAGATTTTTAAAAAGAACATGAAATCAATTTTCTATAGCTAGTCTTCTAATTCTTTAAATCATTTGTAGTTTTAAAAAATGCAATGTTCTAATTTTGTCTTCATATCAAAAAAAAATCATTTCTTTGTCTCAATAATAATAATAATAATAATAATAATAAATTGTTATTATTACATGAGTATTCACTCGACTTAAGCCAACATCCATGAGTAGTCATTATCCTAATAATATTTTAATAACACATTAATTAATAGATAACATATGATAAATAATATAATAAGATAAAAAACAGGTGTAACATGCCTCTATAAATGAATATATGCATAATAATCACTTCAATTGTTAGGTTATCATAACAATCGCTCTTTTCATAATTTAACCCTAAGAGAGAATAAGATTATTGGGTAACCAAGATAAATTAATTATTTACCATGGGGCATCATGAAAATCAAAAGCCCTTGGATTTGTATCCAATTTCAAAAATCTTCGTAAATTTAAACTTTATTCATAAGATTATACCTTCAAATTTTTCTCTCCTACTTTTAAATTCACTATATTTTTTTAATGTTAACATTTTTAACTAGTAATTTAGATGTAATAAATGTTCTGATCTGGTTTTAATTGCACAATATAGCCTCTTCAATTGATTTGATTTGGCAATTATAAATCATATTAATTTTCATTACATATAAAATATTTTTGCTATAATTTTCCTTCATAGTTTTACACATATGTTCTTTATAATGATAAGAGCTATTCTTGTTATCTTTATGTTAGTGGTGTTATCTCTAAATTAGTTGTGGCTCTTACACTATGCTTCTTTGGTGAGACTCATTTTGTTGTTGTTTATTACCTCATATATCAAATATTTGAGATTGTATATAGTTGGATGATGGTTCATGCTTGCACGGTCTATTTTCATTATGGTTTTTGTTATCTTTTAACTTTATATATTCTTTATGTGAGTGTGTGTGTGTGCGTGTGTCAAAAGTTAAATTGTGTACAATCCCCTAGGATTTGCTTTGTCATGTTTATTCCAACTTGGTTTGTATTAATTGACATCCATTAAGCCCATGTTCTTGTATTTCCTCTATCATATGTTGTAGTACTCTACTTTCAAATCGCTAAAACAATAAACATTACAATCCTCAATACAATTCAAATATTAAACACATAAACTAGCCGCTACATGACCCATATAATTTAAAGTCACTTTACGTATATTTTAACTTTATAACTTACAATCACTTGACTTATGTTTTGACCTTATAATTTAAGGTCATTTTAAATTATGCCATCACATTATATCTCAAGATCTACCTTTAGTTTATGATTACGTTCTTAATTTAAAAAGTGAACGTGATATTATAACTTAAAAGGCACATTACTTTATTCATTGATATTATAGCTTAAATACACCTTAATTTTATATATTGAATTTATAATTAAGTCACTTTTCATATTATGATTAAACCTTAACCTTGAATTTCTAAAGTGAATCTAAAATTAGATAAATTTTATTAACCTTGTGAACCATATTCCCTTGCAATTTAATGGCCTATTGATGAATATGTTATTCTAGTTAAACTCGCTCTATTTATGACCTTGCATATTACTACCTTATAATGTTTATGTTGAGTTAGTCTTGAGATCTCTTTAAAACAAAACCTTTTTGGGCTTGTTTTCTCCTATTAAAATTATGGGCATTATAACAAATATAGTGTTAGGGAGCCCTTATCCAACGGAAGCACAATTGATTACTTTCTTATAAGCAATTAAACATGGAATTATACCAGAATGATTAAGTAACTAGAAACTTGAGACAGCAAAGAATTTGAGAGACAATACACACTCTTGTATTAGATATTACTAGAAGAAAATACAATAAGGAAGATGCCACTTCTTCCTCCACTTCAAAGGCTTGCCACACCTCAAGACCTTCTTCTCTCTCCCTCTTGCTCAACACAACAAACTCAACAGCCTAAGTTGTTATCCCCTCCTTGAATACTTCAGCTGATCTCCTTGACCTTACACCTGTAGATCTCCTTGACCTTGCTTCAATGCTTCAATACTTTACTTGCTTGCTTGATTTACAATACATGCATCATGGGTCTTTAAATAGAATCCCATGCATACAAAAATAGAAATCTAACTACAATAATTAGACACACAGCTCGTGACTATAATTAGTCATTTAACATGCAAACACTCCCTTCACTTAACTGACTGTTCGTCAACAGCAGTTTTGGAACACACAAGTGACCGACACCGGTCCCTGCTTGCCTGGTGATGTCGACGTCGGCCGACTAACTGTCGATGCCGATTGCTTTCTGCACTAGTAATGACCGACGTCGGTCATGCTGCCGACGCCAGTACTTCTGAATCTTTAGCAACCTCTTGTTTCTTCGTGTCTACAACAGTTTGAAGCTTTTAGCTCCACACCCTAACAATCTCCCACTTGGAGATAAACAGCTGCAACTGTACCTGTACCTGTACACCATCTACTTTGTTTCCTTGGCTCTGTATCTCTCTTCAAAGTCACTCTTGAAGACCAACCACCACAAAACCTGTGATGCTATACCTGTCACTTATGCCAAAAGAATTTTGCTGCTCCCAAATTCTTCATGACATACTTCTGAACCAATTCTACCCTTAGCTCAGAAAACTCCTTGTATATGAAACTGTTAGGGACCCCTTATCCAATGGAAGCACAATTGATTACTTTCTTATAAGCAATTAAACATAGAATTATACCAGAATGATTAAGTAACTAAAAACTTGAGACCGCAAAGAATTTGAGAGACAATACACACTCTTGTATTAAATATTACTAGAAGAAAATACAATAAGGAAGATGCCACTTCTTCCTCCACCTCAAAGGCTTGCCACACCTCAAGACCTTCTCTCTCTCTCTTGCTCAACACAACAACTCTATAGCCTGAGTTATTATCCCTCTTTGAATGCTTCAGTTGATCTCCTTGACCTTACACCTGTAGATCTCCTTGACCTTGCTTGCTTCAATGCTTTTACTTGCCTTCTTGATAATTACAATACATGTCTCATGGGTCTTTAAATAGAATCCAATGCATACAAAAATAGAAATCTAACTACAATAATTAGACACGCAGCTCGTGACTATAATTAGTCATTTAACATGCAAACACTCGCTTCACTTAACTGACTGTTCGTCAACAACAGTTCTGAAACGCATAGGCGACCGACGTTGATCCCTGCTTGCCTGGTTCTACCGACGTCGATCGACTATCTGCCGTCGCCGATTGCCTTCTGCACTGCATCTGACCGACGTTGGTCATGCTGCCGATGCTGGTGCTTCTAGTTCTTTAGCAACCTTCCTCATGTCTGTAACAGTTAAAGCTTTTAGCTCCACACCTTAACAATCTCCCACTTGGAGATAAATAGCTGCTACTATACCTGTACCTATACACCATCTATTTTGTTCTCTTGGCTCTGTATCCCTCTTCAAAGTCACTCTTGAAGACCAACCATCACTAAACTTATGATGCAATACCTGTCACTTATGTCAAAAGAATTTTGTTGCTCTCAAATTCTTCATGACATACTTCTAAACTAACTCTACCCTTAGCTCAGAAAACTCTCTGTATATGAAACCCTGCAACAAGTAACATAATACAGTAACAGGATAATGTAGCTAATATTATCCAACCTGGTAAAGATAAAATACAATGGTCAAACCTCCATTGTTCTGCAGTGTAATCAAGACCATATACCATAGCCTTCTGTCTCATGTGTCCATCCACTCTCTTCTCTAATATGGGAATCCATCCCTCTATCCAGTGCTTTCTTCCAGTTGACAACTCTACCAACAAATACATGTTTGCTTCTTCTCCAAAGACTCACACTCCTCATCTATGCCAAGCTCCCACTATTTTTGGATTCTACTTGCATTGTTTCTTCCATCTTCCTAGTTCTTGACTATCAGTAAGCATTATAAAGAAGGTGAACAACGAATATGAGGTTCACTTACCATTTCTGACCTCTATATGGGTGTTTGAGACTCATTGACAGCTTGTTGTCCACCCAACATCCGTTCCAGTGACCGATCTCGGCCATCTCCCAGTCTGCTTCCGATCGATGTTGGTTCCCTGCACTGACCCTGACTGCCGACGTCATTTCCCTGGCCGATGCCGGTGTCCCCCTACCGACGTCGTTTCTGCTGACCGATGTCGAACTTCTCCTACTCGACTCTACCGACCTTGCTGGTCTGCGCATGACTGATGTCGGTATCTAGCTGACTGACATCGGTCCCAAGTGACTGACATCAGTATCTATGTGTTCCTATAAGTGATGAAATCTTCTTTCACGAGCTCATTTTGGATCAAACCTCTGTCCATACTGCCTTGCTCAGATTTATTCAGCTTCTGTGACTGATCTCTGTCCTTCATCTCCTCCATAAACACCAAAGCTTCTTTGTTCCTGTCAAAAGCATCAAATTTTCTTTTCCTGCAATGAACTCTATCTATGTTTTTCGAATCTGAACACATACATTTTGAATCAAGAACGTCCATTCCCTTCTTATTCATGTGACCAAGCCTATTAAGCCACGTCTTCGAATCTACCGCTGAAGTAGATAAATCAGAAGTAGAATCAGCAATACAAGTAGATAGATAAAGAGTATCTACTTTCTTACCTCTTGCTAGAACAAGTGCACCCTTGGTAACCTTTCAAGAATCCATTGTGAGGGTTATTGTGCATCCCTCATCACCCAACCTTCCTACAGAAATCGAACTTTGCTTCAGAATTGGGACATGCATGACCTCCTTCAACACCTATGTGTTGTCAATCTGCAATCTCAGCTGCACTTTCCCTTTGCCAACTATCTGACAAGGTGTACCATCCCCTAAATAAAGCACTCCAAAGTCTCTTTGTTCATACTCATGGAACAAATCTCTATTTGGGGATGCATGAAAAGATGAACCAGAATCTAAAATCCATGATCCTACCTGACTATCCAAAAAAAGTATGAGAGCATCCTGTACCATAATATTTGCATCTTTTGCTTCTTCAATACCTGCATGTTGATTCTCTTTATCTCTCAACCAACACTCATTCTTTGTGTGTCCTTTCTTTCCACAAAACCAGCAGGTAATACTTTTGGATTCAGATCTCCTTCCCGACCTTGATTTCCCTTGCTCAACTTTCTCCCTTTGCCTTCCCCTGCTTTCTGCACTTAGAGCATTCCTTGATGATTCACCTGTGCTTCTCCTGCGTATTTTCTCATTCAAGATCACACTCACAACATCATCAACTTTTAAGATTTTAGAAGCAGATACAGAATTACTTACTGCCATAACCAAATTGTCCCAACTTTCCGGCAAAGAACATAAAATCAAGAGAGCCTTTACCTCATCATCAAAAACAATATTAACTGAAGCTAATTGGTTTACCAAACCATGGAAATCACTGAGATGAGTATGTACCGATCCACCTTCCTGCATTTGCAAAGTAAATAACTGCTTCATAAGATATACCTTATTAGAAGTCGAGGGCTTTTCGTATAAATTTGCCAAAGATTTTATCAACTCTTTCGTTGTCTTGTACTGTGATAAGTTGGAAATCATAGATGATGCAAGGCTCAACCTTATGGAACTGAGAGCCTTCCGATCAAGAACACTCCATTCTTCATCCTTCATATCTATGGGCTTGCATGCAACTCCACCCAACGGTAAGTACAGAGCTTTCTGATACAGATAATCCTCTATCTGCATCTTTCAATGTTGATAATTCTTGCCGTTAAACTTCTCCATTCGTAGCTTACTTTCTTCTGCCATTGCTGAACTCTCACTCAATTAGAAACTTGTGAATGACCTGTAATCAACAAACAATAACCTGCTCCCTGCAAACCGTTGCTCTGATACCAACTGTTAGGGACCCCTTATCCAACAGAAGCACAATTGATTACTTTCTTATAAGTAATTAAACACGAAATTATACCAGAATGATTAAGTAATTAGAAACTTGAGACAGCAAAGAATTTGAGAGACAATACACACTCTTGTATTAAATATTACTAGAAGAAAATACAATAAGGAAGATGCCACTTCTTCCTCCACCTCAAAGGCTTGCCACACCTCAAGACCTTCTTCCCTCTCTCTCTTGCTCAACACAACTCTATAGCCTGAGTTATTATCCCTCCTTGAATGCTTCAGCGAATCTCTTTGACCTTACACCTGTAAATCTCCTTGGCCTTGCTTGCTTCAATGTTTTTACTTGCCTTCTTGATAAGTACAATACATGCCTCATGGGTCTTTAAATAGAATCCCATGCATACAAAAATAAAAATCTAACTACAATAATTAGACACGCAGCTCGTGACTATAATTAGTCATTTAACATGCAATCACTCGCTTCACTTAACTGACTGTTCATCAACAGCAGTTCTGGAACACACAGGGGACTGACGTCGGTCCCTGCTTGCCTGGTGCTGCTGACGTCGATCGACTAGCTGCCGATGCCGATTGCCTTCTGCACTGGTAATGACTGACGTCGGTCATGCTGCCGATGCCGGTACTTCTGGATCTTCAGCAACCTCTTGTTTCTTCGTGTCTGCAACAGTTTGAAGCTTTTAGCTTCACACCCTAACATATAGCTTCTCCATTATTGCTTTCATGTTTTCAATAATATTTGAAAATGTGGGTGACTAATTTAAAGTTTCCTATCATTAATCTTGGGCCAATTCCACAATTTTATGTTTAAAATTAGCTTATATTATATTTTCAAACCCCAATTTTATCCCCCATTTTACAATTATTCATACTCAATTTTATATTTCAAACAAATCAAATTTTAAACAAAAACTCCCAAATTAAGAATATTAAACTACAAATTGAAACCTTAGATATTGTAATTTGATCTCTAGTTGTATAAAATATAAAACCCTTAACCACATCCCCTAATTGAAACAGAGACTTATAATTTGGTGTCTTATATTTCAAATTTAAAACTCCACCAAAAATCTCAAACCACCAAATTCAAATCCTAAATCCTAGATACTAATTAAAGATGAACACCAAACAAACCCCTAAACCCTAATTAAAGATAAAACCTCAAAAAAAAGCTTAAACTTTGGATAGTGGTATTTGATCCCAAAAAAATTGGCGGGCAGGAAGCAAAGGATGATAGGGGAACCCAAACAAATAAACTTACTCATCTCACAACCAATAAACCATTGTGTTAGTATAAAGTCCATTTCCATTGTGGCATCATCCCCATTGGATTAACTCATATTATATTGGGTTTATATGTGTTCACAAACCAAGCCTACCAACCAAGGTGGGATTATGTTTTTTGAAATAATTAGAATCGTAGAAGCAATTCCAAAATGCTCCTATCCGATGTGATGTGGTAAGGAATGTATTTAGAGGCACTTAAACATGGTATTTTTTTATGAATTATGAAACCACAAAATAAGATAAGGGAAGGTCAAGCAAACTAACATCTCATACCACAACTTATCAACCATTATGTTAGTAGGAGGACCACTTATATTGTGGCATCACCCCATTAAACTACGGTTCATGGTATAGTAGGTTTATATATTACCACAAACCAACCCTACTAATCTAAAAATTTCGTGAAACCTTAAAAATAGTTATATTACTAAAGATGTAAAGTGAAAGGGTCATGAACACCTAGCTAGTTGATGAAATTTCCATTTGATTGCGGATAATAGTGATAATTTTTCCATTTAATGGGTAGTAATGGTATTCAAATTTCTATTTGACTAGGTATAATGGCAATAATCTCTACATTTAATACGCACTAGTGGTATTGAAATTTCCATTTGATATATAAAGCCCTCATTCTAAAATGTATACTTAATTTCATTTGATACATAAAGCCCTAATTCTAAAAAGTATGCCTAATCAACTACAAGCTACAATGGTGAAGCATGATTGATTTGATCAATCTTTGTATGTGGGTCCCCTTCTTTTATTGTTATTTTAAATGTTTTTTTAGATTGGACTTCCGTGTCTAACCTATGAATGATTTCAGTTATTTCTTGATAGATTTTTAATTTACAACCATTGACCTTGTCTTTCACTGACTTCCCATTCAAACATTCCAAACTGGACTACTCCATTTTGTAAAATTTATAATAAAAATATATGGTCCCAATCGTAATACTTTGAAGTTACCAAGTTTAATTTCACGCCTCTTGTGATATCTCAACACGAGAGATCCCACTTTAAACTTTATCCAAGATGTTTGTCATACTAGTATCTCTTTCTTTTCTACGTAACCCATGTTGCCCACTATGCCAATAAGTTCCTCCCATTAGAAAATATGTCATATCTAACCATACTTCAAGGAGGTTGTTCACACTTATTAGAATTGGCTCTTTAGAATTCATGTCGGCTGCCCATTCCAATTGACTAGGAAATCTTCCATCGAATGTTGTGCAGCCCTAACATTCTAAATGTCGAACTCTAGTGGGTAAGCCAAATGTGATGGTTCAAAAGGACTTAGCATTACCAACATATGTGTTTGGTCATATCCTTAATAGCTTTGGCCTTCATCAATCTACATAATCTCAACGTTATTACAATCAAGGTGGAATGCTTCGTAGTCTTCCATCTACCAATGGAACAGACCATTGAGAGAGTTTGTCTCATCTTTGGAGCACGATTTTATCTCCAAGGCCCCTTCATCATTCGGCTCCATCGTAACTTGGTTCATGCAACCGATAATTCTTCTTCTACATCCAAATCTGATTTAGGCGGTTGCTTCCTCGTTGACGCCCTGACTCTTCAAATCTATGACACACTTCTATCCTTTATTTTCGATGGAGATCAAAAAAAATCCTATTATGATTAGCTTTTGTTGCTATCAATGAGCCCCAACCCAAGAGTGCATCATAGGTTTTCTTCTTCAACGAGATGACTACAAAATTCAACAAAAAGGGTTGGGTTACAATAATTACTTTTTGACCCATTAGTACACTCGATACCTTAACGCCTAGTTCATATGATCCTACCAGTTGGGATGTCGAAGGCCACATAGTTGGCTTCCCGATACTCGTCCAAGTCTCCTCTAAAAGAACATTCACACCAAAACCACCGTCAACGATGATGTTTGTCAAATTCCTACCCATAACTTTCATGTGCACAACCATCGATTATCAAGCTAGGTTCATCGTCAGTAGCATAGGATCGATCACTTGGTCACCTAACTAGTGGACTCAACAATGGGTTGATTCTTGTATTTTTTATCATCCATATCACCCAATGTTAGGCACGCCATTATATGCTCCATGTTCATACCAATGTCTTATGTGGTAGCAATTAGAGCATTCTTGTGTTCTAAAACACTTTGCAATAAGTCAACTATCTTCATGAGTATAGTGATCTACAATACATTATGTGCAATAGCTTTGTCGAACTCCAGTCTGCTCGTCATTGTACTTATATGTTAATTCGAGGGACATCGTTCTTCGACCATAGCCCTCTCGACTTCCACCCTTGCTTCAACCAACTTTTCCTTCTATGCACGTGGATCAAGATAACTGGCTTTTTGCACCTGTGCTCTAGCAATTGCCATAACTTCCTTGACCTATGTCGATCATATTAACATTGGCTTGCTTTGGACAATTGTCATAGTTATGGTACTTGTGCCCACACCGTCTACAGAGAAGTCAAGTTCCATTCCAGTTAGAGCAAACTCTTGTGAAATGCCCCCCTTGTTACACTCCCAACACTGTATATTGTTTGTCCTTCAGAGATGTACTAAATTCGACCCCTACCACTACTATTATTCTATCTTTGGTAATTCCTTGGTGACATGGTGGGTGGTGTCAATGGCTCTCCTTGTGTGAACAATACTTTTCCGCTCTTATTCCACAAATTGTATGGGCAATCCTTGACTGAATGCATGTAACTTGTCAAATCTTGCATAAAATATTATTACCTTCATTCTTATCGCCTCCCTTTTAGTTCCTTCGTCATCTGTAGCATGTTTTTTCAAAAGACTCAAACAGAACCCAATTCATTGTTACTGGAATTAGAGTCTTCATCTTCTTGTGTGTGAGGATGATGTTTTATTCTCACTTTTCTTGTCCATTGCTCGGTTATATGCATCTTAGTATGACAAAGGTGGAACTACCTGCATTTGTTTTCTCAGTGAGAAAACCAACCCTTCAATAAACCACCTCTTTTTCAACCCATCACCATGTTCCTTCTCAAGTTTGCCAAGCAACTCCTTGAATCTCCTATCGTAACCAAGAACCGTCTCGTGCTTGCCTAATCTCATTGTCATCCCTCAAGAGTTTGAACTCCTTTTCAAATGCTTACATGAGTACTGCGCATGTTGCTTTGTCAATACTTTGATGCATCAATATACCAATCGATGGTCATTCCCTAATGGCTAGTGGAGAAGCACCTTAACCACATCCGATCATTTGTCTAAGCATTGGCAGTTCAGATGGTGCTGCAAGTACAACAATGTTGTATCAAATCTCCTAATCCAGCACTAGTGAACTTTGGCAACTTTTGTTTTTTAGACATGGTGTTGATGGGGCAACCATGGCTCTAGCATGGTTTTTCGAATACAAGTCTCTTAAGAAGATTAGTGTCGAACATTTCTCTACTTTCTTAGCACTATCGAACACATCCCTATGTTATTTCCTTCCTTTGATAGGTATCCATAGACGATCTTAGACGTTGTCAAGGCCCTTTTTGTGCATTCCAACTTGTCTTTCGGGTTGCTCCGGACTTTTATGTAATTCCCTTGCAGCACCCTCCGACCCAAAGTAGTTGCCAAGGTCCACACTTCCACCATAAAGGGCTATGGTAATCTCTACCCACTCCTTACTGCAAGTGGCATAGGATCCTCCAATTATGACCGAACGCTTTGATTTTGGCCCGTGCTTCAGTGTCACCCTTTGTACTTCCCTTGATGTATTTTTTGAAGTTACTCCTTGTCACAACGTCTGTCATCTTTCTTGTTGCTCCACCAATCGAATAGAACATTTAACTTCTTGGTCCCCTCCCTAACTATCTCCCTCCCACCTTTGTTCAAAGCCAATCGCAGCATAAATTAATGCACACAAGCATCGTTCTTCTTCATGAACTCTTTGTACTGTTTTAATATCTTTTGTCAATTTTATGGGTATGTCCAACACATAGTTTTGTGAGCCAAATTTAACTTGACCCAACATTCTTTAAGACAACAATGCCAAAATGTAGAGTGATTAATGTCTATTGAGATACTAGACCATCAATAGCAACGCATACAAAATGGTAATCAGAATATTAACATGTATTCATAAAAGATTAGTCTCAATAAAATTCATATAGTACAAAGAGGCCTTAATACAAATGCCCCTGCCCTAATGTATATATTTCTATTTATAAGACCAATTACTTATAGACGACACACCATCAACACCCAAACATAACCAACAAGAGTCATTACAAAGCTACTTAAAGCCAACAATACAACCACATAACTTATTGGCTAGCAAAATATGTATCTATTTATAACCATGACAATACAAATGTTATGTTCTACAAAATAGACATACAGATAAGAGTTATTTAATGCATAAGATACTAGGCTGGAATTTTAGTCTAATGATTATGTTTGTGGACATGTATAATCTGATGATATTGGACTCGTCATGTGCTACACGGAAGGAGAGTTGTTGCAATTTCGATTTGAGCTGGGATCAACGTTTACCCCTGGGAGGATAAATAGACATACAGATAAAAGTTCTTTAATCCATAACGTACTGGCCTCTAATTTCAGTATAGTGATTATGTTTGTGGACATGTATGCTAAATGCAGAAGTATTCCCGTAAGGTGTCTAATGAAATACCACGGAGAAATATAGTTTTATGGTATGTGATGCTTGCAATATATGTGCAGAATAGGTACGTTGATGAAACACTGAGGGATTGATGTGATGTTATGCAACTACTCTTGCCTTAAGTCTCTTCTTTTGTCTCAAGATTCTTCCTACGCAATCCTACCTTGCCAATGCATGTCTCCATCCACTAATCGACTTTGTAAAGCTTATCTATAGATTCAGCAATATGCTAACATCACTGTCCAACTACATAATCCTCTCCTAATTATATTCTTCCTGTTCTTGAGATAGGTCTTCTTCCTCGTGCTCCATGTTTCTTCTCACTTGTTGATTTAGCATCCTTATGAATTTCCCTTGTTGCGAGGGTACCAACTCACCACCTCCTATTGTTCTTGCTGCTCTAGTCAAGTTCATATACATACAAAACTGATCATTCCGCAATCTCCACACAACCAATAACCCCTAGATAGCTATAATACCAATCTGATGTGCACTCATGATAGAGATTCTTTCCTAACTTGCTCAAAAACAGACTACTAAACATTTCTATGACTGATTTCTGATGATGTATTTTGTTCAGAATTGCAAACAATGTTCATAACAACCTTCATTGCTAAAAACATGAAATCACATGAAGTTTGTATTTCTCTTCTATATCTAGTCTACATCAATTACATGGAATTAGTTTATTACTAGCTTGACTAATTTTGAAACGAAAAAAGTAAACATGTGCATCAAATCACATGCACATGAAGATGATTACGACAATGGATTATGTGCCTTGGGTGTTGGTCTCAATTTTGTGACACTGCAAGGATTAACATACTGGCTGGACTGGAACAGTCACTATGTTCCACAAGAATTGACTCAATGTTCCATATCCATATTTAGAATACCATGGACCAGAGACGGGCTTAGAAAAAATCAATACTTGGCACAAGAAGTTACCATGCCCTCTTGACTCCGTTACATATTTACTTTAGAATACAATGTTTTATATTTGTCAACATTCAAATAAAAATGCCATGAGGTGACACACGTATGGAGTGGCTAGAGGCTTATACACCATTCCACCCCCGACCAACAAATGCTTGACAGATCTTATGTGCTGCTAAGTATGGGGGAAAGAGGTAGATTACATTCACCATTCAACCTCCTACTAACAAATGCTTTACAGTGCTTGTGTGCTAAGTGGGTCCCCTTCCGTTGTAATTATTACCAACATACACAAGGTAAAATATCACAAATGTAATCACTACTCATGCAGGTCATCTTGAGATATTATGACAGATATAATGTGGCCATATTGTTGGTTAATTGGCATCCAAAAGACCTTTCCACTTGAAAATTCAATCAAGCTATAAACAAGAAAAGTTTTCTATCTGATCTGATAAATATTTTGACAGAGAGACATTTGAAATATCCAAAATGAGACATGAGTCAGACGTAACCATTAACCACAAATATCAACCACTCATTCAAATATGATTAAGATCATTCAAAATTTGAGTGACGATTAACATACTTCAGTTCGGTATTCTTGATCATACTAAGATCTCTACCAATTGAAAGAAAAAACTAATACCATTCTCATCAGCGATACCAAAAGAACCTTAAAAGCTTTTGGAAGGATATAAATGCGTTGTCAAACTGGTAGATCCCAAAAAACTATAAATGCAAAATATCTGGTGCATTTAGCCCCTAGAAAATTAGGATTCTGTCCTCTCTTTCAATGATCATATACCTAAAGAATTATCATCTAATTTTGTAGTTAGTGTGCGCTGAAAAACATCACTGCTCTACAAACTTCAATGCTGCACATATGAATGACCAATTGATATATTCCCAATGCTTCTCTTTCATTAACTTTGTTCTTGTGAATATGATAGCAATCAATTTTGGCCCTCACTGGTAAATTATAACAAAATAGCCAGCCAATAAACTTTTTGGATTGCCACCAACGTAAAACTTCACATCTCCATTGACTGCTTATAGGATCTAGAAGTCTAAACCTCTGTAGGATTCTGATCAGCTAACCTTCAAATATTACATTGAATAGGAGCAACATGCTACTCGTCATCAGAATAACTGAATTTTATCGAATGAGACTGCATGTCAATCATGCCTCCCTTGTAACTCCCTCGCTTCTTTTTTGTCTTCTCATGTCGGAAATCCCTGGAAAATAAATATCCATGTGTGTTTCAAAAGTAGACCTCATGCTATAGTGTAATAGGAATATGGTTACTCAAAGCATTCATATATTTTAACAGGGAAGTGGATTCAAGCATCGAAACTATTAGTTTCTGAACATCAAAAAATACATTAACCAGTTAGTTAGATCAATAAATCCGCTTAGAATGAACTTACTTTCCCCTAACTTGTCCAAGAACCTGTTCTGCTTTTGCACCATAACCGATATCAGAACCACTCTGCAAAGACCCGAAATGATAATCTATATCTTCCTATAATCAATCATGCAACTTCAAGAAATTAACATTACAGATAGAAACAAAAATAAGTTCAAAATTCACATGGCAAACCTTTGCCCAGTAAGAGTTATCTTGAAGCCTGGGGTCTACAAACTGCACCTGCCAAAACAAAGTTTCTAATAATCAAAACACTGACCAACACAAGCCCACGAAAATTAGATGTAACAAGGAGAACCTCTTTACATAATCAATATTCTTGAAGTTTAGCACTTAATTTTTCAGCTTAATATGACATTGAAAATAGACTGTCAATTTAAAACCTAAAATTCTTTCTCAGATTATAAATCTGGAGGCACACAAGATATACTGGTGGGATTCTGAAGAATATGAACCAGACCATAAAATTAACAGATTCTTAGAAATGGCTTACTTCTACTTTCACCCTCTGGAAGGCTTTTGCTGTTGTTGGCTGCAAAACAAAACAAAAAACAAACTTATGTTCATAAATCTAAATGAAGAAAAGAAATTGTTCCATGAACCAAAACACAGTTTGCCAACAATAAGTGATTTCACTTATTCTAAATTTCACAAATAAGAAAAACTGATAACAAGACAGGTAATAATGGTCATGTGCCGGTACATCCAAGCGAAGAGCTTGAAACACGTCAAATCTCTCTCTACCATAGTATGTCTTTGAAAAAAGATACGCAAAAAGCAAGGTAAATACAAGAATCAAAAGCTCCAAGCTTTATGTATGCCAGAGTAGACCTGTCAATGCAATATTAATTATCAACAAAGACAGCTACAAGAAAACGAAGAAGCTCAAGACAGCGTTGAATACCAATTCTGTATGTGGAGGCACCTATCAAGAAAGTTCAAGTAAAACAGTTCTTGCGAATATCCTCCATCATTCATGAATCAGTTTAAGATGCCAACAAATCTCCTAAATATTAATCAGGGCCAAGTAGCAATCAGTGGCATGAAGAGGTAAGTGATGAGGTATATTGGCAATTCCCTAGGAGGATATAATTGTACATGCCATTGGAACTCTCCTAGATTGCCTTGTTCAAAGTCTCTGCTCAATAGAGTATTGAACAATGATCCCAGCTGCCGACCTATGCCATACTGTATGCGAGACTGTTTACCTATTGCTCATGCCATCACAACCATATTAATGTCTCAATCATAACAATGATATATGGATTGCCGCATGATGATCCCAGCTGTTGACAAATGCCAAATCAAACTGTAGGAAGAACTGTGTGCTAGATCATGAGCTTCTACCCAAAGGTGAATGCTGAACAGCGGGGACTAGAGGAAATGAAGCAGAAGTACTATGCGTCACTCAATAGTATTTACGTGGTCAAAGAAGTAGAAAGTGATTAGAGTAATTAAAATACATATCTTTATAAAATAGATGGAGATTCATCCAAATTCTTGGAGCAAGAAATTGTATCTACCCTTAAACCCACAGTATATTGATGGTGAACCTTATAGCATCAAGCCTGCACTAATGTAAGTTCTTGGGTCTGATGTGTGCTTTACAGAAACCAGAAACAATGTGGCATGTAAGAGTAAACAGATAATTTAAAGTGTCTGTGATAAGTTCAATTTACAAACAAGATGTTCGTAATAAGCACAATGAGAGTTGTTATCGAACATGTCCACAAGAGTCTAAAATGAAATAACATTTAATTATTTGCTCCCAACTGATAATATTAATCTCAGTCTTGGACAGATTGAGATTAGACGCAAGGAGAAAACAAATATAGAAAGATAATAAAATTCCCTATCAACTGAAGTAAGGTGGTGGAATCTGCACACCAGTAACGAACTACTGCAAGGAAAGAACCACAAGTGTGTCATGATCAAAAATTAATCTTCGGCAATTAAATCAGATCTCAATTCTCTGAAATGCACATTATACAATGCAAAATTCATACTACCAGAAACTAGTAGAAATATATACTCTGGTTGTTAAAAAAAGACAGGAAATCTTCATCCAAAACAAGCGAGGAAAGGGATCTCGTTCCTTGGAAAGAATAATAAAAATAAATACATCGGTACAGTTCTTTCCCAAAGGTAAGAAAGGCTAGATTGTGTACACTGACAATTTTGCATAACAGTGCAAATGAAAGTTGCAAGCAATTTCACAAAAGGTTGCAAGTCTAGAGCAGCATATAGAAATTTGGCAGAGGTTGATAAAATTGATGAACTCAGCAACCCAGCCTTGAGAAAACTGCCTGATAAAAGAAGCATATACACGAGCTGTCTAGGTAAAAGAAAAAAGTAAACAACAAAGCATCGTATACAGTAGGAAGAGTTACATCTATGACAATTGTGGGCTAAAAAGGAAGCACAATATAATACAGAATCTATCGTCTTTTCCCTGCAGCAATTTACTGCCATATCCAAGTACCAACCCTATATAACATTCTAGGTGGGGGGATCAAAAATCAATTTAGTTTTTCTACTAAATAGCATGCACATTAATGTTCCCAGAGCATGTATATAAAGAAGCACTATTAACATAGTCAAAAATACAAAGCTCATAGAAAATGATATTACCTCCCCAGACTTTTGCTTTGAGTTTGATGAGAAGTTTGCTTCCCTTTCATCTTCTTTAACCCCTTTCTGTCCAGGTGTGTTATCGCCTAATGCTTTATCAGCATCCTCTGCCAAGTCTTTCAAGTTTCTTTTGGTTGTTTCTTCATTTGTCACATTTGAATCAGAGGACTCTAGTTTCTTCTTCAATTCTTTCTTTTCTTTCTTGTTTTTCTCGGCACTGTTTTGTTGATCATTATCTCCAGAATCCTTGTCCTCAGCATCCTGCTCCTTTATCCTCTTCTGCCTCAGCACTTCTAGTGATCCCCGCACAGATTCATTCAGCTCCAAGATATTTTTGTATTTATTTGAAGTTTTTGATGGCTTTCTGTTACCTTCAATTGAAATCCTGTTTTCTCTCTCGGTACTTATTTTCTTTTCATTGTTAGCTATCAAATTCTTCTCCTCAAAATTCTTCTTATTCTTCTTCTCTTTTGGCACTTCTAGTGCTTCCTGCAAAGATTTGTCAAGCTTCCCAGAGTTTTTCTTTTTTGGAGGAGTTTTAAAAGTCCTGCTTTTATTTTTGATTGGGCTTCCATTTTCTATATTTGTGCTTTTTTTCTTTTCATCATTATCTATCAAATCCTTGTTGTCAGAATTCTTCTTTTTCTTCTTCTTCTCCGCCTCTTTCAACAGTTCTAGTGATTCATGTGAAGAATTGTCAAGATTCCCACAGTCTGTTTGTTTTAATGAAGTTTTTGAACGCTTGCTATTATCTTTAATTGAGTTTTCATTTTCTTTACAAGTACTCGTTTTATGTTCATCATTATCAATCAAATTCTTATCCAAAATATACTTCTTCTTCATCTTCTCCTCTTTAGTTACTTCTAGTGATTCCTGCAATGATTTTTCAAGCTTGACAGAGCCTGTTTGTTTTGGTGTCTTATCTGAATCCTGATCGATGTCTTTTCCAGGTGCCTTACGCTTTTTGTTTTTGATTTTTGCAAGTTCATTCTGAGCATCATCACAAGAAGTTACACTCTTATCACTTCCAGAAACATGTGGTTTCAAAGCACCTGTTTTACTGTCTAAGACCCAATAAGTATCCCTTATGAAAAAACTTCTCAACAAAAGAATAAGCATTCATTTCATCTCCATGTCATGTTAAGCAAAGGGAAATGGAAAATTTTGTAAAATTTAATTTCACCTGATATTTTCAAGTCTCCCTTAGATGATGGTGCCACCTTTGAATTGACCACCTTACTTGCATCTTTTGTCCGGACCTCTTCCTCTAGAAACTTTAGATTGTTGTTTCGATTGTCAATTGATAAATAATTTTTTTCTCCCTCCACATCTATATCCTCTACATTATGTTTCTTCAAATTTTTACTGCAAATGGCAGAAACCGTATAAAATCATTAATGGCTGATCACCGTAGCAATGTGCATTTGCATGCAACAAAACAAACAAATAATTTCGCACCAATCAGGTCACAATTCCCATGTCTTGCTTTATATGACAATCACTGGAGCAGTAGAGCCTACAAAGACAAATTCCAAAAGCCAAAACATTTTTAACTAGTAATAGAAATTATGTGTTAGGTTTCTATCTGTTGGAGCCCAGATCTGCATGCCTGGACCACTGAAGACGAGGACTTTATTAATTAAAGATTCGTCATGAAGTAACCATGGCAAAGGAAGACAAGCTTGAACAGCACAAGGATCCCTCTCACTTTACATTCTATGGTCAAGGGGAGCACATTCTAACAAGCGATTCACCAACATCAGTAGACTTAATGTAAGACAATATTTCCCAGATCTGAACAGCTGAATAAAATCCACCAGTGTGCATTTTCCCCAACTGACTTCCACCAAGAAGGTTAAAATAAATATTCAGATAAAGCATGTATAGATCTGTTAACATTTAAAAGTTAGACAACCTCAAACGTTCATTAAACATACAAGCCTTTGCTCAAAGTACATAAAGATATTCGTTCAAGGATCCCAAAGCTCATAATAAATATTCAAAGCAAATAACACAAAAGGAAACAGGGATAAACAATGAAATTTGTTGACGCAATTTCTATAGATCAGTGCCTTCTAAATCCACTTGGCATCACATAAATTAATGCAAAGCATATTAAGGGTGGAATAGAAGAATTGAAGGAAACACATGCCAAATCCACAAAGAACTAAGGAATATTCATAGTAGCTGAACACTCGCATTTGACAAAACATAGTATATACATTGAAAATGTAAACCTCTGGCTAGGGAAGAGCAATTTTCAGGAAGACATCTCAGGAAGTAGTTGAGATTGAATAACATAATAACAACCTAAAAAAGATGACGGTAAGAACTTAGTAAAACCCCAAAACCCATCATCCAAAGCCTAAAATAGAATGATAATGATAACAATAATATTTCTATTTACAATAATATATAAAAAAATGCATTCCAGAAGTAGCAAAAGATATCCAGTGAAATATAAGAAATAGAAGGAAAGCATGGTTTTGGAATGATACATGGGTAGAAAATAAACCTGTGGGGTCCATAGCAGAATTTTCAGAATTAGAAATATATACAGAAAAAGATATAGGGATCATAAGTAGCTGGATATGCAGAAATCAAGACTAAACAAATGGATAGCCTTTTCATGGCCAGACCATTTCAATAAGGAGGTAATAAAGAACTTCAATCAGATTATCAAAGGATCTCCCCCGCCAAATATTCCTGGAGCAGATAAGCTACAGTGGCTCAAGAAGCCTTTATCAATAAAGCCAAAGGAATGGGGAGCTTCCCAATAAGAAATGTGTGGACAAAAATAGGATTACCAAAGTCCAATTCATTTATATGGTTGGCAGATTTGGAAAAGGCATTATCATATGAGGCACTTATGCAGAGAGGATTCCCAGGCCCTTTTCTATGCCCAGTGTGTAAGTCTGGTGGCGAATCAATTAATCATACATCTCTTGTTTCACCATGAGTTTGAATCAGCAGTTTGGAGGTTTTTTCTGAAATGTGATATAAATTAGATATGCCAGAAATCTGTGAGACTGTGGTTAAAGTTGTGGCAGAAATTTCTCATAAGTAAAATTCTGGAGTGATATGGGCAATAGTTCTGACGTATATAGCTAGAAAGGAACTCCAGATTTCTCATAGGAAACAATAAGAAAAGGTCTGGAGATTATGGGGTAAAACAGAAGCAGCGGGTAAAATAGAAGCAGCAGTCTCAGAAATCATAAATTCAAAATAGATGTCAGATGATGATCTTCCTAGTGAAGAAATGAAGATTCTACACAGATTGAAATTTGAAAATGATTAAACTGCCCAATAATGGGTGCAGTGGGGATATGTGTAGTAAGCCTTAAAAAACCCTGCTCAAAGAAGGATGAAACTCAACTAATGATGGAGCAACTAAAGGGAACCCAGGACAGGCAGGAGGAGGATTATTTCAAGATGATCAAGGGCAGCCTCAGTTATGTATGAAATGGAAATGGGGAGAGATACAAATAATAAAAGTGGAGACAATAGCTCTCTTGATTGGCTTCTGAATTGCTAGAAAAAGAAGATGGCTAAAATTGGAAGTTGAAGGTGAATCGAAGTTAATAGTAGATGTGGTGTCATCCTGATGTTTGTGGACATATGTCCCATCTCTCTATGGATAATAAAATATATTTGTAATGGTTAAATAGATTGTAATTTTTTTCCCTTGAAACACCAAAAAAAATAATCGCTTGGGACAAAATTGATTAATTTGGTGCTCAAAATTCAAATGGTCAAGTAGGATCAATAGTAGCAAGTGAGAGAATTATATGATACACATTAGTGGATTGGCACTAATACTTGTGTTAAAACCTAAAATAAATCCCCTAATAGCATGTTCTCATCACATAAATCCCCTAAGCAAAATTTGGGAAAATGACATTCAAGGGGCTTCTTTATTCCATTTTCAGTGATGTGAGCTATGTTATCCTAGAATTATATGTGTATTATTTAAATCTCTCATTAAATACCCAATTTTTAATCTTCATCGAATTTTTTATGTTGTTTATTACTTCATATAAAACTTTGGAACTAACTTCATCAATTAATGGCATTAATACCCATAAACTATCAGTTGTCTCTTTGGTGTTTTGCATAAACACAAAAAGGGATGCAAATTTAAGTGACTAGGCCATTGAAAGAGACACAAAGGAGGACACTAATTAGGACACAAACTTAAGTTAATAGGAGGCTCACTCGGACACTAAGAAGAATTCTAAATAGGATGCAAATTTAAGTTGTTGAATGATAGTTGGGACACTAACAACTAACAAGGAAACAAAAAAGGAAGCAGTTTATATGACATTGTAAAATTAGTTGTGTCCTTTGTACCTGCATAAAATACAGTTGTGTCCTTTGTATTCACATAAAATACAGTCGTGTCCTTTGAATCCACATAAAAGACAGTTGTGTCCTTTGTATCCACGGCTCATGTCCCATGTCCAACAAAATTTATAGACCAAGAGATTCTGAAATAAAATCAAACTATTGCTTGCAACTAGAATACAAACACACTCACTTATCTTGAATTGAGTATTGATTGTAAATGTCTTGTAGATCCTTTGTTTGTGTCTTCCAAGAACTTTTCTGTAATGGAATCAAACATCAGCACAAACAAGAGAGCATAAAATCTCAAGGATTACACTACATTTGTTTAATTTTCTACCAAAATGAAGATGTTCAATAATCACGCTAAAGCAAAATGGGAAAAGTCATTAACATTAATCTAGTGTTGAAATCAACTGATCCATTTTCATAAAGATGCATCAATTTACATATCAATATAAAGGATGAGATTGTGCAGTTTATGTATTTCAAGATCAAATCTAAATAATAAGACAACACTTCCATGGTGAACAATTTAATTTTATAATCCCAAACGGACAAAAACCTGGGAACCATTGTCTGGGGAATTTCAGTGCAGCAATGAAATTATTGTTGTCTTGCATTTAGGAAAAAGGTTGGTCTATTGAAGAACTAGGGTATCAGCACTGATATAGAATTTTGACTTGTAACTGCAAAACCATTATAAATTGAATTATTAATCTACAACAAGTAACAAATGGTTATGATCAGGTGGTCAGAACAAACTTAACCAATAGAATAACTTGTCTGGAGCATACATATTTAACATCATTCTCTTATTTGCAACTCTATCCCTAATTCTGTTTGATTGGTTGCCATTTACATGTCTATTGTAGAATAGCTGTTCACCAAAGAGTATCATCTCACTAGGTTATTCTATTGTCATGTCTATTGTGTACTTCACATGTTTTGCATCTTTTTTTGAAAAAAAATGTTTGTTTCTTTACACACAGATCCTACAAGGTCTCCTGCTGGTGTAAATAATAGTTATCATTATATTGTATTGCAATTGCAATGCCCCCTCTTGTCACCTCTAAATGTTTTGCATATTTTTTTGAAAAAACTGCTTGTTTCTTTATGCACAGATCCTACAAGGTCTCCTGCAGGTGTAAATAATAGTTATCATTATATTGTACTTCAATTGCAATGCCCCCTCTTGTCACCTATGAATGTTTTGCATTTTTTTTTGAAAAAAATGCTTGTTTCTTTACTCACAGTAGGTGGTGTTTAAAGGAAAAGAACATCCAAATAAAGATATCAACTAGTACACTAAGCATAATGTTTAATCAAACATAAGCATAACATTCACAAGATACAAGTGTGACTTAAATCACAACATTATCTATTGAAAAAAAGGTGTTCCTACATTTTCAAAGCAATGCCCTCCACCCAAACATAGACAACCTTCCAAAGAGAAAGCCATCCTAAGTTTGGGCAAATCATATTCTTGGCACCAGATATTGGTAGTGAAAAAAAGGAAACTAGGGTATATTCAATTCTGTGCTATTATTGTAGGTCTATTTGACATTTATATATTTTAATGTTTATATTGATACTGTGCTAGCCACTAACATCTATTTGACAGCTTTGGAACACTTTTCCCCTATGTTACGGCAGGGTCCCCCTATGTTATGGCAGGGTTTGGTTGATTTTGCTTTTATGTTGCCCTAAAAAATCTATTTAAAAATTATTAAAAATCAAAGGTAATTGAAAACACTCTTGCGATGCCCCACTTGATGATACCCATTATTTAACATAAACAATATAGAGTGAACCAACTCTAGCTATGAAGTCTTGTATTTTACTTATAACTACATGTCCATCATGACCTTGTCTGAGGCCAGTCTAATTGATGTAATTACTGTAGTGACTTGAGATCCTCGTGATGCCTTGAATGATGCATATTCTAGCCTCCTTGTGTAGTGTTGATGGCAGGTGTGGATCTCTTGAACCTTATAGGATGTTATTGCACTATATGATATCTTTTGTATGTGAGAGTGCATTCGTTTATCTCCCCTGTATTTGAAGGTGTCATGCTGTAATTCATTTTGGAAATGATCAAATACAATAGAGAGTGATTTATGCATCATTGTTTGACTATTTAATTATGTTGGCATTTTATTTGAAGAGAAAATAGTCTCTTATGCAGTAATTGCATTTTATCGATTAAATTATTTTTCATTTAATTATTTAAATTTTGTAAGGCCCATTTTTTGTACTTGCTTCTTTCATCTTTGACCACTCTTATGGTTCAGTGGTTGGTCACTGTTTCACTTGCTATTTTGTTTATGATACCGACATTGTGTCACTCTCTTTACCCAGACATTACTTTATTTCCTACTCAGGGATTGACATATAATGTAGTTCTAGTGATTGATCATGTAATACTCCTCCATTGATTCCATGTTTATACTAGATATGTTACAGTAATGTTATGCTCATGGAACAGTGAGCATATGGTGGACACATTTAGTTTATGATCATGGATGGATTGTTGGGATTGAGTATATGATGTTTATTAGCTCAATATTATTGCTCGTGCAAATGGTGTTTTATGTACACTGACGAGATATCGATGAGTTGATTTGTTCGCCCAAATTTGAGATGGATTTTAGATTAAATGTATTATTAGCTTCACTGTGATATTGATGTATATATGACTGCAGGGTTATCATGTATGATTTACTTTATATGCACATGAGGGTTTGTAGCTCTTGATGGGTGCGTTGAATGTGCATGACACAGGGATATCCAAAAGAAGAAAGGGAAATGAAGGGTGCCAACAAACCATGCCATACCACATACCCACCTCAGCTTAGGTAACTCATTTCCACCCGAATTTATCAGTTCAACCATGGAAAAGAATTAATCCTTATTGTTTGTTTTTTTGCCAGCCTTTTCTATAGTTTGGCCTAAGATGTCATCATATTTGTCTTCCTAAAGAGGACGTTGTATTGTGTTAGCATGTGAGTGTAGTGCCCAGTGGTAGATGTGTTAGGCCCCATACAATTAAATAAGGACTCTCTCTTCTTTCCAAAAATAATAAACTCGGATTTGGATGATTAGCCTAATTTTAGGGAGAGTAATACTTTTAGCATGTGATTTGGGGGTGGGTCCCCCTAGGCAAGGGCTAAATTTGATGGCCATATGGTCATATATACACTTTTTTGCCATAAAATACAATCAATTTTTTTCTAAGACTGTATGGGATGCAAGGTGAAATTCTGAGCAGACCATCATAAACTATAAATAATTATAATAAATATACATATTGTCTTTAAAGTTTGCTTCATCTATTATGAACTATACTAACATTGGAATGGCAATGTAAAATAAATAACCATCCCCAAAATTTTACATGACAAACAGGGTTGACCATCAAATTTAGTCCCAGCTCCTAGGGTATAACTAAGAGGGTTTATGAAACCTAATTAAACCCTAAACAAGATAAAAACTTCTAAAAAGTGCTTAGTGAATGGTTAAGGTTTAGAAAATGAAAGGAATACCATGGAAAGGAACACATGACATCTTTGCATTGGGCAAGGGCTTGGTGTTTTCCTAAAAAGGGTAAATTTTTCCTAATAGGGGATTCTTGCCATTTTGGAGAGAGATGGCTCGTGAGCTAGAGAAAAAAGACTTGTCATGTGGTGGAATTTGAAGTAAGCATTTTTTGTTTTATGTTGCTACATGATGGTAGCATAGATTTATGAAAGTTTCACTGATCTTGTTTTGTTGTTTTATGGTGATTATGACATTTTGGGCACATATTATTTTATGGATTTTCAAATGGCTTGGTGAGCTTGTCCCTTGAGGTTTTCTAAATTGTTACCTTGTTTTTAACAATTTAATTTTTATTATTGTTATGCTATCAAAATTTAGACAAGATTACATAGTAGCAAGAACATCTTTGGAATCGCAAAAAAATTGAGGTATCGATGGCAACGGCGACAAGCAAGCGAACAACAGCGGCGGCGGCAATGGGCGCAACAAGGAGACCAACGGGGAAGGTGACGGCATCAAGCAGGTGTCAGGTGGGCAAGGAGGATGAGGAAGGAGCAAGGTTTGGCTCGGGACTTGGGGCGTGTGGGTCTGCCAACAAACATGGAGACAATAGGGGGAAAATAAAAAAAGCCCAAACCTGTGTTGCTGCTACACAAAATGGTCTGGAAAGCTTATCTCAAGAGCAATCTTTTGGGCTGGAGCAGTCGGTTTGGGATAAGGGCTTATCTTGTGGAGGCTCCTCTCCAAGGAAACAAATTTTTGATGGAACAGTAGGGGCAGCTAGAGTTTCTACCAAGTCAATGGTGTATGCCAGTTGCATTAATACTTCAAATCCTTTCTATTCCTTTGGGGCATTCTACAAAAAATCTATTCTTAGGGCTCAGCCTGGCTCTAATCCCCTTCTGATTTCTAGAAGTCAGATTCCTTTGTCAAAGTCTTCTGAGGAGAATGTAGACGCAGTGGTGGGTTCAAGGGGGAAAGTAGAAACAAAGCTGCCACAAAAAGCAACTCTAGATACGGCTTGCTTCGAAGATATCCCCTTGATTTTTTCCGACATTCCTATTCTATAAATTTTAGATGTAGATATTTCAATGATTTGTGTGCAAAGAGGGAGCAAGTATTTGAATCGCAGATGTGTGGGGAAGCGGCCTTCATGGGAAGATCTTTTGAAAAAGTCGAAAGGAACCTAGCCTTCGTTAAAAGCTCCTTCTCTCTCAATGTTGGCTAATGGTTTATTTATGCTCTTGTTTCAATCATCTAAAGATAGAGATTTTGTGTGGTCTAACGAGCCATGGTTTGTAGGCAAGCAAGGAGTGTTTATGTGTCCCTGGGCCCCTTTTTTTGATCCAATTGTTTCAATTATCTCACAAACTCCAATTTCGGTAAGATTTTATAATCTTCACTTGGCTTTGCATGATCCTAGTCTCCTTAAGCAGCTGGTTAGAAAGTTGGATGCCTTTGTTAAAATCGATGAAACCATTGAGGTTCATCAGTGTTTTGTCAAAGTGTGTAATGATTGATTTCTCCAAACCTCTGCATCATTCCATTCAGAGTTTGTCCTCCCATGGAGTGTGGACTCAATTTATTAATTTTGAAGGACTACTCTTTAGATGCTTCAAGCCTTCAAATGTAATCAAGCTGATCACAAAATTGTTTCATGACCCGAGAAGGGTTTTGTAGGATCTCATGCAACGATCCTAAAAAAATAGGTCAAAAAGATTGGATGCCGGAATCAAGATTTGGTTCACAGTATGTTTTTCCGTTCGAAATCTTTTTTTGTTGAGATCCCATCTTTGGCAGTCCCTCAGGAAGTTCAGGACAATACTCATAAGGTTGTGGATCCGACAGCATCTCAAGGGTTGATCGGTTTGGTGGCAAGGTAGCCTTCTTCCTTTGGGCGATGTTAAACCCTCAAATGAGTTCAAACAAAGAAATTACACCGCCAGGTTCACTGCCCACTTCACAGAGAATTTTGATGATCTCTGTCGAGATGTTTTGTATATAAAAGATAACATAGAGAAGATACAGCAAAAAGTGTCTTCTATTGATTCTAAACTAGATGCTTTAGAAGATAGTTTAGATTGGCTTTCAAAACAGGATCAACAAGCAGAATCTTCTGCTAAAAAGCCCCATTGCTCAGTCTCATTTGGCTCCAATTTTAAGACTGTCAGGAAATAGCCTAGCACTACCCTTATGCAAAGAACACATGTCCAATTGCAACCTTGGTATCTTAACATTGATGACCTTCTCAATCCATTGAATGAGATTACTGCCTGGTGTAATGCCATGAGAGTTATCACTATCAATGCCCATTTAGACCAAGCCGGTACAACTTGTTTTGCTTCAGAGTTCTTCTGGGGTATTGTTAGTCAATGGTGGAGTTCAATGACTGAAGCCCAATAGTATGCACGTGTACATAATCACCCTGATTCTTTAGCCACATTATTTAATTTATTGATTAGTGAGTTTGCACCTCCAGTCGGCAATAGAGAACTGGAATCCAAAAAATGGCTTCTCAAGATGGAGCTATGTGATTTAAACCAGTTTGATGCTTTTGCCAAGCAATTCTGACAGTTGGCATATGACAGCAAGAGTTTTTCATCCACTGAGATTAAGATCAAATTTCTGCATGCTCTACCATATAATCTTATTGATAGAGTTATTTCTTATCTTGATCTTAAGGGACTAACAATTGAAGATCTCTCCCTCTCAGATGTGATTGATTTTTCTAAGCAGCAAGTGATGTGCTTAGTCTCTGAGACTAAGTCGATCCAAAAACTCACCAAGCATCAAGCCTCTCAAATTGCTCATGTATTTCCAGAAACAGCCCCATTTGGTTGTCGGCCATTTGTTCAACCTCGCAAACAGCAGAAGCAGCGCCGCAAGCATGTCTCTTTTAAGCGCCGCTCTTTTCCGCGCAAGCATTCCTATGCTCCTCCTTATCGTTTCCTCAAGAAACGACGCACCGCTCGTCCTCCTTCCAAACAGCGGATTTGCTACATTTGTCGCAAACCTGGAAATATTGCTCCCCAGTGTTCTTGTAAGAACCCAGCTGTCAAAGCTGTCTTTACCTCCCGCGCAGCCGCATGGTGGGATATTGTCGATTCTGATGAAGACCTTTATTTACAGGATGACATCTATGAACCAATTCTAGATGATCTTCCAAAAGGCGATTCAGATGATGACAATGATGCAGATGCTCTCGAGTCATTAACCGATGACTTGGAACAACCGCTATCCAACATGCAACGCCCTTACAGGCCAAGACATCATGATTGGTCCATGTTACCCAATGAAGCATACGGACCCTGGTCTCGACATCATAATGAAGTCCCTGAAAGACCAGAGAAACCCAGAGCAAGAGGACACTCCAGAGGAGAAGGCACATCCAGAGGGAGACAGCCCTCAATGCCTCGAATGCCGCCAACATTGCAAAGACCTCAGCATCCTCCTTTGCAATATCCAAGCTCTTTCAGACCAAGCGACTCTTGGATCAAGAATAAGTTCACCAGCAAAGAACCTCCAAGAGAAATCAAAGCACCAGTGATAGAGCCACAGTGGGATGTGTTATTGCCCACAGAAGAAAATGAAGAGGATGACGAAGTAGGAAGTCTTTTCTACTCCGACCAAGATTACTGCCCTTGTGAATGCAGTAACCTCCAGGAAGAAGAAGCAGAACAAGAGCCTGAAGACATCTACACTGAAAAATCTATTGTTCAAGATCCAGGGAGACAAAAATTGGTATGTATCAGTATTCCTCCCTTAGAACTTCCACAACCAGCATATTTGAACCATTTAATCAATGGAAGGTTTGCCCAATTTTTTACTCTAGAAATCAATGGCAGACTAGTAGATGCCCAGGTTGACACAGGAGCTTCTCTCTCCTTTGCAAAACCACAGCTCATCCATGACTGGAAGACATTGGATGATATCTTAGCTTACAAGAGCTTAGATGTCCAAGGGAATAGTTTCACCTGTAAAGAATATAAACACCAGCAGCGCCTTCGGATACAAAATAAAATCTTTCATGCTGACTTTTTTGCTCTATATAGGATGCCTATAGATATTCTTCTAGGATGATCATTTATTGACAGATACTCTCCCTATGGTTCCACTACCAAGAGTATCATGTTCACTATAGATAATGAAAGGCTCAGAATCCCTCGCCTAATTTATGCCACTGAACAATTTCCAAGTTCAGTGACTCAAGCTCCAGAAATAATCCTAGCTGAGATACAAGAAATAAGAAATAAGATTAAAACCACTATCTGTTCTGATAACCTTCAGCAGTTTTGGTCTAAATCTATTCCCGAAATGGAAAAAAAATCCTTGAAGGCAAGCATATGAAGATTGAAAAAAAGATCCCAATACCAGCACAGGATTATAACGATATGGAACTCCAAATCAAAGAACTGGAGGCAAATGGTTTTATTGAAAAATCTACCTCTCTTTTTTGTTGTTATGCCTTTATGGTAAACAAACATTCTGAACAGAAACAAAGAAAGAAAAGAATGGTCATTAATTACAAACCATTAAATGCTATTACACAACCATTTCCATATCCCATACCAAATAAAAGCTATCTTTTGGAGAAAGTTGCAACGTGTAAATACTTCTCCCAATTCGACTGCAAGTCAGGGTTTTATCAAATAAGAGTCAAAGAAGCTGACAGGGAAAAGACAGCATTCCGCTGCCCTTTCGGTCATTTTCAGTGGACAGTTATGCCTTTCGGTTTGATGAATGCTCCAGCGTATTATCAAGCCCACATGGACAAGATCTTCCAAGGCACCTCTAATTTTTTGTGTATATATTGATGACATATTGATTTTCAGTAACAGTTTGACTGACCATTTTACTCATCTCTCCAAGTTTTTTCATCTGGCGCAAGATGCAGGAATTGTTCTCTCAGAGACAAAAATTCAGTTATGCAAAACTGAATGTAATTTCCTCGATATGGTAATCCGAGATTCAAAACTGCAACTCCAGCCATATATTAAAGAGAAAGTCATCAGTTTCCCTGAGAAGCTAGACAAAGCTAAGCTTCAAGCATTTTTGGGATTATTAAATTATTTGAATAGTTTCTATCCTAACTCTGGTGAAGACAGGTTTATTCTCTAAGAACTTCTCCAGAAAAAAAAAGCTTTTTGTTGAGAAGAACAACATACAGCAGCAGTTCAGAAAATCAAGTCAACTGTAGCCAGATTACCAAAACTGCATATCCCAAAATCCGACCACATGAAAGTTTATACTAATGCCTCCGATATTGCATGGGGAGTACTTGTTTGTGTAGATAATAATAAAGAATTCGTTTGTGAATTCGCTAGTGGAGTTTTCAGTCGTGATGTATTAAAATGGATTTCTTCTGATAAAGAAATCTATGCTGTAAAGAAATGCTTAGAGAAGTTCATGTTAAAACTTCTCCATTTGCCACATTTTGTTGTAATTACCGACTGCACTAGATTTCTGACCTTTAAGAAAAAAGATCATGGTCGGAAGGATGGTCGCAGTAAATATGTAAGATGGCAAGCATTTTTTAATCAGTTTAACTTTTCTGTTGAACACATCAAAGGCACTGAAAATGTTATTGCAGATTGGCTAAGCAGAAATCCTCCAGCAACATTAATGCATCAACCCATTCCTGGTTTTAATCTGACTAGAATCTATAACCAAGGATTTCCTTCTTTGAACATCCTTGTCCAAGAACAGATTCTGCGCGAAGGGTTGCATCCCAGATACACAAGGATTTCTTATGCAGCGGGACAAGACTTACAGATGTCCTCAGCAGCTACAATTCAGGCAAACTGCCATCAAAACTCTAGAGTCATTTACATCGAAAGACTTAACAGTGAATTTCTGTATCATCAATTCACTGAACTCCTAAAGCGTCCATTATGGACATGGCTGATAAAAATCAGATCTCATTTCAATGAACATCTGTACCGGTGGATTGCAAGGCATGGCCCACACCGCATTCATGAAGAGGAGAATCATGATCAAAACACTGTTGTGCATACGATCATCAGAAGACAGCGGGAGTGGGAATCTTATTTCTGCATCACTCCACGATATCACGCATGCGAAGCTGGACCCCAGCACTGACATCTTTCCAGTACCTTTCAGCTCAGGTGTCTATTCAATCCGATCAGCGAAAATAACTTAGAGGATGAAGCGGAAGCAATGTTGGGCCCGCGCACCCAAACATCATCATCATCCAGCGCATCCAACAGCGTCTCACTGTAGCTCACCTTTCACGTTGTAAAGTATGATGGGACTTGACACCGCCTTGATAGCGATCAGGCAGGACCTCCCAAAATGCTATAAATAAGCCTTTCCTCCATAGCATTTCCATCGAAAAATTTCTAAGCATTAGAAATCTAGTAGCCTTGTTGAAAGAGTATGCTCTTCTCTTGCCCTTCTCGAAGGATCCTGAGAATCAGAAATTAAAACAAATGTTTGTAATATTTATAGTTTCAAGTAATAGTGTGAAGCCGTAGCCATTCGGCCCCTACCTACTGCCGCAGGTTTTCGCTCATCAAGCTGTAAAATAAAGGAAGAAAGGAGGCGTCTATTGACATAAAAAGATACGCCTCCTTTCTTCCTTTCTTTTACAGCTTAATGAGCGAAAACCTGCGGCAATAGGCAGGACCTCCCAAAATGCTATAAATAAGCCTTTCCTCCATAGCATTTCCATCGAAAAATTTCTAAGCATTAAAAATCTAGTAGCCTTGTTGAAAGAGTATGCTCTTCTCTTGCCCTTCTCGAAGGATCCTGAGAATCAGAAATTAAAACAAGTATTTGTAATATTTATAGTTTCAAGTAATAGTGTGAAGTCGTAGCCATTCGGCCACTGCCTACTGTCGCAAGTTTTCGCTCATCAAGCTGTAAAAAAAAGGAAGAAAGGAGGCGTCTATTGACGTAAAAAGATTGGTATCAGAGCCATACATCAGAGTCACTGCTAGCTATTGCAAGGATCGTTTGATTTTGTAAGGATTCTCAGCTCCGACTTTTTGAGTTCTTTGCTTTGTAAAATTCTTTGGGAAAGTTTATTGCATCGAGTCACAGGCCGTTTTAAATTGTCATAGGCCGCTTTATCTCTGCATCCTCTGTTTCCCTTGCCAGAATTTTCTCGCTTACCAAACCTCAAATCTCTCCGCTATGGAATTTGGAAAAGCTCAAACCTCCTCTACAATAGAAATAGTCAATGAATCTGAGTTAGAAAGAACCTATGAACTCCCGTCTTTCATTCCTGAAACAATATCTGACTGTCCAGATATTGAAATCACTGAAGAAAACCTTGAAAAAGAAAATAGTCTGTATAAACCTCCGGCTATTAAAGCTTCACATGTCTATAAAAAGTCTGCCTTATTAAAGTCTAAGTTTGTCTATAATTCTACTCACATGTCTTTTGTAAAACCTCGAATCAAATTTGTCGAAGATGATGTAAGACTAGGATCATATTTTAGATTGATAGTACAAGTGCTAATGATCTATCAATAATGCTTAGTTTTTAAGATAGAAAAAATTTACTCTCTCTGTTACCTGAGCAAGAAATCAATTATATCAGGTCACATGAAGATGTGAAATTTGTTCACTTTGGTCTGATCAGAATACAGATAACTCCTTTGATTCCCGGTAATATAAACCCTGTTCTATATCTTGCTTTGTGTGATCGTCGTCAAGTCAATTTCAAGCATTCCTGTCAATTATCCAGTCTCGGTCGCTTGAACGATGATATTATTTGTTTTGAATTTTGTCCTAACCTCTTTGTCGCAGTCCGCGATAAAGGTTGTAAAGAAGTCAAAAATGGATCTTTAGATTGTTGGGGATTGTTCACCTCCCTATTTGGTTTAGATATGTTCGGTGAATTTAAGTATGCGTCTATAAATATTTCTGTTGTTTATAGTATGACGAATACTAACCATCCAAAGATCTTAGAAAATCTGCCATATCCCAGAAGATTGTGGTACTGTCCAACTCCAGAAAGGCCATATCGAGTCAGTCGAAATCTCTTTTGAGTGGAAACTTGACTGGTTGAAAAATGTCTCCCCAAAAATGAAAGGTCAAGCCACAGTCCACAAAAGTGATGGTAGAACTGTAAATATTTTGCCCAGATATTTCTCTGTAAATTCTTCCCATTTATCTCCATCCAAACCATCTACTTCCTCTTCCCGCAGATCTGTCAAAACAGGTCATATCTTAATAGAAGATTAAGAAATTAATCAGGAAACTGATTTACCCTGTACTTTAATGAATCTTCTCAGAGAAGAAAGTCTGAAATTTTATACAGAGAACAAAGTTAATCTGTACAAAGGTGGAAGATGGCCACCTCCTAAAGGAGTCTACAAGCAGCCAGCAGGAACTATACAGTATTTTTCAGCTGCTTATCAAGGCGATGAACCCTCAAATTAGTTCAAACAAAGAAATTACACCGCCAAGTTCACTGCCCACTTCACAGAGAATTTTGATGATCTCTGTCGAGATGTTTTGTATATAAAAGATAACATAAAGAAGATATAGCAAAAAGTGTCTTCTATTGATTATAAACTAGATGCTTTAGAAGATAGTTTAGATTGGCTTTCAAAACAGGATCAACAAGCAGAATCTTCTGCTAAAAAGCCCCATTGCTCAGTCTCATTTGGCTCCAATTTTAAGACTGTCAAGAAACAGCGTAGCACTACCCTTATGCAAAGAACACATGTCCAGTTGCAGCCTTGGTATCTTAACATTGATGACCTTCTCAATCCATTGAATGATATTACTGCCTGGTGTAATGCCATGAGAGTTATCACTATCAATGCCCATTTAGACCAAGCCGGTACAACTTGTTTTGCTTCAAAGTTCTTCTGGAGTATTGTTAGTCAATGGTGGAGTTCAATGACTGAAGCCCAACAGTATGAACGTGTACATAATCAGCCTGATTCTTTAGCCACATTATTTAATTTATTGATTAGTGAATTTTGCACCTCCAGTCGGCAATAGAGAATTGGAATCCAAAAAATGGCTTCTCAAGATGGAGCTATGTGATTTAAAGCAATTTGATGCTTTTGCCAAGCAAATCCGACAGTTGGCATATGACAGCAAGAGTTTCTCATCCACTAAGATTAAGATCAAATTTCTGCATGCTCTACCATATAATCTTATTGATAGAGTTATTTCTTATCTTGATCTTAAGGGACTAACAATTGAAGATCTCTCCCTCTCAGATGTGATTGGTTTTTTTAAGCAGCAAGTGATGTGCTTAGTCCCTAAGACTAAGTCAATCCAAAAACTCACCAAGCATCAAGCCTCTCAGATTGCTCCTGTATTTCCAAAAACAGCCCCATTTGGCTGTCGGCCATTTGTTCAACCTCGCAAACAGCAGAAGCAGCGACGCAAGCATGTCTCTTTTAAGCGCCGCTCTTTTTCGCGCAAGCATTCTTATGCTCCTCATCGTTTTCTCAAAAAACGACACACCGCTCGTCCTCCTTCCAAACAGCCGATTTGCTACATTTGTCGCAACCCTGGCCATATTGCTCTCCAGTGTTCCTGTAAGAACCCTGCTGTCAAAGCTGTCTTTACCTCCCGCGCAGCCGCGTGGTGGGATATTGTCGATTTTGATGAAGACCTTTATTTACAGGATGACATCTATGAACCAATTCTAGATGATCTCCCAGAAGGCGATTCAAATGATGACAATGATGCAGATGCTCTCGAGTCATTAGCCGATGACTTGGAACAACCGCTATCCAACATGCAACGCCCTTACAGGCCAAGACATCATGATTGGTCCATGTTACCCAATGAAGCATACGGACCCTGGTCTCGACATCACAATGAAGTCCCTGAAAGACCAGAGAAATCCAGAGCAAGAGCACATTCCAGAGGAGAAGGCACATCCAGAGGGAGACAGCCCTCAATGCCTCAAATGCCGCCGACATTGCAAAGACCTCAGCATCCTCTTTTGCAATATCCAAGCTCTTTCAGACCAAGCGACTCTTGGATTAAGAATAAGTTCACCAGCAAAGAACCTCCAAGAGAAATCAAAGCCCCAGTGATAGAGCCACAATGGGATGTGTTATTGCCCACAGAAGAAAATGAAGAGGATGACGAAGTAGGAAGTCTTTTCTACTCCGACCAAGATTACTGCCCTTGTGAATGCAGTAACCTCCAAGAAGAAGAAGCAGAACAAGAACCTGAAGACATCTACACTGAACAATCCATTGTTCAGGATCCAGGGAGACAAAAATTGGTATGTACCAGTATTCCTCCCTTAGAACTTCCACAACCAGCATATTTGAACCATTTAATCAATGAAAGGTTTGCCCAATTTTTTACTCTAGAAATCAATGGCAGACTAGTAGATGCCCAAGTTGACACAGGAGCTTCTCTCTCCTTTGCAAAACCACAGCTCATCCATGATTGGAAGACATTGGATGATACCTTAGCTTACAAGAGCTTAGATGTCCAAAGGAATAGTTTCACCTGTAAAGAATATAAACACCAACAGCGCCTTCGAATCAAAATAAAATCTTTCATGCTGACTTTTTTGCTCTAAATAGGATGCCTATAGATATCCTTCTAAGAGGATCATTTATTGACAGATACTCTCCATATGGTTCCACTACCAAGAGTATCATGTTCACTATAGTTAATGAAACGCTCAGAATCCCTCCCCTAATTTATGCCACTGAACAATTTCCAAGTTCAATGACTCAAGCTCTAGAAATAATCTCAGCTGAGATACAAGAAATAGGAAATAAGATTAAAACCACTATCTGTTCTGATAACCCTCAGCAGTTTTGGCCTAAATCTATGCCCGAAATGGAGATAAAAATCCTTGAAAGCAAGCATATGAAGATTGGAAAAAAGATCCCAATACCAGCTCAGGATTATAACGATATGGAACCCCAGATCAAAGAACTGGATGCAAATGATTTTATTGAAAAATCTATCTCTCCTTTCTTTTGTTATGCCTTTATGGTAAACAAACATTCTGAACAGAAACGAGAAAAAAAAAGAATGGTCATTAATTACAGACCATTAAATGCTATTACACAACCATTTTCATATCCCATACCAGATAAAAGCTATCTTTTGGAAAAAGTTGCAACGTGTAAATACTTCTCCCAGTTCGACTGCAAATCAGGGTTTTATCAAATAAGAGTCAAAGAAGCTGAAAGGAAAAGACAGCATTCAGCAGCTCTTTCGGCCATTTTCAGTGGACAGTTATGCCTTTCGGTTTGATGAATGCTCCAGCATATTATCAAGCCCACATGAACAAGATCTTCCAAGGCACCTCTAATTTTTTGTGTATATATTGATGACATTGATTTTCAGTAACAGTTTGACTAACCATTTTACTCATCTCTCCAAGTTTTTTCATCTGGGGCAAAATGCAGGAATTGTTCTCTCAGAGACAAAAATTCAGTTATGCAAAACTGAATGTAATTTCCTCAGTATGGTAATTCGAGATTCAAAACTGCAACTCCAGCCACATATTAAAGAGAAAGTCATCAGTTTCCCTGAGAAGCTAGATAAAGCTAAGCTTCAAGCATTTTTGGGATTATTAAATTATTTGAATAGTTTCTATCTTAACTCTAGTGAAGACAGGTTTATTCTTCAGGAACTTCTCCAGAAAAAAAAAGCTTTTTGTTGGGAAGAACAACATACAGCAGCAGTTCAGAAAATCAAGTCAACTGTAGCCAGATTACCAGAACTGCATATCCCAAAATCCGACCACATGAAAGTTTATACTGATGCCTCTGATATTGCATGGGGAGTACTTGTTTGTGTAGATAATAATAAAGAATCCGTTTGTGAATTCGCTAGTGGAGTTTTCAGTCCTAATGTATTAAAATGGATTTCTTCTGATAAAAAAATCTATGCTGTAAAAAAATGCTTAGAGAAGTTCATGTTAAAATTTCTCCATTTGCCACATTTTGTTGTAATTACCGACTGCACTAGATTTCTGACCTTTAAGGAAAAAGATCATGGTCGGAAGGATGGTCGTGGTAAATATGTAAGATGGCAAGCATTTTTTAATCAGTTTAACTTTTTTGTTGAACACATCAAAAGCACTGAAAATATTATTGCAGATTGGCTAGGCAGAAATCCTCTAGCAACACTGATGCATCAACCCATTCCTGGTTTCAATTTAACCAGAATATTTAACCAAGGATTTTCTTCATTAAACATCCTTGTACAAGAACAAATCTCTTCGCGAAGGGTTGCATCCTAGATACACCATGATTTCTTATGCAGCAGAGACAAGACTTACAAATGTCTTCAGCAGCTACACTTCAAGCTAAACCGCCACCAGAACTCTGGAGTCATCTACATAGAACGGCTAAACAGTGAATTTCTGTTTCACCAATTCACTGAACTACTCAAAGCGTCCATTATGGATATGGCTGATAAAAATCAGGTCTCCTTTCAATGAACATCTGTACCGGTGGATTGCAAGGCATGGCCCACACCGCATTCATAAAGAGGAAAATCATGATCAAGACACTATTGTGCATACGATCATCAGAAGACAGCGGGAGTGTAAATCTTATTTCTACATCACTCCACGATATCACGCATGCGAACCTGGACCTCAGCACTGGCATCTTTTCAGTACCTTTCAGCTCAGGTGTTTATTCAATCCGATCAGCGAAAATGACTTAGAGGATGAAGCGGAAGCAATGTTGGGCCCGCGCACCCAAACATCATCATCATCCAGTGCATCCAACAGCATCTCACTATAGCTCACCTTTCACGCTGTGAAAAAGTATGATGGGACTTGACAGTTTGTTACGTCAATAGACGCCTCCTTTCTTCTGCAAATTTTCTTTTACAGCTTGATGAGCGTCTAAAAACCTGCGGCAGTAGGCAGGGGCCGAATCGCTATGGCTTCACACTATTACTTGAAACTATAGATATTACAAACACTTGTTTTAATTTCTGATTCTCAGATCTTTCGAGAAGGGCAAGAGAAGAGCATACTCTTTCAACAAGGCTACTAGATTTCTAATGCTTAGAAATTTTTCAATGGAAATGCTATGGAGGAAAGGCCTATTTATAGTATTTTGGGAGGTCCTGCCTGATTGTTGTCTAGGCGGTGTCAAGTCCCATCATACTTTACAACTTGCAAAAGTGAGCTACAGTGAGATGCTGTTGGATGCGCTGGATGATGATGATGTTTGGGTGCGCGGGCCCAACATTGCTTCCGCTTCATCTTCTAAGTCAGCTTCAGCTAATGGGATTGAAAAGACATCTGAGCTGGAAGGTACTGGAAAGATGTCAGTGCTGGGGTCCAGCTTCGCATGCATGATATCGTGGAGTGACGTAGAAATAAGATTCCCACTCCAGCTATCTTCGGATGATTGTATGCACAACAGTGTCTTGATCATGATTCTCCTCTTCATGGATACAATGTGGGTCATGCCTTGGCAACCCACCGATACAGATGTTCATTGAAAGGATACCTGATTTTAATTAACCTTGTCCATAATAGACGCTTTGAGTAGTTCAGTGAATTGGTGAAATACAGAAATTCATTGTTTAGTCGTTTCGATGTAGATGACTCCAAAATTCTGGTGGCGGTTAGCTTGAAGTGTAGCTGTTGAAGACATTTGTAAGTCTTGTCCTGCTGCATAAGAAATCCTTGGTGTATCTGGGATGCAACCCTTCGCGAAAGAATTTGTTCTTGTACAAAGATGTTTAATGAAGGAAATCCTTGGTTATATATTCTGGTTAAATTGAAACCAGGAATGGGTTGATGCATCAGTGTTGCTGGAGGATTTCTGCTTAGCCAATCTGCAATAACATTTTCAGTGCCTTTGATGTGTTCTATAGAAAAATTAAACTGGTTAAAAAATGATTGCCATCAGACATATTTACCACGACCATCTTTCAGACCATGATCTTTTTCTTTAAAGGTCAGAAATCTAGTACAGTCGGTAATTACAATAAAATGAGGCAAATAGAGAAGTTTTAACATAAACTTCTCTAAGCATTTTTTTACAGCATAGATTTCTTTATCAGAAAAAATCCATTTAAGGACATCAAGACTAAAAAATTCACTAGCAAATTCACAAACAAATTCTTTATTATCTACTATACAAACAAGTACTCCCCAGGGAATGTCGGAGGCATCAGTATAGACTTTCATTTGGTCAGATTTTGGGACATGTAGTTCGGGTAGTGAAGCAACTTTTGATTTGATTTTCTGAACTGCTGCTATATGACGTTCTTCCCAACAAAAACCTTTCTTTTTCTGGAGAAGTTCTTGAAGAATAAACCTGTCTTCACCAGAGTTAGGATAGAAACTATTCAAATAATTAGGTAATCTCAAAAATGCTTGAAGCTTAGCTTTATCTAGCTTCTCTGAAAAACTGATGACTTTCTCCTTGATATGAGGCTGTATCTGCAGTCTGGAATCTCGAATCACCATTTCGAGGAAATTACATTCAGTTTTACATAACTGAATTTTTGTCTCTGAAAGGACAATTCTTGCATCGTGAGCCAGTTGATAAAATTTGGAGAGATGAGTAAAATGGTCAGTAAGAGAATTACTCAAAATTAGTATGTCATCAATATATACACAAAAAATTAGAGGTGCCTTGGAAGATCTTATCCATGTGAGCCTGATAATATGCTAGAGCATTCATCAGACCGAAAGGCATGACTGTACATTGGAAATGGCCAAAAGGGCAGCTGAATGCTGTGTTTTTCTGGTCAGCTTCGTTGACTCTTATATGATAAAAGCCTAACTTGCAGTCAAATTGGGAGAAGTATTTATATGTTGCTACTTTCTCCAACAGATAGCTTTTATCTGGTATTAGATATGGGAATGGCTGAGTGATAGCATTTAATGGTCTGTAATTGATGACCATTTTTTTCTTTTCTCTCTTCTGTTTCTTGAATGTTTGTTTACCATAAAGGCATAACAACAGAAATGAGAAGTAGATTTTTGAATAAAGCCATTTGACTCTAATTCCTTGATCTGGAGTTCCATATCGTTATAATCCTGAGCTGGTATCGGGATTCTTTTCTCAATTTTCATATGCTTGCCTTATAGGATTTTGATCTCCATTTCAGGCATAGATTTAGACCAAAATTGTTGAGGGTTGTCAAAACAGATAGTGATTTTAATCTTATTTCCTATCTCAGCTGGGATTATCATACTTGGTGCTTGAGTCATTGAACTTGAAAATTGTTCAGTGGCATAGATAAGGCGAGGAATTCTTAGCCTTTCATTATCTATTGTAAACATGATACTCTTGGTAGTAGAACCATAGGGAGAGTATCGGTCAATAAATGATCCTCCTAAAAGAATATCTATAGGCATCCTTTTTAGAGCAAAAAAGTCAGCATGGATGATTTTGTTCTGTATCCGAAAGGGTTGCTGGTGTTTGTATTTTTTACATATGAAACTATTCCCTTGGACATCTGAGCTCTTATAAGCTAGGGTATCATCCAATGTCTTCCAGTCATGGATAAGTTATGGTTTTGCAAAGGAGAGAGAAGCTCCTGTATCAATCTGGGCATCTACTAGTCTGCCATTAATTTCTAGGGTAAGAAACTGGGCAAACCTTCCATTGATCAAATGATTTAGATACGCTGGTTGTGAAAGTTCTAAGGGAGGAATACTAGTACATACTAGTTTTTGTCTCCCTGGATCCTGAACAATGGCTTGTTCAGTGTAAATGTCTTCAGGCTCTTCTTCTGTTACTTCTTCCTAGATATTACTGCATTCACCAGGGCAGTAATCTTGGTTGGAGTAGAAAAGACTTCCTACTTCGTCATCGTCTTCTCTTTCTTTTTCTATGGGCAATAACACATCCCACTGTGGCTCATTCTGAAGCTCCACCTTTGGTGCTTTGAATTTCTCTTAGACTGTTCTTTGCTGGTTAACTTATTTTTTATCCAAGAGTCGCTGGGCTCTGAAAGAGCTTGGATATTGCAAAGGAGGATGTTGGAGGTCTTTGCAATGTTGGTGGCATACGAGGCATTGAGGGCTGTCTCCCTCTAGATGTGCCTTCTCCTCCGGAGTGACCTCTTGCTCTGGGTTTCTCTGGTCTTTTTGAGACTTCATGGTGATGTCAAGACCAGGCTCCATGTGCTTCATAGGGTAACATGGACCAATCATGATGTCTTGGCCTGTACGGTCGTTGCATGTTGGTTAACGGTTGTTCTAAGTCATCGGTTAATGACTCGAGAGCATCTGCATCATTGTCATCAGTCTGCGAGATCTTCTTCTGGGAGATAATCTAGAATTGGTTCATAGATGTCATCCTGTAGGTAGAGAGTCTTCATCAGAATCGACAATATCCCACCACGCGGCTGCGCGGAAAGTAAAAACAGCTTTGACAGCAGAGTTCTTACAGGAACACTAGAGAGCAATATGGCCAGATTTGCGACAAATGTAGCAAATCGGCTGTTTGGAAGGAGGATGAGCGGTGCGTCGTTTCTTGAGGAAACAATGAGGAGCATAGGAATGCTTGCGCGGAAAAAGAGCGGTGCTTAAAAGAGACATGCTTGCGACGCTGCTTCTGCTGTTTGTGAGGTTGAACAAATAGCCGACAGCCAAATGGCACTGTTTCTAGAAATACAGGGGCAATCTGAGAGGCTTGATGCTTGGTGAGTTTTTGGATCGACTTAGTCTTAGAGACTAAGCACATCACTTGCTGCTTAGAAAAATCAATCACATCTGAGAGGGAGAGATCTTCAATTGTTAGTCCCTTAAGATCAAGATAAGAAATAACTCTATCAATAAGATTATATGGTAGAGCATGCAAAAATTTGATCTTAATCTCAGTGGATAAGAAACTCTCGCTGTCATATGCCAACTGTCAGAATTGCTTGGCAAAAGCATCAAACTGCTTTAAATCACATAGCTCCATCTTGAGAAGCCATTTTTTGAATTTCAGTTCTCTATTGCCGACTGGAGGTGCAAACTCACTAATCAATAAATTAAATAATGTGGCTAAAGAATCAGGCTGATTATGTACACGTTCATACTGTTGGGCTTCAGTCATTGAACTCCACCATTGACTAACAATACCCCAGAAGAACTTTGAAGCAAAACAAGTTGTATCGGCTTGGTCTAAATCGGCATTGATAGTGATAACTCTCATGGCATTACACCAGGGAGTAATCTCATTCAATGGATTGAGAAGGTCATCAATGTTAAGATACCAACGCTGCAACTGGACATGTGTTCTTTGCATAAGGGTAGTGCTACGTTGTTTCTTGACAGTCTTAAAATTGGAGCCAAATGAGACTGAGCAATGGGGCTTTTTAGCAAAAGATTCTGCTTGTTGATCCTGTTTTGAAAGCCAATCGAAACTATCTTCTAAAGCATCTAGTTTAGAATCAATAGAAGACACTTTCTGCTGTATCTTCTCTATGTTATCTTTTATATACAAAACATCTCGACAGAGATCATCAAAATTCTCTGTGAAGTGTGCAGTGAACCTTACTGTATAATTTCTCTGTTTGAATTCATTTGAGGGTTCAACTTCTCCTTGATAAGCAATCGAAAAATATTGTAGAGTTCCTGCAGGTTGCTTATAGCTTCCTTTTTGAGGTGGCCATCGTCCACCTTTGTACAAAGTGACTTTGTTCTCTGTAAAGAATTCTAGACTATCTTCTCTGGGAAGATTCATTAATGTACAGGGTAAATGATCTCGTGGATCATTTCCTTGATTGATTTCTTCATCTTCTATTAAGATGCCCTGTTTTGACAGATCTGCGGGAAGAGGAAGTAGATGGTCTGGATGGAGATAAATGGAAAGAATTTACCATCCAAAGATCTTAGAAAATCTGCCATATGCTAGAAGATTAAGTGGTACTGTCCAACTCCAGAAAGGCCATATCGAGTCAGTCGAAATCCCTTATGAGTGGAAACTTGACTGGTTGAAAAATGTCTCCCCAAAAATGAAAGGTCAAGCCACAGTCCACAAAAGTGATGGTAGAACTGTAAATAATTTGCCCTATGTAAGTGTTGCCTTGGAGGTATGAACTTGTATGGACAAATGAGGTGCAAGTTCTTAAAATGTTATTGAAGTCGTATCAATTACATTATTGATTGGCTATTATATAGCAAAAGAAACTCCCAAAACTAAACAAGAAAGCCTATCTACAACAACCAATGAGCTAAAAACAGCTCAAGCATCTACAGAGCTACAAAACCAACAACTAGTCATTATTTAGGCTTTATTGTAGAATGACAAAGACTAAAGCATTATCTAGTCTAATTTATCTAATGCCCACCTTATTGACTAAATCAGAAACAATTCCAAGTTTATCTTTAAACTTTACAAACTTATCTTTACCAAGAGGTTTACTCATTATGTCAGCAGGTTGCTCTATTGAAGGACAATAAAAAAGACAAACATCTTCATTATTAACCAATTGGTGGATGTATTGGTGATAAACTTCAATGTGTTTGGTGTATGCGCGGGCTAGGATTACCAATAACAATCCTCTCTCTTTATAGATTAGAATACAAAGGTCATAACAATAGAACCTGCATATACTTGGATGGTACAACGACAATGCTCGAGGTGGCAGTAGATCTAGCAGAGGGCAATCCCCACTCAATAGCGAAGGTATAGGGTCCCAACCCCTGTGACTAAGATTCGGAGTATGGATCTAACTAGATTCCAAAGTAAATCAAATAATATAACAATAGTAACAAAGGGGTATATCAAGGATATAATAAGGATACTGCATGTAAGGAATTGAGGAACAAATGTACCCTAGATCCAAGATAGTTGTGACATACTAAACTAATAATAAAGTGGGTGGTGCAATGGTCAACCAATGGGTGGTCTATGCAACCTAAGGTGATAATGGCAAGCCTAAGCAACCCTATAACTATACCAACTTATTCTATATAAAAATGAAGCATAAACAAGGACACATAAACATGCATCTACTATAACATTAAGCAAAGCAGATCTATCTACTAAATAAAAAATAGGGATAGAGATATTTACCTTTGGGGTGACTCATCAGTGCATCAATCTCCCCCTTGGTTAAAGTGGCACTTTGTAAGAGATGTTGTAGGATGGAGACCTCAAATGGCAAGAAGAAGACCTAGATATCCTTAGTTGGGCACTCCAAAGACTAGGACACCTCTTTTATATGACTCCTCCTGCTTCAAAGACCTTTAGCAAGACTAGACCACCAAAAATAAAAATTTAAACTCTAATTCCTTTTACTACTTAAAAGCATAAATGCGAGCACAAGCACAATAAGAGTGTTGTGATATGTTTGGAATGATAATATGACCCCTATATATATGGCTCCAAACACATAATTAACCCTAAACTCTAGGCCAACGATATTGGCCAGGGCGATACAGTCGAAAAGGATGTCCACTGACACATAATTGTAATAGTCAAGCTGATACAATACAACTAATAGAGACAAGACTCAGAATTATATCAACCAAGCCAATACAATATAGGGAAAGACCGTTATGGAACAAACAACATCAACTTGGTCGATACAATAAGAACATAAAGTGGCTAGCATGACTAGACAGAAAGTAGACGAAGAGGTAAGATGGAAAGAGACTCAGAGGTCATATTGATAGTAATGAAGGTATGACAAAATAGTATGCAAACATCTCTTGCAAAGTACCACATGTCGATCCCACCCCATTCTTGGTGCACTCAAAGAGATTGATGTGCCGTCAAGCCCCTGCAAGAGAAACTATCGGTAAAGTGTTCAAAGTGAAAAATATCAAGGGTATACACTTGGTTCTGACTTAAAAAATTGGGTTCTTCACCAACTTGAGAACGGTATGGTTGTCACAAAAAATAGGAGTGCATGCATTTTGGTCACGTTGAAGATCCTCCACTATAGTTTGAACCCGACATAATTTCACAACCTGCACTAGCTACTGCTTTGTACTCAACTTCAATGGAGGACAAGGCAATTGTAGTCTGAAGCTTGTTCTGCCGTGAAAAAACTCTTGAACCAAGAGTGAGCATAACTTTATGTAGACCTTTTTGAATCAACTAATCCTTACCTGATCTAAAGCAATATATCCCGCTAGCTCAAAATCAATAGATTTCTGATATGTTTTTCATCAAAGTATCATATTCAACCTTCACAATAGATTCCCATTCATAGCTTAAATTCAAGCAAAATTTATCTGCTCGCTATTTTGCACTACTTGTTTCCCCGATCTTGTACCTTCCATTGGTTCTGGAAACTCACTCTACCATACATCCTTCATTGTGGCATAGAACCATTTCGGTCTCTTGTGTTGGCTTACCTCATGTGGCTTTGAATCATGTTTCTTTCACTAGATCCCTCGCTGGAACTTGACTCCCTTGGTGTTTCCCTCTTTGAGCCCTGTTAACCTTTTGCACTTTGAAATGTTCTAGAATCATTAACAATTATCAATACATTACTGATATTTGTAGATTTACTATTAATTGAGAAAATGGTAATTTCTCATCTACATCTTTATTTACCACAACTTTGTTTGTAAAGACATCTAGAAATCTATAAGACTTGGACTACTCACTATAGCCAACAAACATGTATGTTTTACATTTGACATCTAAACCACTCTTCTTTTTTTTGAATCAATTGAAAAATGGTACAACAAAAAATACGAAAAATCACTTACATTATGTGTACTACATGACCATGTTTTTTCAAAAGTGATGTTCTAGAAGACTTTACAAGGACTTCCATTAAGAATGTAAAGAGTTGTATTCGCAACTTATACCTAATACCGAAAAGGTACATTCTGGCTTTGCACCATGCATCATGTTATCTCCATAATTGTCCAATTTCTTCTTTCCACAACTCCATTTTGTTGTGGAGTGTAAGGAGTAGTATATCGCCTATATATACCTTCCTACTTGCAAAACTCTTTGAACTGGTTTGAGATGAATTTGCTTCCATTGTCTGACCTAGGAGATTTGACTTGTTTACTTAATTGCTTTTCCACCAAAGCTTTCCATGCAATAAAGTGACAAAAACAATCTAATTTTTTATATAGGAAGTAAACTCACATTTTTCTAGAAAAATCAACAATCAACAAGAAATATTGATCTCCAAACACTATAAGATTTTTTATTAAACTATGCAAATTTGCATGTACCAAGTCCAATACTCCTATGGCCCTCCATGCCTTACCAGTAGCAAAAGGATGTTGAATCTGCCTACCCATCTTTCAACCCTTCACAAACATTTTGACTTTCTTGAATGAATGGAAATACATTCACCATATTGGTCTTGCTTAGTATATTTAGATATTGATAACTAAAATGACCATATCTTTCACGCCAAAGTACTAATGTTTCAATTGATGTTAGTGCATGTACTTGTACTGCTTTGGAATCAATTAGTTTATATAAACCCTTTCACCAATTCCAACAACAATTACTTTGTGCAAATACTAAAATTTGGTATTATACATTTGGTAACGTCAGTTTTGACCTACCTTCACCTTAATGGCTTATGCCCACACATATGACTTGTATTCATCATTCTCTCACATCCACATGCTATCTATGGGCTTAATCCTTCCAGGTGGTTGTCAATCACTAACAAGAACTCCCCCAATCTTTGCCAAACCAGCAAACTATCATACTCAATCATCTCTATATCATCAGATCAAGTTTCTTGTCTCCTGAATAAAAATGTCAAACTTAAATGACATCGTCCAGACATTACCAACCAGGTCTGACATTTTAGTCCTTCACCCAACAACGGTGAAATTCCAAAATCAAATCATTCCTATGGGTCGGTCCATTTAACATGTCAGTGGCATGAGAAATCACCTAATTAGACTCATATACAAACAAAATAATTTTTCCAATGAGATGTGGGTGAGTTGGTTAAGTGGTTTGGTTGTTTCAATGCCCACCCAGGTTTGAATAACTGGAAAGGCATATGAGGCCAATTGTGGCTGTGGTTTATATTCTCGAGGCCGTTGATGGTCATTGGTTATTCTCGAGGCCGATGGTGGCCATTGTTGATATTCTTGGCCCAGTTGTGGCCGTTGTATCTGGTATATGTGGTAGATGATCACTTGGAGATTTGGGCCCCCGATTGTGTCCCAGACCGGTTCGTAGCTTTGGTCAAAAGCGAATATCTATAAAAACAAAAGTTTAGGCTTATTTATCATTTGGTATTTATTTAGCACTCATCTGGTACACATCTATACACTACTGCACATCAAGGAAAATGGCCCTATTCCTCCAAATTTACAAATCAGTCACTAGGAGTAGTCATCAGCGAAGTCTGAAGCACACCAAGCTAAGTCAAGAGCAAACATTGTCAAGTGTCAAAAGTTGAATCACTAGATACATTCATATAGCAAAGAAGCACAATTACACACACTAAAGGAAAGAACTACATGTGGCTTGACTTCTCTCTTCGGAGTATTGGATACGCAAGCAGTGTTTAATCATCAACGAGAGTGATTGGGGTCTGCTCAGCACATTACACTTCCCAAGTTATTATAGGTTTTGGACCCTTCACAAGTAGACCTCAGGTTTCGAGTGAAGAAGATGGATTTATGAATATTGTGCACGTGATCAGACCTCAGGATAACAAACAAATCCTAAGGATAAATAGGCACATTCGCTTGTGTCAAAACAAAAGAGCAAAATCTATAGCGACAGAGCCATGTAGCTAAGAACATACCATCCAAACACTATCGCCCTGAGGTTGGCAGTATTGTCTAAATGCAAACAGAGATCCAGACCCTAATCTAAATGACTTGCAGTCCACCTTGTCATCCTTTCTGACATATGCGACTTGTCTCAATCCTACACAAAACATGGTAAAGCTAAGTATATTATCCCTTTGTTGCACTTTTTATATTTAGCAAATGCAATAGTCAAATCAATTTCCAATCCTTTACATTCAAATTTATGCTTAGTTGTCATATATTATAATCTAAATTAATTTACAAGTTTCATTCATAATTAAGGTTAGCATTAATCTAAAATAAGGTAAAACATATTGGTGAACCCGAATATTGCTTGGACACTATCAAAACACAGTTTCCCTTAGGGTGTCATCCTTCTTTCTAGGGTTATCAAAAAAATTGCCTAGGAGTTTCATTTTCAGACCTGATTTATGATTTCCCCTTATCCTTTGTGCAAAATCAGAAGTCTTTATCTTTTGCCCTAGGGTTTCACACTCATTCTTTTATTTGGGTTTCCTCTATTAAAATTATTCCTTGATTGGCGTATATTTGGATCAAAACGGCTCTATTTTTCAAACGCTTCAAGGTTTTTGCTAATCGTATTGGGTGGATAAAAAACTTAATTTTTGTTTGCCAAAATGATGTACGGATTTTCTCGAATTTGCAATTTAATATTTTTAGTAAATTTGGCCTAAAAGACGAAGGGTGAACCTATTTTCAAAATAATTTTTGGGTTTCATCTATCTACTGTTTTTTTATCAAAACCTCTTTCTATTTCTAAAAATTCCTCACAATTTTCTTGGATTGGTCGGTTCTTTACTTGACCCTTGTCAAGGCACTACTTCTACGCTTGTTTTCCTATTAGGAGTAGGCTTTGTGTTTGTCATGCTTGCTCTATTAGGGTTTGGTAAATTTAAAATGAGTGACAAATCTAAAACCCCTAGTAGCCCTTACCTCGTGGATCTCCTATTGCCTAGCCATTTCATGCATTATGTTTAGAATAATGGATGGACTAATAGTTAAACTTGTGCAATTAATAATGCTAATTATGTATATGAAGAATATGATTGTTAAGGAAATGGTTATGACTATGATTATGAAAAGGATTGGTAAAATAGTGATGAACGTAGTGAAAAAGAAAATGAACAAACTAATTCTAAAATGGAAGAGGCTACTTCTTACCATTCTTCTATTAATGATACACTAGAACAAAAGGAAAGTCAACAAAATACAAATGTGTGTTCTTAAGAGCTTAATGTCAAATGTGAATCAGCAAGATACACTTACTTTTGACTTACATCAAATCAATCCAAATAATATACTGTGTAAAGAATATCCATTTCGCACACATGGTTTGCCACAACAGTTTGTCAAAGCAATTCATCTTATTCGGTGCTACAGAATGTCAGGACATAAGACATGCATGCAAAATGATGTTATTATTGCAAAAGAATGTGCTAGTATTCTTCCTCCTAAAAAAAAATGTAATGATATTTCTTCTACTTTACATGAGACTTCTATTGAAACACAATGTGATGCCATCTCTATGCCTCCTCTAGAACAAATATGTGATGAAGTTTCCATAGATTATAATCCCGAGTTATGCAATGATGTTTCCACAAAATGTGATTCCAAGAAATGCAATGATGAAAATGTTAGTGATGCACTTCTTATAGAGGAACCTCTACTTAGACCTTCTGCACTTGTTCATGGTAGTGTATTCAATGCAGCCTGTCATGATAAGACTCATTTGTTGAATGAATCTATCCAAAGTGTCATCATTCCTGCAAATCAGATGATTACTATGATGCAATCTATAGACACATTCCAATAACAAATCCAAGCTTTATGTTTTAAAGGTTACCTCACATGAGGATAGACTTGCATATACTCAAACTCGTGATCATGGAAATACAGATATTAATCACAAGAAAGTTTCAGATGAAACAATTAATCATAAGATACACAAAAAGAAAATTGCAAATGTGGTCATAAATAAGAAGGTTGGCCTAGGTGTGTTACCTCCCGAGGCATTAAGGTCCTAAATAAAAGGCAAGAAACAGAGGACATGGGTTACAAGGCTAATGTTACCACAAAGGCACCAATGGCAAATAAGAATCAACCACTTAAGTTTAATCGTTTCAAAGATCGACCAAGAGCTATCTTACGAACATTACTGGATGAGAAGCTAATCAATTTACCTCCTACTTACTATCACCCTCTCCATCGCCTCGAACGAGTGGGGGCAAGACCATTTTGTAACTATCATCGTATCAATGGACATAAAGATAAAAATAGTTATGCTTGCGACAAAAGATTGAACAACTTGTGAATAGAGGGATTATTACATTCAGAAAAGTTGACACTAGGTCAACAAGGTCCCCTTCTCCATCTCCTCCTACTACTCATTTGACGAAGACTGAGACATCCCATAACATTCCTACAAAGGAGCCATGGTCCATCGCACTTATAAGGATGAGATTACTAGGAGAAGATCTTCTCCCAGTTCACATGCTACAAGGATTGATGTTTTCCAAGACATTCCTCTCAAGGAGCCAATGGTCATCCGAGCCCTTATTAGAGGCAAACATAGAGAAGGCATTGTTGTAAATGACAAGCAACAATGCAATACATGCACAATTTGACTGCTTTAAAATTTGGGATACAATGAACGAGATTTATTACATACACATGAGCATGCCATGGGAAATGTTAACATTCTAATTTCTCTAGGGCCTAAAATAATTGACACATTATATGTACACAAAACTATTGCACAAGGAAATGTCACATTGGGACAATCAAGATTACAACATATGGAAATATAATTTGATAGTACTCATATGACTATCTCTTTTACTTTCCAAGAAGGTTTATTTACAAATTAAAACTATAAAGTAGGCACAAATAGAGATCTTGTTATGATCCACACTTGTAATATTTGAATTATGAAGAATATAATGTAGATCAACACAACACAATAGATATTGGTGGGCCAAGGATACCAAATATTCAATATATTCAAAAAGAGAATAATACCCTTATGGTAGGGAAACGCCATACAATACTCCTTAAAGAAGGAATAACTCCACAATTCCACTTAAAGGAAGACACCTCCAATATCCTCCACAAATAGAAGACTCAACTCTTACTTCCTATCCTTTACAATGAAATTCATCTCCTTTATATTGACCTTTAATACTATCAATGAATGGGTAGCCTCCTAATCTCAATATAAGCCAACTCATTACCCGACATACTAATTCCACAAGTTACTCATTTATCTCAATATATTAGACCCATACAACTAACATAGGGGGATGTGTGCCACATGCCAGCGTCTCCATCAACCCATATACACTAATATATCATATCCCTAGTTACATAGCATTCCATCCATTCATTACATGTTTTGTCCCCAAAACATAAGAAGATACCAAATAATGAGTATACTTCAAGTCATTGCACACTTATCTCCAAGCTCCATCATCCAACCAACTGTATGTGATCTTGTTAACATAAGAAGATACCAAATAATGAGTGTACTTCAAATCATTGCACACTTATCTCTAAGCTCGATCATCCAACCAACTGTATGTGATCTTGGTAGGTGATAGCTCACCAAAATTGTTTCCAAAAGCCATTGTGCTACTCTAATTTCATTCATGATCATAGTTGTACCTCCTTTGTGTCCATGCATAATGATTCCTCCTTTGATTCCATGTTTCATATTCCATTGCACTACTTTGATTCCCTACATGACCATAATAGTTCTAATTTGGCTTCCAAGCATAGCCAAAGTGCTTGCTCCATTGATTCCTTGTGTATCCATAGTGATTGGCACTCTAATTTCCTATATAGCAAAAGTGATTGTTGCTATGACACTCCCTGACATACCTCCATGATTGTTGTCTCATGATGATATGGGTGTTTATATGCCTCAAGCTTTTCTGATTATTTGACCTTATCAACCTTTATGCTACCTCTTCCACCTTTTCCTTTGGCAGTGCCTTTGTCTCTTAAGCAGATAAAGTGTTCTTCTCTACTTGTATTGTTTCTTCATGTGTTTCTTTATTTTAATCTTCCTTACACTCTTCTTCACCATCTTCAGCTTTATCCTCATGGTCTTCCTCGAACTTCATTTGTGTCTTTTCAAGTGTGATACCCTGTAAATTGACCTTTTTCTTGTACCAAAAATTCATTAACTTCTTTTGCACATTAATATTGATTGTTCCCAGGGTCTGTAACCACAGAATTCCATGAACCATATCCACACCATCAGTATCTAGAACATAAAAATTTGAATGCAGAACATATTTGTACATGGTGAGCTTCAAATCTTAAAAAACTTGAATATTCTTACCATCTACATGAGCCTCCTTGATATTCGTTTCTTGAACATGTAGATGTTGAGCAACATCAATATTGATGAAGTTATACTTGTTACTAGGGTTTATGGGCACAATGACCTTCCTTTATATGCATCCATGAAACTAAAAAATTGAACCATCTCTCTTTGAATCTAAGTTGTTTGAACCCTTATCCTCCATCTCTCCTTGTTCCTCGTCAAGATCCTCTTATCTCTCCTTCTCCATAATATGTAGCCCACTTCATCATCATCACTATGCTCATTTTCTTCTTCATCATCCACTACATTCTCTTCCTCATTACCATCATCATCATTATTCTCTTCCTCTTCTTTTTATTTTCCATCATCTTGTTCTTCTATGTCCCATCGATCTAGGAAAACTTGTTCCATTTTTTCTCACAAAAACTTCCATCGTTCTCCTCCCAATTGAACCCTGTAACGTAGCCACCATTCTCTAGCATCAATATCCTCCTCTCTACAAAAACAAAACTCCATTATTTACACAAACTAGGGTTAATGAAAAAACACTAAAATTTCAATAACTCACACCACACTAATCATATAACCCCAAAAAATTTACTATAGCTTCCCTTTAAGATCATACAACTTCAGTGAAAAAACTGTTGAAAAAATCCAAAAATTTCACCTTGTAGAGCGAATCTATTGAAAATCATAAAATTGCAATAACTCACTCAAAATGTATCACAAAATTCCAAAATTGTTACTGTAGCTTCCCTAAATGATTAATATATTTCAATAAAATTTTATAGCCAAAAACTTGAAATTGCAGCTAATGTGACAAATTTATTACAAACCCTAAAATAACAAGGAAAAATTATAACAAATTGTCAATTCTCCAAAACTAGGATTTCGCCCATACAATTTGCCCAAATCGAAACTCTGGTACCACTTGTTATGATCCACACTCGTAATATTTGAATTATGCAGAATATAATGTAGATCAACACAACACAATAGATATTGGTGGGCCAAGAAGCCCAAATATTCAATATATTCAGAAATAGAATAATACCCTTATGATAGGGCAACACCATACGATACTCCTTAAGAAAGAAATAACTCCACAAATCCACTTTGAGGGGGGCACCTCCAATATCCTCTCACAAATAGAAGACTCAACACTTCTTATCCTTTAAAATGATTTTCATCTCCTTTATATAAACCTATGATACTAATAATGGATAGGTAACCTCCTAATCCCAATGTAGGCCAACTCATTACCCAATGTACTAATTCCACAAGTTACTCATTTATCCCAATATATTAGACCCATACAACTAAGGGGGATTTGTGCCACATGTCAGCATCTTCCATCAACCCATATCTATATATATTAATATATCATATCCCTAGGTACATAGCATTCAACTACAATATCTTCAATGCAAGTATGGGTACCAAAAACAAAGCAGGGAATTCAAGAACATGAAATTAAATAAGCAAATAACATCACACAACAAAAGCACGAAAAGGAACTATTGACCATTTTGGTCCTGCAGGGCAAAATCGGTCCCCCTTTTTTCCCCTGTTGTTCTGAGCCAGTACATTTTTTATTTTGCACAAGTCTTGTAAATTTCTACGGACTCTGCAGGTCCATTTCTACGGACTCTGCAGGCATGGATTTCTATAGGGACTCGGCAAGCGGAAAACTACGGACTCTGCAAGAAGAGGCAAGTTCCCACTTAGGCGCAAAAGTGGACCATTTCAAGTGCTTGCGAAGGGCAGTTCCGGACTCAAACGCCCTTGCGGAGGGCAGGGAACAATTTCAAAAGAGGCCACAAAGAAAGGCCGAAGAGGTAAGTTTCTTTCGGAAATTTGTCTAAGGCAAAGGAAATACCCTTCCGAAGGGTCGTTTCCAATTTTCCCGAAGGGCACTTTTCAAAGGCAGTCGAAGAAGCAAAGGAAGAAATCCTTCGGACTTTTTGTCCGAAGGAATTTCTTTGGACAAAAAGTCCGAAGGAATTCGAAAGGCGCGGAATTTGGAAAGCAGGCGAGAGAAAAGAACAAAGACATAATTTCTTCGGACTTTTGTCTGAAGAAATTCCTTTGGACAAAAAGTCCAAAGAAATTTGGAAGAAAAGCCCAAGAGAAATTCCAAAAAGACTAAGGCAAAGTGCTCAAAACAATTCTTGCGGACTTTTTGTCCGCGGGAAAAAGTCCGCGAAAAAAATGTCCGCGGGAAAGCTCCGAAGGATTCTGAGACCAAAGGCCGCCGAAGGATCCCGAAGGGCAGGTGCCCTTGCGGGGGACTCTCGGCGGCCGAAAGAAAGGCACTTCTCCAAAGCCGAAGGGAAGCCTTCCCTTCGGGAGGGGAGCAAAAAGAGTCCGAAGGAATTGAGAAAGGCCGAAGAAAGTCCAAGGGGTGACGGGCCCGAAGACGTCAAAGTCAAGCACGGCGAACTAGCCGTTGGAAGTTCAAACGCAGTGACGGGTGCGTGAACGTCAATTTCAAGGCTCGTGAAATAGCCGTTGATTTTGAAAAGCAAAATGGAAGAGCCCAAGGAACTCAGCGACCCGCCAAGAAGATAGCCTGAGAGCCGAAGGAGCCAGAAAGCGACAAAGCCAGAAAGCGACAAAGCCAAGAAAGACAAAGTGCAGAAGCAGACAAACGGTCCAGGTGTCAAAGGGAAAGGAGTTACTCCAGTGGTTGGAACAGTGACTATCAAATGGTCATCAAACGGAGCAAACAATGAGCAGCACGCCCTGTTTTCTCCATTTGCATTTATAAGCAGACAAACCGCGTGAGTATCTGGAAGGAGCAGTCTTGTCTGCAGAAAAGAGGCACGGCCCGTGCTTTCACATTAATGTTTGAACACCAAAGTCAAGACCGGCGATTACACAGCATGGTTCCAGCAGGCCTCTTCTAGAAGAATGACATCAACAACAGTGACTTCCTCTTCCCGATGCTCACAAACGCACATGGGCCAGCTTGTCAAGAGCGCCAAAGTCTTTTCAAAAGGAGCGCCAAGTTCTCTTCTCTTGCTATATATTGTAAACTTCTCATTTGGAAAAGAATCCATTCTCTTAGCCCGTAAGGCAAAGCTCTGCCCAAAAATCTCTCGAGCTTGTAAGGCAGAACTCTGTTGGATTTTACCTTGAATCAAGACTTAGCAATTTTTTACCTCTATTTGGACTTGCACTCACGCATATGTCTATGTTTTCTTTTTGTGTTAAGTCATTTTTTTTATGCTCTTCACATATCGATTCCATCATGTCTAGTGCATTGTGAAGTTCTTTTGCAGGTCTGCCAGAAGTGTCTACAACAAGAATATAGGTGCATGTGAATACGCTGCCAAAGTGTATCTCAGAACACCTTTGACAGTTCTTCCTCCTTGTATCTCTACGAACCCCTAACTCACTGATACAAAAGAGTCTCCCACATCAGATGAAGTGTATGCCAGCTTCTTCTTGGTGAAAAGTGTATTTTCGGGCTGAGTGGATCAACTTGTTTGGTGTATCACCTTTATAGTTTAGGTTTAGGTTTTGTTTTTCAGCATCCTTCTCCCTTTTCATCCCCCCCTTTTTCATTTATTTGTTAGCAGTAAGAAATTCAAGGCCTAAAAGATACATCAGAAGGAGCTAGCCCTTATCTAGAGACTCTCCCCCAGCTTCGCCGATCCCACAGGCGAGAGGGGAGTTTCCATTGTTGCGTGTGGAAGGCAGGAGCTCGGCCTCCTGGCTCAGAGTGCAATCCACTGCATCATCAGTTTTTGGCACGCCCGGTGGGACCAACTAGGACAAGTTGTGTCCAAAGAGTTGACGAATTTTTGGTGTGTTCTTCAACCAACCAGCCTTTGGAGGCTTTTTTATCAACACCAATGGCGACTCCGAGTTGAATCGACTGGTTAAACAGTCTAGGTGCCATCAAGAAATCGCATTTTTGTATGTATAATCCCATTGGTAAGAATCACGGACTTTCTGTTCCTTCATATTACAATGATCAAGCTCAAAACATTCATGCAATCCCCTCAAGCAGCTCTCCTAGTTGCCCTTCAACGAGAAGGGAGGTAGCACTGGAGTTTGAGAAGCAGGTAATGGAGATCGACAAATTGGATGAGCAGTATGGATATCAACAAGCTCTGATGTATAAAGAGGAATGTTTGTTCAGGGAAGCTTAGGGCTTGCAATCCATGGAGGAGGTAGCAAAATGGAAGAGCCCATTCATTTAACGCAGTCAACCTTGTGTGCCCCATCCTATTCTAAAGAAAGCCCCCTCTTGTGCACCAAATCCTTTCTATCAGATAGCAATCGCTCATTCTAGCTCATCTGATGCATCAATCAATCCTGCTCTTAACCCCGTGCGCCTAGCCTTCAAACATCAAAAGGAACTAGAGCAACCTCCCATGGAGATGAACCTTCTCAATTCCTTAGATTGTGAATCTTCCTTTGAAGGGAACAACATGAACCAGCACATCTCTCTTGAAGCAGCGCTTCCTATACATCAGCAGACCCTCCCTAACCTTCCCCAACTTCCTCAGGTCTCTCAGTATGATCTCCAAATCCCAAGTTGGAAGAAGGAAAGTCATGAACCAGCTCGGGACCTTGAAGAAGACAAAGTTGTTGCCTGTTCGCAGGAGCAAAATTCCAATCCCAAGGTCATGAGTTGGAAGCAAACAGTGGAATCTGGGGACAGGAAGGTGGAGGAGAAAGGTTTTGCTCAAAACTTTGAAGAAGTCGAGGCTGCTCCTGTTCACAACAATGCTGGTGACCTCCAAGAAAGGCTCTTCCAAGAAGATCCAACCAGGAGAATTGCAGAGTTGGAATCCAAAGCGAGATTCCTCAGCCAACGTGTGATGGCCCTGTCTAAACACACCCCATCTACACACTTCCAAGAGAGCTATCAGGCCACACCTGATATAGATGAAATGCTAGCCAAATGGAAAGAGGAGAATCATTCGATTCTAGCTCAAGGACTGCCTCCTCTTCCACATGGTTTTTCCACTTCACCCCTTCTCAAGGAGGAACCTGTTTTGCAAGAGGCGAGTGAGGAGCTGAAGATCCAATCTGCAGTTTCCCAAGAGGCTATCATGAGCGACAATGAAGAAAAAATCATCATCGATGCTCCTTGTGAAGACATCATCAGCAATGGAGAAGACGCAGGGCACGCATACATGCAGATGTTCTAGCAATACGAGGAGGAACTTAAGCATGGTGAGCTCTCTCCTCTGTTTGATGAACTTCATTATTGCTTCAATGAGGAGGACGACTATGCTGAGGACCCTGAATTGGAGGAGGATCGGACGGATGTCTTTGAACAACTAGAGCCTCTGATCCTTGAACAGGAAAAGGAGAGGCTGGTTCACCTTGAGGAAAGCCTTGAAGAAGAGAGCTTTGAACAAGAAAGTGATGTTCTGTGGGATGAGCAATCAAGTTGTGATTCCATTTCAGACATCACAATAGTCACCCTTCTTCAAGAAGGCCATGAGGGAGCAGAAGATGAGTTTGACAGGGTCTTCAACGAAGCAGAAGGGAACAAGTCAAACCATGATGCACTTCAAGGGAGTTGTACATATCAAAGGGCCTATGGTGATGAGCCAACAGCCATTGATTTCTTTGTGAAACGCACCAACATGAAGGACCAACATTCAACAAGCTTCTAAGAACAAGAAGAGTACATATATATTGGACGCATGTTTGAATCTGATCCACTCGGATGCAGGCCAATCGAGGTGACAGGCAAGAGGAGCAGGTCACCAACTCTCCATTTCATTCAGCCACTTGTCTGGCACCGTAAGTTTCCTAGCCAGGGAGGGGACTTAAGAAATTTTCCCTTTGATCCAGGAGGGAGGCAAATATACCTGGTTAGTTGTATATAGTAGTTTGCTTTCAGTTTGCTTTCATGTTTTCCCTAAGTGCAATTTGCACATGTTAGTAGTGTTTTTAGTCTTGTGTGTGCTTTCCCTTGTGTCGGGTAAAAAGCTTTATGATTGATTCTTGGATCTATCGGGGCTCTTGCTAACTTTGTTCAAGTTGCATCTGACTCCGTGCCCAATGGACTTTAAGGCAACTGATTTCTAAGCATAGCAGGCATGCTTCCCTTGGGAGTCGCCAATTTGTTGACCATTTTGGTCCCTACAGGGCAAAATCGGTCCCCCCTTTTTCCCCTGCTATTCTGAGCCAGTACATTTTTTATTTTGCACAAGTCTTGCAAATTTCTACGGACTCCGCAAATTTCTACGGACTCTGCAGGTATTTCTACGGACTCTACAAGTATTTCTATGGACTCTGCAGGTCCATTTCTACGGACTCTGCAGGCATGGATTTCTACGGACTCGGCAGGGAAAAAACTACGGACTCTGCAGGAAGAGGCAAGTTCCCACTTAGGTGCAAAAATGGACCATTTCAAGTGCTTGCGAAGGGCAGTTCCGGACTCAAACGCCATTGCGGAGGGCAGGGAACACTTTCAAAAGAGGCCACAGAGAAAGGCCGAAGAGGTAAGTTTCTTTCGAAAATTTGTCTAAGGCAAAGGAAATAAAGGGTCGTTTCCAATTTTCCCAAAGGGCACTTTTGAGAAGGGTCGTTTCCAATTTTCCCGAAGGGCACTTTTCAAAGGCAATCGAAGAAGCAAAGGAAGAAATCCTTCGGACAAAAAGTCCGAAGGAATTCGAAAGGCGCGGAATTCAGAAGGCAGGCAAGAGAAAAGAACGAAGACATAATTTCTTCGGACTTTTGTCCGAAAAAATTCGGAAGAAAAGCCCGAGAGAAATTCCAAAAAGACTAAGGCAAAGTGCTCGAAACAATTCTTGCGGACTTTTTGTCCACGGGAAAGCTCCGAAGGATTCCGAGAACAAAGGCCGTTGAAGGATCCCGAAGGGCAGGTGCCCTTGCGGGGGACTCTTGACGGCCGAAAGAAAGGCACTTCTCCAAAGCCGAAGGGAAGCCTTCCCTTCGGGAGGGATGCAACAAGCGTCCGAAGGAATTGAGAAAGGCTGACGAAAGTCCAAGGGGTGACGGCCCCGAAGACGTCAAAGTCAAGCACGGCGAACTAGCCGTTGGAAGTTCAAACGCAGTGACGGATGCGCGAACGTCAATTTCAAGGCTCGTGAAATATCCGTTGATTTTGAAAAGCAAAATGGAAGAGCCCAAGGAACTCAGCGACCCGCCAAAAAGATAGCCCGAGGGCCGAAGGAGCCAAAAAGCAACAAAGCCAGAAAGCGACAAAGCCAGGAAGAGACAAAGTGCAGAAGCGGACAAACGGTCCAGGTGTCAAAGGGAAAGGAGTTACTCCAGTGGTTGGAACAATGACTGCCAAAAGGTCATCAAACGGCATAAACAGTGAGCGACGTGCCCTATTTTCTCCATTTGCATTTATAAGCAGACAAACCGCATGAGTATCTGGAAGGAGCAGTCTTGTCTGCAGAAAAGAGGCGCGGCCCGTGCTTTCACATTAATGTTTGAACGTCAAAGTCAAGACCGGCGATTACACAACATGGTTCCAGCAGGCCTCTTCTAGAAGAATGACATCAGCAACAATGACTTCCTCTTCCCGATGCTCACAAACGCACATGGGCCAGCTTGTCAAGAGCGTCAAAATCTTTTCAAAAGGAGCGCCAAGTTCTCTTCTCTTGCTATATATTGTAAACTTCTCATTTGGAAAAGAATCCATTCTCTTAGCCCGTAAGGCAAAGCTCTGCCCAAAAATCTCTCGGGCTTGTAAGGCAAAACTCTGTCGGATTTTATCTTGAATCAAGACCTAGCAATTTTCTACCTCCATTTGGACTTGCACTCACGCATATGTCTATGTTTTCTTTTTGTGTTAAGTCATTTTCTTTTATGCTTTTCACAGATCGATTCCAACATGTCTAGTGCATTGTGTAGTTCTTCTTCTGTAGGTCTACCAGAAGTGTCTACAGCAGGAATATAGGCGCATGTGAATAGGCTGCCAAAGTGTGTCTCAAAACACCTTTGATAATTCTTCCTCCATGTATCTCTACGGACCCCTAACTCACTGATACAGAAGAGTCTCCCACATCAGATGAAGTGTATGCCAGCTTCTTGATGAAAAGTGTATGTTCGAGCTGAGTGGATCAACTTGTTTGGTGTATCACCTTTTAGTTTAGGTTTAGGTTTTGTTTATCAGCATCCTTCTCCCTTTTCATCCCCCCCTTTTTCATTTATTTGTTAGCAGTAGGAAATCCAGGGCCTAAAAGATACATCAGAGGGAGCTAGCCCTTATCTAGAGACTCTCCCCCCAGCTTCGCCGGCCCCACAGGCAAGAAGAGAGTTTCCATTGTTGCGTGTGGAAGGCAGGAGCTCGGCCTCCTTCCCAGGGTGCAATCCACTACGTCAACAAGAACCATTTAAAGTTGCTCTACAAAAGGTCCATCAACCAACTACATATGATTACAATGCATTCCTATGCCCGAGCGGATGGTCAAATAGTTTTTGTTCACCACAAATGATTGATTCTAGTGGCTTCGTGGGTTAGTCTCACACACACATGCATTGTGCTTAAATGTCATATCATTATACGCATTTCAATACAACCAACAAGCAGAGGCATCTCCTCCACCCCCATAACCACTGTAGTTGGTTGCTACACCTATTCAAAATCAGTATATAGAGCCAGTGGTTATACATATTTAGAATCCTTCTACATGCTTGGCCCAGAGAGTAGCTAACTCCCCTAGGCAGCCAGTTCTTCAGTGCCCATCATATCAGAAAGTCACAGAGGACTCACGTAGGCCAATATCTACTATAGCACATACCAAGCTACTACTGCAAATAGTTCAGCGTGTTCCACAACAAACACAGGCACCAATACACTCCCCTACTATATAGTGGACCCCACAAAGTCCTAGGCCTTCTGGAGTTTCCCATCATACACAAGATCATATGAGCAGTGATGATAACAGTTAGATTACAACACGAAATTCCTTTTCAGATTCGGATCCACCCACACTTATTACTTTTCGCTCATGAAAGGTGACCTTTACATGGCATAACACAAGTACTCCCCATGACTATCCCATTAATGGGATAATTGGTTAACACCTTTCCAAAAATATCAAATAAATCAAGAAAACCAAAAAACAATTCAAAACATTCAACATATTCAAAAAAATCAAAAATCAAGACCTAAGCATGGCATGATGTCTAGTTACACTATTTACATATATTATTTATCACATGTTTCATAAATAGTATATTTTTTTCTCACACAAGCATTTCACAATACATAAGTGCGATGTGGAACATACAAATCATACACGGATACATAGATGTTGGACCTTTCCTATATCCAAGGGCCATGCCAACGTTGAGGGCATCTATTTTCACAGCTTACACTATTCACAGGTTATATTTTTCTATGATCTTTTACCATGTTGAGCTACATTGATTGCTTACACATATCTTGTTGGTTACTTATGTCTTACACAGTGTTACATGGATATGCTACTTTACTCTAATGTTGCATTGATATACATAGATAGTCTAGACTATTTTTCACTTGTTTTTATGCCTCATTGATGTTGTTACTCTTTTCATGATAGGCTAGTCATTACTTATCTTAGTATCTATTGAGTGTACCCCTTGGGCTTGTTTATCGTGACATCTCGATGTCCCTTGTGTGTGCCCCTTAGCCTTATTTGTACGACATTTATTGCCCCTTGTTTGTGGCTCCTTAACCTTGGTTGTTTGTGCAACACATGTTGTCCATTGTATGTGGCTCCTTCGGCTTATGTGTGACATTCTATGCTATTGAGTGACATTGCATGTTGAGCTTGTGTGATTGTTAAGTTTGCAAGTGTTGTGATCCATATCACACACTTCCCCATTATATGTGGTGCCATGATCTTTATCATGCACCTTTTCCTGCGTAGACTCATTTATCAGAGACGTATATTAATATGGGCCTCATTGCTATATATGTCTTGACATACCACGTATATGCCCTTGCATTCCATATGTTACATCATTACATCATTATGCATAAAATGATTGCAATTGACTCTTTCTTTTGAGACGAGTGACTTGCAATATATGTCCCTCACCTCAAAAGGGAGGCATATTAGTCGGTTGTGTCATAAAGACTTAAGCCTTCATAAGCAAAAAAATCAAATTTTGGGACAGTGTGCAAGATTCAAAGATTTTAAAGTCGTTCAAATATCAAATGGGTTCAGATATGAAAAGATATTCACACGTTGGTATAGATTTTGAGGGCATATGCACTCACTTTATAGAGACATGAGATTATAAAGTACAAATTCAGATACACTTGAATGCAGATGCACACAATTTACAGAAACAAAAATTACAAATTTTAACATACAAATACATTAAAAATATAGGTCCTCAGCTTTAGCATATAGATGCATAGCATTCTATATCAGTTTAACACTGAGCAACTCAAATTGTGAGGCATGAAGGGGTTTCATGCATAAACATTATCAGAGTTTACCAATGTTGGCACTGAGTAGTTCGCATTATGGGGCATGGAATTGGTCCATGCAAATTTGCACCTATGCAATTTATTACCAAGTATTTACCAAACAGTGAGCACCTTTGAATTTATAAGTCTATTTGCAAGAGTTGATTCAAGTTTTAATGAGCAATGCAGTTGAGGATCTGTGTCACTCACCGGCCTAGGCATTATTCCACGAGACCATTAGGTGGCTCCCACCTTCTATCTTGGGGTTACAAGATCAAGTTAGATTAGTTACATGAGCGTTGGGGGCATTTGTCTTCCAATCCATGGCCCTTGCCTTTGTAAAATTTCAAACTGGGGATTGATCACCCTCAATTATGCCAAGTTCTCCAAGTGCTTCAATGAGTAAGCATAGTTCTCCAATACTTCAATGAGGAAGCATCATCTCCAACAAGTTGTGCGTGGTTCACCCACATACATGTCTACTCTTTCCTTGCTCTTAAGTTTCAATCACCAATTTACAAATTTCAGTTTTTCAAATTTTCACTTTATGGACATTGACTACTACATGTTCATTGCAGGTTTGCTTGGAGCAACTTGCACATTTGGAGCATTATCCCAAAAACAAAGTGTGTTGTACACACTCAAGTATATCTTTATCCTTTTACATTTTGACTATCCTTCTTGAAGTGACCAAGTCCTTGCAGTAAAAGCACTTCCATTTTGATTTATTTGACGTGATACTGCTTTTGGAGGATTCTTTAAAAAAATTGTTAGCATTAAACTATCTTCCCTTGCCCTTGAACCATGCATTGAATGCACTCTCAATGGCAACCAAGTTGATGCTTCTATCTAATCTTGTCTCTGCTCCTCCTCCATGAGAATTGTTGACTTCTTGAAATCAAGAGTTTGTAATTCTACAATCAAATGCAATGACTCCTCAAACGAATCAAAGGACAAAGGTAAACTAAGCAATACCAATGCAACCTTATCTTATTCATCCACTAGCTTCTCAATGGCAGCTAGTTGATCACACAGATCCTTTAGATGTAAGAGGTACTCTGAAACAGAACCTCCTTGTAGCTTAGTGGAAAAAAAACAAATTCTTCAAGTATATAACCCTTCCAGCTTCTAAACTCTGATACTTAACAATTAGACCTTTCCACAAATCAGATGCTACAATAGCTTTTCTAACCTTTGGCACTAAGTTAGCAACAACTAAAAGATTTAGCAACATGAATGCCTCCTTTCCCATTTATCATAGTGTACAACATTCTTTCTAGGTTTTTGTTCTTTATCTAGCACAATTTGGTCGATATTCCTATACTCACATACATTAAGTATCTTGTGACACCACAAACAGTAGATTTTACTAGTTAATTTCTATGAATCAGACAATAATAAAAGTTGAATCCCAACAATTTTGACCTTAGCACTAGACTCCTTATACCATTTGAAATGTGAAACAATTAAATCCAAAGTTTTACAAACTTCCAAACCAAAATACCTTCACTATTGTGTCAGACTTCCTGATACGAACAATGTGGCTAGTTTTCAGCCCAAAACTCCCCCACATTCTCTTTTAAAGCAAAAATATAATATTTTCCCTAGATTTTAATTACATAAACTTTTTAAAATAATTAAATAAACAGCTAAAATTAAAAGTTTCTTGCCCTAAATTTACATGAAAACACAACTAAAGGCAAACTTTGGATAAACGCACTTCAAAAAAAATCTTTGCAAAAGAAAAACTTGTATGGCTTCTTTTGCAATTTTCATGTGGCACCCAAGGAACTCTTCTATGCAGCTTCAC